>RXPK01000329.1:0-140548 GCA_004143645.1 Protaetia brevitarsis
TCGACGGTTGATTAAAAAATAAAAATGATCAGCAAATAGCAAAACTTTAAACTATATGAGATTACAACTAAATCTATCTTCCTGACGAAAATAATAAATGATTATATCTAAAAGCACACATCATATATTACAATTATATTAGCAACCTTGTGGATTAAATTAAAAGACAATAAGGTGAATCAAATTAGAATTAAAGTGAAAACAAAATGCAGCATGATTTAAAAAAATACATGTACTCACGTTCGTCTACAAGGAACTGGTGTTAAAATCTCACCGCTGCGTACAACCAGCTAAATTCACCGACAACATCTAATAAAAAAGAAAAGCGCTAAGACCTGCCAATGCTAGACATCTAAAAGAATGAAATTAATTAAAAAAAATTAACACTTAAATAATTTACAATTACTCTTAACTAATTATACAACTAAATTAAATTGTGAAATTCTCGATACAATGATTCAGCCGTTTAAGCAAATAAATATGCAACACAAAACACTCGCGGTAAGTGGGTTGCCAATCTCCACCATATTTCGGTTAGAACTGCTGGGCAACTTGGTACTTTCCCTTCAAACACTTCCAGTTCCTCTGAACGATGGAACCGATTGTTGTGTCAAGGAGAGTTTCATTATCAATTTTCATCGGCAAATGATTTATAAATTCTCAGCACAAAGTGTAGCAGCTGAATATCTCCACTGCCCATCACCTCCTTCGTTCACTCATTTCGAAAGTATGCCTCTAAAATGAATTTTTCTTGGTCTAGTGTAAATGCATTTTGCCAAAAAAAAAAAACACCTTATGCTCTCAATGCGAAATGAAGGCGTCGTCTTGAGAAAGACTATGTGAAAATTAACAAACACTATTCAGTTTAAATTCGTACGAAATGATTGTATTATATTGTAAAATGCAAAAGTTGTGTCCAAATTGAATCAAAGTGTATGGATAAAGAACGACTGGTTTTAATACTCACTCAACGCCAAAAAAAAATATCGACTTATTAGTTTCGGCTACAAAGATGGCTCTGAAAGATGTTTTGTAGTCGAAACTAGTACACCGATAATTTTTTTTTTTTGCAATTAATTGAATTTTATACTAGTTGTTTTTTTTTATCCTTATTTTTTCAAAATACCAAAAAAAAAATCAATCCAGGCTTACAACAGCAGAGGTTCAGGTCCAGCCAGCAATCCCGTCACAGCGAGGACCTTAGAGGACGCCCCATCTTTACCACCTGAAAATATCAAATGTCAGGTATTGAGCGCGCAAAGTGTTCGTATCACGTGGGAACCTCCCTTGCCAGAGGGTAGAAATGGCAAGATACCAGGGTATAAGGTCACATATCACTCAATATCCGAATGGTTTGGTGAGTCCAACCCTTCTCAACTTCCTAATCACTCCTTTTCAGTACATAACGCCATTGAAATTACAGACATCGACGATCAGGAAACCAAAATGATCCAGAATCAATACACCACCTTAACTGGCTTGAATAAATACACTAATTACAGCATAACGGCTTTAGCGTTCACAGATATCGGTGATGGAGTGAGATCGGAGAATCCTATTTATTGTCATACCGAAGAAGATGGTAAGTCACCTACTTATTTTGTTTTACAGCAAAGAAGAGTGGACTATCTTTATTTTATTCTTTCCTAATTTTAGTACCAAACGCGCCAGCTGATATTAAAGCTCTGTTGAGTGCCCCGAATAAAATATTGGTGTCCTGGCTACCACCGAAACGCAGCAATGGTGTTTTGTTGCCTATACGTTCTACATGAGCACGCTGGAGGATGGTAGAGAAGAAGGGACGCATAAGCGACTGCTGGGACCCGAAACGGAGATGCACGAAATTGACCGATTGCAGCCGACAGCCACGACATGTCAATTTTGGGTGACCGCTTCTACAAAAGTAAGTTAAAATGATTTCCTTTAGTGATCTCATTATTACAACTAATGCTTTAAAGTATATGATTTTTAACAATGTTTAAAGTAAAAGTTTATTATTAATTGACGCCTTAATTAAAAAAAAATAAGTGTGTGCAAAAACCAATTATTGATAGGGGAACTGTTTTTAATTTTTTCAATGTAAAAATACACTTTAACTGAGTTCCAAATGCGAAGCTAAAGGTAAATTTCGTGAACACAGTGATCTAAACATGAAAAAATAAATTCTACATCACTTTAGAGCTTCTCCAACTCACAAAAACATTGTGTCAGCTTTAAAGTTCCCAATTACTTCAATTCTTTAACACTATTTTTGAGCCTGAAAAGAAGCTATTGTTTAAACGGTCCACAGTTTAACTTTAGAAGCATTAATTCAATATTTTAATTTAATTCTATCTAAAAGCGTCAATGGTTCAAAAAATATTTAAAAAAAAATCAGACTAGAGAAACGTTGTGTTAAATTTAAGGTTGATTGCTTGGCGCTTTTAAAATATTGATGTAGTAATTTAAAAAATATTAAAAACATAAATCTTTAACACATTTCTTTTGTCCGGGAAAAAACTTTGGTTGGGTCCAGAGTTTAATATTTAACTCTTGCAAACACTGATGAAGGGTAGAAATTTGAAAAAAAAAATGTTTTAAGGCCTAAAGAACATGATCCAACTCCACTGTTTAGCAGATTTTTGAGCATTGAAAAGCATGCTCAAGAATTGAAGGTTCCAGTAGTTAATTATTTTAAAACATTGATGCAATAGAATTGAGAAATCTGAGAAAAATAGTTCTTTAACACAATTTCTTAAGCCTAAAATATATCACTTCTCCAACAGCTGAGGAATGTAAGGAAAAAAATTGAGCTAGAAAAACATCATGTTGGATTCAAGATTAGACAAAAAATAAAAAAAAAAATTCTTTAACACATTTTAAGTCTAAAAAAATATCGCATTGGATCCAAAATTCATTGTAAACATTGATTCGAGAGTTTAAAAAATAAATTGTTAACACATTTTTAAGCTCTCACATCATGTTAAATTGAGGGTCTAACTCATTTAAGAACACCGATCCAATATAATTTAGAAATGTGTAAGAATAAATGAGTTAACACGTCTTTAGCACTCTCTTGAAGATGAAAAAATTGCATTTTTGATGCGTAAAAGCATGAGTGTTGGACTCAAGGTCCTATGGTTCTCTTATTTAACAACATTCATCTAATTGTTTAAGAAATATGAAAAGACAAATTCTTTAGCACATTTTTAGCACCAGAAAAATATTGTGTTGAATACAGAGTTTACATCTTTAACTCTTTTGAAAGCATTGTTTGAATAGCTAGTTCAATATGTGTAAAAATTAATGAGTTAACACATCTTTAGCACCTTCTTGAAGTTGGAAAAAAAATTGCACTTTTGATGCCAAAAACCATGAGTGTTGGGCCCAAGGTCCTTTGGTTCTCTTATTTAACAACATTCATCTAATAGTTTAAGAATATGAGAAAGATAATTTTTAGCACATTTTTAGCGACCAGAATAGTATATGTGTTGGATATGCAGAGTTTACATCTTTAACTCTTTTAAAAGCATTGCACTTTTGATGCCAAAAACCATGAGTGTTGGGCCCAAAGTCCTCTGATTCTTTTTTTAACAACATTCATCTAATAATTTAAGAAATATGAAAAGATAAATTCTTTAGCACATTTTTAGCATTAGAAAAATATTGTGTTGGATTCAGAGTTTACAAGTTAATTCTTTTGAAAACATTGTTTGAATAGCTAGTTCAACATGTGTAAAAAAAGATAAGCTAACACATCTTTAGCACCTTCTTGAAGTTGGAAAAAAAATCGTCGTTTTTGATGCCTAAAAGCATGGATGTTGGGCCCAAGGTCCTCTGATTCTCTTTTTAACAACATTCATCTAATAGTTTAAGAAATATGAAAAGAAAAATTCTTTAACACATTTTTAGCATTAGAAAAACAATTGCGTTGGATTCAGAGTTTACAAGTTACCTCTCTTGAAAATGCTGTTTGAGTAGCTAGTTCAACATGTGTAAAAATAAATGAGTTAACACATCTTTAGCACCTTCTTGAAGTTGGAAAAAATCGTTTTTGATGCCTAAAAGCATGGATGTTGGGCCCAAGGTCCTCTGATTCTCTTTTTAACAACATTCATCTAATAGTTTAAGAAATATGAAAAGATAAATTCTTTAGCACATTTTTAGCATTAGAAAAACATTGTGTTGTATTCAGAGTTTACAGATCTTTACTTTTTTTGTAACATGTTTGAATAGCTAGTTCAACATGTGTAAAAACAAAGATAAGCTTAACACATTCTTTAGCACCTCTTGAAGTTTGGAAAAAAAAATTCGTTTTTGATGCCTTAAAGCATGGATTTGGGTCCAAGGTCCTCTTGTTGTGCTCTTTTTAACACATTCATCTAATAGTTTAAGAAATTTTGAATAAGATAAATTCTTTAGCACATTTTTAGCATTAGAAAACATATTGTTGGTTTCAGAGTTTACAACTTTAACTCTTTTGAAAACATTGTTTGAATAGCTAGTTCAACATGCGTAAAAAAAAGTAAGTTAACACTCGTTAGCACCTTCTTGAAATTGGAAAAAAAATTGCATTTTTGATGCCTAAAAGTATGGATGTTGGGCCCAAGGTCCACTGATTCTCTTTTTACAACATCATCTAATGTTTTAAGAAATATGAAAAGATAAATTCTTGCACATTTTTGCACTAGAAAAACATTGTGTTGGATTCAGATTTTCCGAGTTACCTCTTTTGAAAATATTGTTTGAATAGCTAGTTCTACATGTGTAAAAAAAAGTTACATCTTTAGCACCTTCTTGAAGTGGCAAAAAAATGCATTTTTGATGCCTAAAAGCATGGATGTTGGACCCAAGGCCCTCTGATTCTTTTTTTAACAACATTCATCTAATAATTTAAGAAATATGAAAAGATAAATTCTTTAGCACATTTTTAGCATTAGAAAAACATTGTGTTGGATTCAGAGTTTACAAGTTAATTCTTTTGAAAACATTGTTTGAATAGCTAGTTCAACATGTGTAAAAAAGTAAGAATTTAACACATCTTTAGCACCTTGAAGTTGAAAAAAAAGTGCATTTTTGATGCCTAAAAACATGGATGTTGGGTCTAAGATCCACTGGTTCTCTTATTTAATAACATTCATCTGGCAGTCTAAGAAATATGAAAAGATGTGAAAAAAAAAAGTAAGTTAACACATTTTTAGCACCTTCTTGAAGTTGGAAAAAAATTGTGTTAGATTGAATACAGCGCTTAACTATTTTAAATATTTTCTTGTTTTCTTGATTCACAAACTACTCTTTCTAAAAGGCGATTCATTCTTGGAACCATTTTTAATGACTATTGACTTTTCATTTCTAAATTAGGTCGGAGAAGGTACTAGCAGTCGTGTCGTCACCGTATCCCTCTCGAAAATCGTCCCAGCACGCATAGCCTCCTTCGGCAGAGAGATCTTAAGCGCCTGGAAGCAAGACATCCACCTACCCTGCAGACACGTCGGCATACCCTTGCCCACGATCACTTGGCGCGTGAACGACCTCCCTCTGGAGATCGGCGGCCGAAGATCCGTATCGCCCAACTCGACTTTAATCATCAAGGACGTGCAGAGCATCGACCAGGCCAACTATTCCTGTGACGTGGAGAATCTCCACGGAAAGGACGAGATCGTGTACGGTTTGAAAGTGTTGGTGCCGCCCGACGCTCCCACCTTGACCATCATAGAATCGTTCGCCGATAGTTTGCACCTGAAATGGATCGACCAGAAAAACGGTGGCTCTCCTATCTTAGGTTACGTCATCAATTATAAGAGGGACCACGGCGATTGGGAGGAGTTGCAGATCTCTGCGCGGACTGACGAGTATATCTTGAGGAATCTGTGGTGCGGCACGAAGTATATGCTGTACATAACTGCGTTTAATAGGATCGGTACTGGATTACCCTGTGATATAGTCACTGCCCACACGAAGGGAACTGGTAAGTATTATGTTTGTGACTTTAAATCCCACCACTTTTTTTTATTTATTTGGTAAAATGTTGAATGCAGTATTTACTGATAAACTGTTATTATTTAACCTGTTTTATTACTACCGATTTTTGGGGTATAATATTTTCATTTGTATGAGTGCTATTGTACAATCTCTTCTGTATAGTGGATCTCAAATTTTCAAATTATCCGTTTGCCATATGGGAATTCGTCTCCATTGCCTCTTGCTAGAGGAGTTCCTCAGCGGTCAATTTTAGGACCTCTCCTGTTGATCATTAAACAAGTTTTCTCCCTAATTTTGTTAAAAATGGTAACATTCAAATACATACTATGAAATTCAAAATGATTGTTAATTCCGCTCCTATAGATAGTAACAGGGTGTAGGTATATGCCGCGTGTTTGTAATGAAGGTTTGAACAAAGTCAAGTTTGGAACATAAGAAAATAAACGGATCTGTCATAAATAAGGAAAACGTAACCTCTATTTGAACTCGCATTATATAAACGACTATGGATTGGTGTTTTGCTTGTAAAAAATGAAATGTTAATTAATTTAACTTTACTAAATTATGATTTTACAATTCAGTACTAACTGGTGTTTAACTAAATTTATTTATTACTTTAAATTATAACATACAATTAGTATAATTATTAAGTGACAAAACTGCATCTCTCAGTTCTTCTATGGTATGCATGCGGTTTCTATAGATCCTATTTTTTAGATAGCCGAACATGAAGCAATCTAATGGGGTTAGATCAGGCGATCTTGGTGGCTATCTTTGTGCTCTAACGACCCTGTCAGTAAAAAACTGTTGAAGATATTGGCAGGTTTGTCGAGCAGTATGTGCTGGAGCATTATCGTGCTGAAAATAACCTGTTTCAAGCTCATTTTCTTGTAACTCTGTAATAAACAATTCCAACATCTGTTGGTAACGTTGGGCTGTTACAGTTTCCTCGAAGAAAATTGGCCCTATTATTCGTTGCCTGGACATAGCTAACCAACTCCAACTTTATGGGATGCAATTGCGTTTCTCGAAATTCTTCGTGGATTTTCTGCAGACCAGATACAATAGTTTTGTAAATTGATATAGTCTGTTAGATAAAACCAGGCTTCATCCGAGAAAAATGATTTGTTTAGCAAGTCATCGTCCCTTAAATTGTTATTAAACCAATGACAATATTCCAATCGCCTATCGTGATCTAATGGTAATAATCCCTGTACCGTAGAAACTTTATAGGGATGAAAATGTAACTTTCTTTTGACAGCTCATTGCGCTGAAGTGTATGATAAGCCTGTAAAATTATAAAATGTAATAAACTATTTCATTTAATGTTAATATTGATTTTTTACCTGTTTGTTGAGCTAATTACCACAGGTAAATTGCCTTATTTTCTCACAGTATTCAGAAATACTATTGTTGGTGATATCAGATGTATAAATAAATATAAACGGTTTGAAAAAAATTATAAGATAAATAATCGAAAAATACTACAACACGAACGCCAATGTCGCTAAATGTCAAGAAAATTCATTTAATGTATGAAATTTGTATGTAGCTAACTTCGCTCATTAAATTGGTAATAAGTATAGTTAAATTTTTCCGGAAAACAGTTTTTTTTTACGACAATCATTTTGAATCTCGTAGTATATGCTGACGACGTCTAATTTTCATTCACCAGGAATAGGGTCGGAAACTTTTTTTTTTTATTTGAAAGAAAAGTTTCAAATTACTACGAATTTATAGGGTTTTTTTTTGTTTATGAAATTGATATTTTTAAAAGGGAAAAAGTTTGAAAATGTATATTTTTTAATTTTAATCCAACGTCACAACTGTTTCACCCAATAAAAACATAGCGGTTTGGCATTTCTGGATTTAAGTTATTGTAAGTTCTGGATTGGTGGAATTATGATATTAGGTTAGAGTTCTATCCAATCCTCTAATTTATTATTATTACAACCGGTTTCGGCTCTAGGTCATCATCAGGCCTACTGTATGAATAAAATAACAAATTATACTATGAGCTAATTTTAAATTTATATACACTTACACACGTCAGTGGAATATTTAAATTTATATGTCGCTTATTATTATTTTTTTTTCACAATCTAAAAACATTACAAAATAAAAATAGAAACAAAATAAGACATTGCACAAAATAAAATTTTACAACACGTTAAAATATCTAAATTTATTGATTTTTATGTAAGGTAGAAGCCCCAATTATTGACACTATAAGGGATAGAATGATGTTTAAGATTGACATCATTCTATCCTTTAAAGTGGACAAGATGACACTGGAAGAAAACATTCAATATTAAACAGTTCTATTGCGTCCACCTTAGCATTGAATTGGCACAGTCAGTATGTACCTTTTGCAGATAGTTCAGATAATACTTCCGCTGAAAAAAACAGTTGAAGTATCATCGGCGAATTGACATACCTCACACTGTTATTGAAATTATGATAAAGATCATTTGTAAATATTAAAAATAATAGGGGACCTAGCACTGACCCTTGTGGTACAGCGGTATTACTTATTGTTTTCTGCGAAAATACTGTTCTATTGTTCTGACTGATGGCAACACTCTGGGAGCGATCCTTCAGATATGACTCGAACCATCCCAAGCACGGCCCTCTAATTCCTTACTGTTCAAGTTTTTTTTTAATAAGATTTTGTGATTCATCGAGTAAAATGCTTTAGATAAATCGAACATTAAGGTAGCAACTCTCAATTTATTATCCAGCTTATCATAAATATTTTGATCAACGTGATATAAAGCATCGTTTATAGATTTCGTTTTTAGGTAGCCAAACTGATGACATGGTGAAAATAAAGAGAAATGTTGAAGGTAATCGTATAAACGCGAATACATTACTTTTTTAAAAATTTTGAAAAACACTGACAAAATTGATATGGGATGGTAATTAGCAATATTCTGTGGATCGCATTTTTTTTTTTTAAATTGGGCATACTTTAGCTAATTTAAGACGTGATGGAAAGGTACCTTGAGCAAGTGATGATTGACTAAATGAACCAAAGGAAGGGAGCGTTTACAAACTTCTTTCGCGCCAACATAATGGCAGTATAACATGGGTTACTTTGTTCAAGTTATTTTCGCAACATAGGCGGTTTTTCTGGAAAACAAGGACATTTACACACTCTCCATGAATATACGGAGCGAAACGATACATTTTCTATTGCATACTTAAAATATATTGTTTAAAAACAGAGAAAATTAACAAAAAATTTATATGTGGAGCTGTAAATGTAGATAAAATTACATGGTTTGCCTCAGGAATTGTTGTAGAAATAAAATAAACATAAGAGTAGCTAATTAAACAATTTAATTGTGATAAACAACTTGAAAAACAAAGCTGATATACGCAGAAGAGAAGTTTACAGATCTGCTGCAAGATGTTACTTTAGTTTGGCATTCGGGACATAGATGGCACACCAGAAAGTATGCTTTTAATGTCATTAGAAATACCTGGAAATACTTTATGCTTTTATATGTTTCTGTAGTGGAATTCTCTGACGGCATGCATTCTATTGTAGTAGCTTATTCATTTCTTCTTATAAACTATGCAAAGGTTATTATAGAAATTACAGTGTAATATTATTCAACTAACATAGAAATTGGAGTTTTATTGCATAAAAATTGCGGGAATTACAAAAAAAAATATTTTATTTTTATTATCGGAATTATTTATCGGAAAGAAAACAAAACTACATCTCTTTTTTTTAGAATTATTGAAGCATGTTTCCACAGCACAATGTATTGTAGTCTTTAATCACGTTTCATTCATTGTAAGAACTTATTTTTGTACACTTTAGAGCCAAATAAAAGCAGAACTGTATGCTAGGATGAAACAATTTTCTAATGTCTTTCACAATAACTATACACACCACACGAAGTTATCTAATAAACAGTATACAAAATTAAAAAGATAAAATAATCTGAATAAAACAAATTTCGTTTATTTATAAAACGTAAACAATAACATTAGTATAATAATAACAATAAAATCCCTAGTATCCCGGTATTTCAATTCAAATACACAAGAGAAAGTGAATACGCACGCCGCGATGTATTAGGCAAGCGCCCTAAACGTATAATTGAACGAATTTACCAAGAATATGTTTACCAGATGTTTACGGTCAAAATACGCACCATCCCTTTTTAGAACTACCCATCACTTTCTAAATTGTCACTTTAAACTTTTTCTCAACAGCAATAAGCGAATGGTACTAGTAGCGCCATCTCATATTCAATATATTCGACACAGAGTTGCATTAGAGTGATTTAGTTCGCGTTACGAAAATAGAGGGATGTTTCGGCCCCCTTAATGAACTCAGCTATAGTAGTAAGAGTAATAAGAGCGTCGTTTGGGCGCTTTGAGCGAATACTATGCTGCAAAATTTCAAATGTTCATTTCTCTTACAGTTCCCGTAAAACCGAAACAATCCCAAATGTTAACTATGAACGCTACGGTCGGCACGGTCTGGCTAGATTCCTGGGGAGATGGCGGTTGCGGCATCCTCTACTTCGTCATCGAGTACAAGAGCGGCCGCGACCCGCAGTGGATCGTCGCGGCCAATCACATCAAACCCACGGAGCGTATTTTCAGCGTTACAGATCTGTGGCCTGCTACGGAATACCAATTCAGAGTTACCGCTTTTAACAACGCAGGAGAGACTTCGGCTACTTACAATTTCACTACCTTAAATTTATTGGGAGGTAAGAATTCTAATCTAATCTATGGAAATGCGAGCATTTAAACTAATTTAGAGAAATTAATAGTCATTTAAAACGGGTTTGAAACTATAATAAAGGAATCATTATAAGCATTGTTTAAATATATCTAGTTAGTCAACGTAATGCATTTTCGGAAAAATAAAGTATTGCTCAGGGAAGTGGTGCACTCTATCAGTGAATCTAAATTGATTTGAAAACGTGATAAATATAACAGGCATCTCGGTCAGAGTGAGAGACAGATTTCTGTGTTTTATCCATCTGCGTAAACGACGGAATCCGTATCGGTGATTTACTGGCATTGGCGAATTGTGTGGCCTGGGGAAAAAGGAGGGTGGATGCATGTGACGCTGTGATGACGCACCTCGCGATAATTCTCGTGTTTGTTTACATTAGAAAATTAGAATTGTGTTATAAATATAAAGAAATTGAAAGTATATTGCAAGGCACGTTCTTGTTGACAAAACATTAATTGAACACACTTTATATCTCGAGCCGTTTCGAATTAATTGTTCACGACTTTTCAGTGATACCCGAATTGGCACCGCCCGATCCACATTCCGGTGATCACCCGTTGGCTAACGTCAGGGTATTATTACCCATAATCCTATCGTTGATAATCTTATCGGCGCTGGTAGCCACCATATTCTGGCGCAGGAGTGAGTTTCTCTATCCCCGTACCGAAAACCGAATACTATTTTGATTGTTCAGAGATAATTTTGTATCTAGAATTGCGTCGGGATCGCGATAATCAAGGTCAATCGATCGGGGAATCCCCGTCCATGGCGCAGATCCAGAACAAACAGAACCGTGATCAGCAGTACTTGGCGGCGCGCGTCGGCCAACGTGGTCAACAGCAACTGCCCACCGATACGGACACGTACAAGAGCGATTCGGCGGATTATATTGAAGATATCTGCCCCTATGCCACATTCCAACTGTCCAAGCCGACGTACAGCGAAAGTTCGTACAGCGGGAACGTGTACAGCGGCCCGTACCATTCGGTACGCGGCTCTTTTGTTTATCATGATGTTAAACCTCCACCTACTAACGATAAGTTTAATTTAGGACGTGTAAGTTTTCTTATTTCTCTGTCTTTTTCCTTCGCCTCACACACATACACACTCAAGTACTTGACTTATTCTCTTATATCTTCTCCCTCCCTCAACTTTTTCTTTTATTGATTTATTTCGTTTTTATTTATTTATTTATTTTTATTTTGTTTCTATTCTATAATGTGTGAGAGTCGATAGATATTTTTTTTACTATTTTCATTAGTTTAGACTTTTAGATTTTCATGGTGAAAAAAAAACTAGAACAAGTTTTCTCCCTTGCAGAATAAAGAACACGAGTACACTAAGGTTAGAAGGAAAGGTGGCAAACTCAGGGATCCACACTCTGAAAGCCAAGGTAAGTGTGTAAAATGACCATAAATAACTTTTTTTTTCAGTAGGGACTCCTAAAAATAGCACCAAATTTAAAAACTAACTTCTTTTACTGACGTACTCGTGCCTTATTTCGAAAATAGAAAGTCGAATTTCTGAACGAACCCCAAGCCCAAATTAAAAAATATGAATCTTAGATCAGTTAGATTATTAACAGATCACTGCACATTTAATATTTTTACTTTGTGTTTATTTGTTTCATGTTACTTGTGATACATTTATATGTGAAAATGCCAATACTGTAATATAATGATAATAAAGACTATCTACATATCTGTTCCATTTTGGGCACTTTGGCAGAGTATCTTAATTATCAATAGAGATACAGAGTTGCGATTTGGTGCGACAGTGTCCTACTTTCCTGTGAAACAAGGGATATTCCAATCCAATTTTCCTAACCCATTTAGTTTTTCAGATAAAATTATACAATTTAAAATTGCAAGAAATTAATGAAGATGCGCAAACATTTTTTACGTAAAATTCGGTGGCGTAGTTCTTGTGCAACAGCCCACATAGCCAAATTTAAATTTCCCGCAATTATTCTTAGTAACTTCGACGTTGCGTGCGTTCAGGGAGTTACAGCGCTGCCAGCGCTGAGCTCCGCTAGATCGAACGGCGTCCTGAACGCGGCCGCTAGATCCAGCGCTGGAGCTAGCGGTCGCCATCTTTTCTAGCGAAAAATATTTTCGCTAGGCAATATGGCCGACCGCTAGATCATCCAGTGGAAAGTAGGGATGGCCGGCAAACATTCAAATATAAATTTGTAAAGCGTGTGAACTAGATGAAATCGTTAAATAATTGTGGTAATACTAACTTTTTATTGCTTTTTTATTAAAGTGATGATGAATAAAGTGAAATGGAAACAATATAAGTCGCAGAGAGGTTCATATAAATATTATAAATACAGAAGCTACAATTTTTAGATCGATCAAGTCAAATTATTTTATTATACGGACATTTTGTGAAATTATCAAATCAATAGTTTACGAACACATACAAAAATTCACGATTAATGCTTTTTTCCTGGATATTTATTTGAATATTTGCCGATGAGATTATATTTATCTATAATTTACGCTTAAATAGCAACGAAATCGCCTGTATTAATGAATACACATATTATAAGAGTGAACGAGGATATTAGTGATACCTTTAAAATATGTTACTCTTTAAAACTTATTTTAAAGTTTTAATTACCGTGGTTGTTTTTATTTCCTATAGGTTTGTGATTATTATAATTGTTGTGTACAATTTCTTATCTCTTTATATGTGTAACAAGATATTGCTGTCTAAGATTAAACACGAACGTTTAGTTTTGTGATATAAATTAAAAGAAACGCTTGAACAAGTAAGCTAATCTTTCAACATAGTCCAATTCTGTAAACGCCGCTATCAAACACACTGAATAAGTAAGCAAAGAGCATGCGCCAGCAAAAGCTATTCTTATGACCCGTTCAGAGAGTTCTAGCGCCGGTGACAGCGCTAACGGTTATCGCTTCCAGCGCAGTAACTCACTGAACGCAGCCATTTAAAATAACTATTAATATATAGATATTATCGAGGCTAGGGATCGGAGTCACCTTAGTTTGCTAGTTATGTTGGACTATAGCAAAGCTTTCGATACTATCGACCATAATATTTTGCTCTCTCTTCTTCACCATTTAGGCTGTAATGACGCGGTGGTGCGAATGGTGCGTTCATATTTGAGTGACCGGTATCAGGTTGTTCGCCTAGTGAACTATACTTCTTCTCCGCTTCCTAATTATCGAGGGGTGCCCCAAGGCTCTATCCTGGGACCCCTATTATTTTCTGTCTACACTTGCTTTTTGCCTGATTGTGTTCGGTTTTGTAATATACAGATGTACGCAGATGACACACAAATTTACTTGTCATTTCCAACTAGTGACATACAACTTGCCGTTAGTAGGATTACCCAAGACTTAGAATCTATTTACCGTTTTTCAGTTAATCATTCGTTGGTTCTCAATCCTACTAAGACTAAAGCTATGTTGTTTGGTAGAGAAACGGACGTGGAAAGGCATATTCAAAATATCAGGCTTACGGTGAACGGTGAAACTATTTCAATTACAAGTGAAGCAAAAAATTTGGGATTAATAATCGATAATTCGTTTAGATATCGTAAACATATTTCTAACACTATAAGGTACGCATACAATAACTTGAAACTGCTCTATCCATTCAGATCCATCTTTGGTAAAAAGTTGAAAATTATGCTGTGCGAAAGTTTTGTTTTATCTTTGTTTACTTATGCTTGTATGGTGTATGGACCATGTCTGGATGCTGTTGATGTTGGTAGAGTGCACAAGGTGCAGAATGCTTGCATGCGGTATATATTTCGTATACGCAAATATGACAGCATATCTTATAAATTAATAGAGTTGGAATGGCTTAACATGCGGAATCGGACGATCTTTCATTCTCTAGTTCTATTTCATGGAGTACTAACCAACCGTGGCCCTCCATATCTATATAATAAAATTAGGTACCGATGTGATGTACATAATATTAACATCACGAATAAAAACCTAATAACCCCACCTTTTCACCGAACAGCCCTCTTCACTAGGTCTTTTTCATATAATATCTATGCACTTTACAATCCTCTTCCTGATAGTTTTAAAACAAAAAATTTAGCCGGTTTCAGATGTGCTATTTATTCTTATTTGCTGGCGCGTCAATAGAGATTGGATTTTTTTTCTTCTCTCTCTCTCTCTCTCTCTACATTATATTTGTGACATATATTCACTTAAGTAAGTCATATAATGTTTGTTATTTTTATTTATTTCTTTATTTATTGCGGAATATTAGCGTAAGTTAAATTATAGGCAAATTTGATTTGTTTTTTAGTATGATTAGGAATATAAGGGTTTAGTGGAAGAGCAGGGAGCAGACAATGTGCTGCTCAACTGAACTGCCCCTTAAGATTTTCTTTTCTCCTTATTATTCTGATTTTATGTTTTTGTTATTAATATGTATTATGCTGCGGGAAAAGAAAATAAAGACATATTATTATTATTATTATTATTATTATTATTATTAATATAGTACAAAATGACAGAAAATCGTATGAATCAACGGCTGCGTATATATTTCTAAACAATTGACATTATGCCCTTTATTTGTAATTTCACTATGTCCATAAAATAAAATGATTTGACTGATCGATCTACAAAACCGTAGTTTCTGCACTTATAATATTTATATTAACTTATCTGTGACATATATAGTTTGCATTTCACTTTATTCATCATCACTTTAATCAAACAACAATAGTATTGCCACAATCAGCCACAATTACTTACGATTTCATGTAATTCACACGTTTTACAAATTCATATTTGAATATTTGCCGGTTATCCCACTTTCCGCCAGATGATCAAGCGGCCCCATATTGCCCAGCGAAAATATTTTTCGCTAGGAAAGATGGCGACCGCTAGCTCCAGCGCTGGAACTAGCGGTCGCGTTCAGGACGCCGCTCGATCTAGCGGAGCTCAGCGCTGGCAGCGCTGTAACTCCCTGAACGCAGGCAACTTTACGTTGAATTCACTGAGTATAGAGGCGAGAAATTAGGGACTTTTTTTAGTTCTGGACGGACGGAACAGGCTATGTATTATTTTTTGTTTTGAGTAAAAACTTGATTCGGAACACAAAAATTGTTGCACTCAAAAAAAAAACTAATTGCGCCACTGAATTTCATACAAAAGAAACGGATTGCGGTTTTTGTTAACTAGGGGTGTCCGAAAATTGAAAATTTTCAATCGCAAAAACTAACGTTGTTTCCATTTTGATTCGTAATTAGTCACATTAACAGAGCAATATACGTACACTATCGGCCATTGAAGTTGGGACAACTACTAAATTACTGCTAAAAAAAAAACAAACACAAACTTCACACTTGGCTCTCTTAACAGACATTAAAAAGCAGTCCAGCGAAATATTTTTTATATACAACTTATTATTCAATAAAATTAACCTAAATAGGTAACGTCACATGAATAAAGTATCACTTATAAAAAAACTTTAGTCCAAATTACACTGCAAATGTAAAATGTTACAGTAAAACAACAAAAAACACAACAATAACATTAAAAACAACGCGTTTTCTAAGCCTCTCAAAACAAAATCCTCCCGCAACAGCTGATGTGTTTGACACGGCATGCATCAAAACTGTTAGACAACATGAAAGTTTGCGAATGCGCAAAGGACTAAATTCTTTCTAGTAATACGTATTATTCTTGTACATGGTACCCTCGATTCGAATATCGGCACCCCGAGATCAAAGGTGCTGACTTTGTTTGTCCGTTCTTGTTGGGCGCTAATATTAAACCAGGGCCATTGCTGCTCAAAAAAAACTTAAATCAAACAAAAGAATACCTATAAAAATATCGTTTGTTTACTTTCGTTGATGTTAAAAATGTCTTCTTACTGCACCTACCTATAAGTAGGTTCTTATCTATGTTTATTTCAGAGTCAGATAACCTGGGCAGCACTGACTCGGAGGTGAAGAAGATATTAACATTGCACCTACCTATTTCAGAGTACGACACGTTAGGCAGCGACTCGGAGGGCGACGGTCGCGCCACCAGCCAAGAACTGATGTCGTTCAGCCACCGTATGCGCGGTAAATCGCGTTCAGCGCCCTGGACGCTCCAGCGATCTAAGCCGAGATTGTTTGTAGGTGGCGCCGAGGGCTCCAGCTCCTCCTCGGAGACATCGCCGCCATCTGGTAGCGTCGGCAGGAAGCCCTACCCGTCGCGCAAGGGCAAAGCCAAAGGGATATCGCTGGGTAAGCGGCACGTACGGAGCAGTAGCGGTTATTCCAGCCACAACGACGAGACCACGTTCAGCATATCGCACGCGCCCAGCTTCAACGAACGCATCCATCCGCCGAGTCGGTTTTCGGACCTGAATCCGAGGGATCTGAGCGAATCGGACTGCGATAAGGGGCACAAACATACCAGGGGATTGTCGAAATTGAACCGGGAAGCTTTTCAGATCAACGTCTAGTATTAGTAGGCACCTGTCCTCGAAATATGATCACTTATCTTGTCCTGTCCTTCCTCCCAGCGAAGCTGATCCCGGAAGCACAGTTTTTTTTTTTTGTAGAAGAAGAATGATGGCACTAAGGATAGTTTATCTGAGGATTTTGTTCGATTTTTATTTTTCGGACTATTCTACACTCATTTTTAAGGTTTCCCTATTGCTCAAGGCCCCTCAAAAGAGCCAGTCCGTACCGTATTGGTAATTGTTATAACGTAGACACACTAGCTGATATTTTAAGGCGTGTAAAATTAATTCCTATTACCCTAATCCTTACCATGTATTACTTACTAAGGTTGGCTTTAGCACTGTATAAATCGTTGAAATGCAGAATATAAGAGAGAGACAGCATACAGGGTGATTCTCAATATATGCGACAAACTTTAAGCGCTGATTACTTCGTTTGTACCACCTTCAGTTTCGTTTGTACCTCAAAGGTTAAAAAAAATAGGAAGGGTTAAAAAAATTCATAACATCGATAATTTGACTCTGTGTGAGTAGTATACAGGGTGATTCTCAATATATGCGACAAACTTTAGGCGCTGTTTCCTGGGGTTATTTTGATCATAAAAGTTCATAAGAACATATGTCCAAAATCGCTTAGTTCTAAAGTTGTACAATGTTTAATAGTAAGTTAACATAATTATGTTTTTTATAAATTAACAAAATAACTAGTAAAACAAAATTAACTTATACTAACTGTTGAAAATGACCGCCCCCAACTGCAATACAAGCTTCTATCCTCCGTCGTATTGACTATTGGCGAGTCCGTTCTAAAATACCAGGGGTATTTCGAATTGTAAAATACCAGGGGCACACTATATACCCTATCCACTAGTTTCACATCGCCGGCAACATAGGTTTCAAACATGGCGTCCAAGGAAATTCGCGGTGTCGCATGTGTGGGTGAAATTGTAACTAAAACTATTGGAATCTGTTTACAAGTAAAAATCTAACCTACAAAGCCGTTCCATTCTGTCATTTTGACATCGATGTTCTGTGCGATTTTCTGTCAATTGTCAGTCTATTTGAGTATATGGGTTATTTTCGTACCCACTTTCCAATTATTAGTTGCAAATATAGCCGCCACACGCCATCGCGAATTTCCTTAAATTGATAGACAAAACATCAAAGGCGCCGACACTTAGTGAAACTAGTGGATAGGGTATATACTGTGCCAGGGGTATTTCGAATTGTTTGAAAAGCTGCGATAATACGATTTCTCAGTTTATCGACATTTTCAATGGGAGTCGTATAAGCTAATGATTTAAGGTGACCCCAGAGAAAAGAGTCCAAAGAATTTAAGTCTGGAGACCGAGGAGGCCACGGTTGTGGACCTCCCCGTCCTATCCACCGATCTGGATACGTATTGTCCAAAAACTCGCGAGCAACTAAACTAAAATGCGCTGGAGCAGCGTCATGGATAAAATATATTTATAATCTTAATTGCAACGCAACTTCTTCCAGCAGTAGTGGTAGCTCCTCTTCAAGAAAATTGCGGTATACCTCGCCATTTAACCGCATCGGTAAAAAATGTGGACCTATCAAGTGATCTGCAACAATTCCGGGCCACACATTGACAGAGAATTGATGTTGATGACGGGCATTCACTAGTTCGTGCGGATTTTCTTCGACCCATATGTGATTATTATGAAAATTAATAATCGCGTTTCTAGAGAAAGTAACCTCATCGGTGAAGAATATTTGAGCCAAATAGTTAGGATTTTGTGCGATTTTGTGTTTGCATCCATTGACAAAAGCCACTCTTTGCGGAAATCTGCCGGCAAAGTGCCTGCACCTGTTGAATGTGATATGGATAACAACAGTTGATCTTTCAATATTCTCCAAACTGTGGCCTGACTAATGTTTAAAGCAAACGTAATTTTCTGGTGCTTTGTAGTAGGATGTTCCTGATTTCATTTAGTACCATTTCTTCAACTTGTGGAGTTCTCACTGTAGATGGTGCCCGTTATCAGTCGTCCCGTTTTTTAAAATTTCCCGTTTCACTAAGACGTTGGTGAAGACGGGCAAATATTGAATGATGCGGAATGATACGGTTCGGGTATCGTTCTTCATAAAGACGTCTAGCAGCACGCGAATTTCCATTGGCAAGACCGTAAACGAAATGCATATCACACATCTCAGCATTCGTGTAATTCATTTTAGAAAACAGAAACTGGCAATGAACTGAAAGAATACTCTGACAACTATTGACAAATATTAAAATGACAAATAAACAATTCCCTCTCACACACAATAGTTTTTGAAGAACCAACTGTGATATTATATCGTGTTAGTCATAGTTCATAATTTATTATTAAACATTCAATAACTTTAAAACCAAACCGTTGTGGACATATACTCATATGAACCTTTATGATCAAAATAACCTCAGGAATCAGCTCTTAAAGTTTGTCGCATATATTGAGAATCACCCTGTATACAGTGACCGTCATAAATGTTGTGACACATGAGATTTTTTTTTTATTGTTGACGCCTGAAATTTGGTATGTTTTTTGTGGGAATAAATTCAACATTTGTAACAACCTCAAAATTTATTTTGCCACACATCACATGACCACTAGCAAGGTGGCGAATTTAAAAATTATGCAATGAATCGGCAAAAAGTAAGGTTAGCTGGCGCGATATTCAAAAAAGATGCCCAGAACTCAATATGGTGCTCATGTGCAAGTTTTTGTAAACATATTTAAGAAGAAAAAAATCAAAATTACAATTTTATCATATATTTTTTAAGGTTATATTTCCATATTTGTTGCTTTTTACCCAGGTAGCAGAGTGACGTTTAATAGACGTCAATATGACGTAATAGAATGTAACTGTCATAAACGTCATTTTACGTCACTCTGTTACCCGAACTAAAATCTAAATTTGGTTGTACTTAAGAAAAAAATTGCCAATTTTTGCTTAAACTGAAGTTAATAAAGTTTTACTAACTTTTCATTCTACACCTCATAATAAGCATTACTTCGCTGAAAATTTCTCGTATTTCTACAATGGACCAAAAAGCGTTAGATCAAATAATCTTAAGAAACGTCACATACTTTAGAGACTCAAAAAATTACCAGCTGATCGAAAATATTTAAGCGGTTATGAAATCAGAAAACACCCCAAAACAATCGTCCATAATTTAATAAAATGTAGAAAAATATCACAACGTGTTGCAATATTTTTGTCGGTGACTGTATAACATACAGGGCGTACGGTAAAGGTATTTCGATTTGGAGGGAGCTACTAAATGATCTCATTATGATTGATGGAGTTTATATACGCTTTTGACGTTTCCTTTAAAAGTTATAGCTATTTCATACTTCGAATTTCAAATCCCACATAGACAAATTTAAATTGCTCGCAATTATTGTTAGTAACTTCAATACTACTATGAGAAAAGCATTCTAAAATGAACGTAAGCATGTAAAATAGAACATAACGTAAACTAGTTAACCTGAACATTGAATGTAACGTAACCCACATTGCCAAATTTAAATTGCCCGCAATTATTCTTAGTAACTTTAACGTTGAAACAAAAAATTACCTACTATTTTGTACTACATTGATAGTTATTTTAATGCCTTTACGTTGAAGTTACTAAAAAATAGTGGCGGGAAATTTAAATTTGGCTATTAGGAAAACGTAATAATTCTAGCAATATATATGTCTAACGACAAAACCACGAGTGTATATTAATGAACAAATTTTTTGATAAAAATATTCAACAGTAAAAAATAAATTGGTTACATAATTATTTTAAATATAAATAAATTAGAATGGATTCTAATCAATCTACATTCTCGCAGTTAAGCGCTGACAAAAGTTACACGAAGGAAATTAAATCACTTAATAATGATCCGATGAAGTACATAAATTCGTACAATTCGTTACCTAAACTACCAATAAATAAAATTCAATTCATTTACAAACCTTTCAAAATTCGAAAACATAACAAATTCATTTGACTATATAGTATTTGTAAAAAATAAGAAATATAAAATAAACAAGATCTACCTATATAGATAAAATGAATACTCTGTTTAATTACATAATAAGATATCAAATTATGAAAAAAAGATAAATTCTTCCCAATAAAAGTTATTGTTGATAAAAATTATAATTTTATTCCATACGATGATAAACAATAATATTTCTAATTACAATAAATTTGAAAATTTAATAATGAAAATAAAATGACTGGCGAACTGCATGAAACAGGTGGCACTACAAATTCCAGTTCATTCATGGTCATGCTACAAAAAAATTTGGATAATATTGTGCAGGTTATAATCGAGGTGTTAGTTTTACTAGAACAATTATTATTAGTTAGGTATAAAATAATTTGCATTAATTCATGAAAAAAAATCTATGTAGAACACTAATATATTTTGTAACATTTAATGACGAAAATATTTACCAAACAATTACTTTTAATATTAAAATACGTATAAATGCAATATAGTACTCTAAAATAATACTGCTTTAAATTCGTATTTATTTTATTCATAATTTTTTTCCTGATGATTTGTTAGCTTATAACTGTTATAAATTAAATAGTAGAAAAATGTTTCTTACCTTGCATATAATAGAAAATTAGCTTTTGCTATTTCTGTTCCAAATCGTAATTCCAGACATATATCTTTAAATGTAAGTTTAACCCTGTCACTCACAAAATCTTCAATTATACAATCATCCTTATAAATAAGGAGATCATGTAACTTATTTTCAGAGTTAAATGCAATGATTATGTTTAAGGTCACTACCTAACAAAGTTCTATATGAGCTGGCATTGGGAAATTTTATATATACTTCTTTGAACACGTACATCTTCCCGATTGGATATTTCATTCTGAACATCATTTAACCTATTTGAACGACAATATAAAAACATACATTTACTAAAAAAAATCAACAAAAAAGAACAGACCTTGCCTTTTTGTTTTTGTGAAACAAACACAATTCCAAGATACATAGAAACACTAGAAACTGCTAGAAACAAACACTGACAAATACGATGTATAATAATATAGCTAGTTTTATGCATTTTCAAGGGAATTACTGTTGTTTACGCAAATTTTTTTGTACCGTTTATGGACTGTTAAATTGTTAAGCGATAGAAGTAGTTTAACCTCTAAAAAAAAGGGTAAATAAAGCTAACTATATGGTCGTTCACAAGTTGGTGGTCCAGAATCGGCATATATGAATACTACTAAACTTGTTAACATCTCTTTATTTCATCTAAATTTTACATTAAATAACTTAAAAACAAACACTTCAATCTCGTCGCTTTCACTAACTGTCAACCACTCTCCCGCCTTCTCGCTACCAACTAGTGATGAGCGATATTTCACGAACTGTGATTCTTTCACAGTGATTGGAGAATCACGGATCACGACCGTGAGTGGAAAATTCTGAAAGCAGTGATTCGTGATTGCGGTAACGATCAATGGCGAGGCACGACCGCGCACAGCAAATTAATGATAGCCCGGATAGCTTATTGCATCAGTGCACTCGTCCTAAATCTTAACTGGTTGCAATGAATCGTTGAGAAAAGCTGACTACCTTTCTTTTTTTTTGACTTGCAAGAATCGACGACTTTTTTTTTTTTTTTTTTTTATTTAGATATCACATACCCCCGGATATTCCATAAATCTTCGGATGAAGGAAGGCTAGGCTATGTGATATCTAAAAAAAAAAGGTCGTTTTTTTACAACGCTAAAAAGAACTTCCGGAGACCTGTAATGAAAGAAGTATACACGAAACACGATTTGATATCGATGAGTCAATACAGTGATCGCAATCACCGTTTATAATCACCGTGATTTGTAAATCGCTTTCACGACTCACAACGTGATTGAAGAATCACAGTTTCGCTCATCACTACTACCAACTGTCTTTTAAATCTGCACTGCCAACCTTTAGCAGTTACACTTTCCTATCCCTAACAAATTTGACATTTAATAACTACAAAAGAACCTATAAACATATCATAAATGCGGTGATGGAAAGAAAATGTATATAATAAATAGTAGTAAACATTTTAATAAACATACCCCAATCGTTTGTTAAGCAAAATTCATTATATAAATAATAATAAAAAATATAAGACAACGAAAAAAAATTGACGTACTTATAAGTAATAAGCACAGCTTGTGTTATAAGTGCAATGTTACTGAGTAAATACATCATCACCAGAGGCATATGTATGGAACTTCATCACGAACCTAACCTCAAAAACCCTTGCTCATAAACCACAAACGTATAACACAACGGCAACACACTATGCATTCGTAATATGTGTCAACAACTTAAATATGAGACAAATGGAAAATTCCTGTGTTAAAGTGGTTAATTAATTAGCCAATCTTGAGAATTATACAAAGTCTTCAAGGTTTATTTTTTGGACAATGATTTTAAAATACCCATATCGTCCAAAAGGTAAACCTTGATGAAGACTTTGTGTAAATGGAAAAGTGTTTTAGTACCATTTTAATAATTAATTTTTCTAATTTGACGCTATAATAAAGGTATAAACACACTAGGCAGATTGTGTTTATTATTATTAATTATAAATTATTGCATGAACGCTTTGATAATCGGATATAGCAGACTTTCCACCACGATCTCCATATTTGACAAATATTATGGATTATTTCATTTATCCACACTTAAAAAATAGAGTAACATACAAATTGTCCTCATACAATTCAAGAACATTATAGGGTGGGTTTATCAATGCAAGGATAAATAAATTAATAACAGAAAGATAATCTAAACCGTTTATCATGCTAGATAACGATTATATGGAAGATAATTTGTCCAGCACTTTATTATTTGTAAGGTAATGTAGATATCCATCAGATGCTTGATGATCATACTTATATGATCATCGGTGATCATAACCTACAAATTAGTAAGCAGTTAACCAATTACTAGATAAGTTTTTGAAAATATTGCACAAAATTCATGATAATGGAGTTATTTTTTTTTTGGTATACTTTTTATTTATGAGTATAGCAATTTTGTTTTTGTGATATTTAGTTATTTACAGGATCTGAATTTAGCTTAATATGTGATATTGCTTATATTTTGGTTTACAAAATTATTGTTTATTAAAATAAATTAAAGAAGGCATTGAAAACTGTTGTTTATTTATAGAAAGATGCCACAAATGTCAATCTATTTTCTGCTAACCAATCGTAGCGCATTATTTACCCGTGAGTGTTACACATTTTTAATAATCTTGTAGACACTAAACTTAGAGTTAAAATATACCGATAAACAGGTATAAAATTTTACCTGTCAGTTTACGATATCTGTCAGTTACTTACCTTGCACTTTTATCCTTACATTGATAAACCCAGCCTTACTGAAACTATCCGAATTGTCTGTGAAGAAATTTCACTACATAATTTAAGGAATGCCTTCGATAACATTGAAACGAAGAGTGGCGTTATGTATAGAAAACAATGGAGTTCACTTTGAACATTATTGTAGCTAGTTATTATAAGTTCTGGATTGGTGCTATTGAAATTTTCTAATTTGACGTATTATGCCTGAGGATGGCCTAGAGCCGAAACCGGTCGCTAATTATATTACATTGGAGGATTGGGTAGAACCTAATTTTCTTCGTTTTTCTTTCTAATCCCAAATTATTGTAGCTGTTTTTTTATTATCCCAGTGAACCAAATTCAAATTTCCCGCAATTATTTTTAGTAACTTCAACTTAAAGGTATTCAAATAACTATTAATGTAATACAAAATCTTAGGTAATTTCATGCTTTAATGTTGAAGTTACTAAAATTAATTGCGGGAAATTTGAATTTGGTTCACTGGGATTAAACTTATTATTTTTTCAACAAGTTTAAAGAAGAAATATTCTATAATCTACTAGAAGAGAAATTGAATTATTCATATTGTACTACTGTACCTAAACTAAGTATATTAAATAATAGATATCCAAATTGTATTTATAAACATCTTCAAAAATCACATTATAAAAGCTTTTCCATTTGTCTGGTATACTGTAGTGGACACACGATATAATTAATAAAGCAAAAAGAACTAATACGTACAAAATAGCATTCCAGACCATTTGACATAAAATTGAAAACGAACAAAAAAAAAACACATTTTCATCCCAAATCATATGTAATCACTTATTTATTCACCTTTTCAAAAATAAACTGCCAATTTTACTCAATTATTTTTTACGTACCTATTATTATCCAAAATACAAAAAAAAAATTCCAAGTCTTCCAATTTAAAAATAAATGAAGTAGCGAATTTTGAACACACGTATCATTATTATACCCGAAGTAGCACGATTAATTTTCACGTATAGCGAACAGTACAAAGATAAAAACGCTCTTTTGAGGGTCGCCATTGTAGAAGCAATAACACAAAAAAAAATTATTTAAATTATTCAGTGTTCTTCACAGTTAAAAATAATAACGAAGAAAATCTATTATATAAATAAGCACATGATAAATTGTATAATAACTTGTAATAATAGTATATTTGTATATTATAACGCCCCAAAACGGCATTTCGTCGCATAATTTTGGCGCCCAACGTGGGGAGCCCAAATTATGCGATTTGCTACTTATAATTTTACGTTAAAATACATGTGGTGAAAAAATTGTTAATTTAAAACAGCTTTCTAACATTTTTATTCCACCTCTGTATCAAATCGACTTGCCCTTAAAAAAAAAACTATATTAAATTGCTGTATTTTCAAATCCACGTGTCACCAAACAAAAATTGTAAATTAGATTCTTTCGGTAGAATTATTTAAGAGGAATAATGAGGAGGAATGTGGTAGGTGCCTTTCTTTTGAATAAGGAAACGATTGTATGTTATACCGGGTGTTCAATTTTTTTTGTTTGTTTTAATAACGTGTTGTATAGTACCCCGATCTTCCACACGACATGTGCCAAACATGAGCTTGAGGTTATAATATAAATGATTAAATGATAACAGATTACATGATACACAATGAAAGAATATATAAGAGAGAGAAAAAAGTGTGTAGAGAAAAAAAAACAAGTGTACGTTTTAGATATTTTATAGATTGTTATATAATATTATTACTGATAATACAATGTTAATAAGGTGGGTTGGGCGGTATGGAGTACTGACGGCCGCTCGAAAATATGTAAAATTATGGTTTGAAATTCACACAAATACACAAACGAACACAAAAAAAATATATATATGATATAAATTGTAAAATCATCATTCCCCACGCTGATATATTTCGAAATTTTATCATTTTTTGGATATACCTTTTTATTGTGAGAATGTTAATAAATGTAAACTAAATTATTATGAACGAAAAGAAATTAATAAAAAAAAAATGTTACGTTGAAATTTGTTTATTTTTACGTCAATTCAAACTTCCCGCCTACAATATCCTCAAAATCCCAGAAGAGGACGCCACCCCCAGAGGTATTAAAATAATATTTAAAATTAAATCATGCAACCCGCAATATTTTTTTTTAACAATTCGATAAAAAGAACATCTGGCGTTATTAAAAATAGATCGAAATGTTCACAATAAGTAAAAACAATAATAAAGTTATAAAATTAGACATGGTAGGTAATATCTTTCGCACTTCAACAGTCAAATTTTTCACATAAGCGCACATGTGTCAGCAATAAGCAAATTTTAAATTCTCGCAATTATACTTAGTAACTTCAACTTAAAGGTATTCAAATAACTATTAATGTAATACAAAATTGTAGGTAACTTCATGCTTTAATGTTGAAGTTACTTTAAAATAATTGCGGGAAATTTAAATTTGATTTACTGACGTGACAGATATATTTTTTTAACATTGTATATTCATTCCAGTATACCTAGTTTTATTGCTTCAAACTGGTATTTATTCCTAATAAAATATCCCAAAAAAAAAAAACGTTACTTGAGCCTGTTTTATGTTGTTAATAATTATAATGCTATAACCGTAATTAGTCATGGTGTAAAAATTATAACCTCACAAACCAATAACAACTAAACATTGTTATAAAAAAAATATGTTTATTCGCCATTTCAATTACAAACAATTCAAATTTGCCCAGGTGCTAATTTACTGCGGACAGCTTTTCCAAACTCATCAGCTCCTTTCTGATTTACCTCATCGTAATAAGGAATGGCCAAAGCACATTTCGCTAACCACGTTTTCACGTTTCCGTAAGGTGAAATGTCCCAACCCACAGCCTGAATAAAAATAATTGTTGATATATACAGACACCTCTGTTTCAATCCTAAAAACCACGCCATCACAAACATAAGACAATCCAAATTACCATATTTGGCTCTCCTGATAATTAAAATTATTATTCGTTATAAATTTAGTAATATTTTATTTTAATATTGGTTGCAATGAGAATTTTGTTCAAAGTATATATAGGTAAAGAAAGTAGCGCCACTCACGTTTTTACAATTAGGTTTTTAGGGAAAGTTTTCTTCTACCATTTTGTTTTGTACATTGTGAGTGAAATTTTAAAAATGTGTATATTCAAGAATTAAAATTAAAATCATTCCCATATAAACCAAAACACTCCAACGTTCCAGAAGAAAACTAAAAACAATTCCAAAAGACTTATCTAAATTCTAAACGATAGAATAGAAATAATAGGCGCACAGAACATAAATTATACAGTACAAAACAAAATGGCGGCTGAAATTTACCTTGGCGAGAGTGAAGTTACATGAATTTCCTATATTTTGACTTTGTCGTACCCTTTTACGTCAACGTGAAAATACTAAACTCCCCAGAAGTGATCACGTAGCTTTTAAAATGAAATAATTCAAATCTGATTCAAATTTACTCACAGCAATGCTAGAAACTGACGCAGCTAACGCATAATCGGCAATAGTAATCGTATTTCCGGTGACGAAGTCGTTTCCCTCAAGGGATACATCAAGAAATCCCAATGCTTCATCCAACGGTGCTTTTAACTCGTCTGGTATTTCGATTTCACCCAAATACAATATTGGAAACTGCAATTTTAGTAGAATATTATACGTAAATATACGTTTTTTTTTTAACCACTTACACATATTGCTCTAATTTTGGGATATAATGTACCGACATTAAACTGTAATCTCTGATCGACCAGTGCTTTTTTCTGTGGATCCCTAGGATATAGGCCATCATCTTTACCATAGGTACGAACTAAATAACCAGCTATAGCAGCACTTTCCCATACTGTAAAATCTCCATCGACTAATGTAGGAACTGTATGTTGTGGATTGATCTGTATGAAATAAAATACATCAAAAACTAAAGCTGTATTATTGAATGTTGCGTTTCATTTCAAAATTACCGCTTATGAATCGCAGTACTACAAACCCTTTTCAAATTCAAAAGCACTTAAAAGTTACTAAACATGAGAGGCAACGACATTTCACATAACCAAACATAACCTAACTTTGTCAAATTCTTTACATTACATACCTTAACATATTCCGGTTTTAACTGTTCTTTTGTCGGTAAATTTACAATTTGTACATCAACGTCCAGTTCTAAAGAACGTGCAACCAACAGTGCAGTCCTAGAAGGGGCACTTTTAGGAAAATGGTATAAAGTAACGCTCATTCTGATTCTTTCTGCCTTTCTGCACTCCCTCACCAAATAGTTCCGTTACTTTCTAAATATACGGATGGATATGAAAATGCCACTTATGCGTTAGTTAGAGTTAATAAGGTTTAAATTACAAGTTCTACGGAATTACGATTGTTCAAAGTATCAACACTACACTGAATATTATTAACGAAATTAATAAGTGAAAATAATTCGCTTCGAATAAGAAAAAAATTATAAATAAATAGAGTTAAAGTCATATAATAAAACAAACAACATTCAATTGAAATAGATTTTTAATATGATGATAACAGTTTTATTTTTTTAATGTCAAATTTAGTGATTTTTACCGGAAAGGGTTTATTTATATATTCAATTCCGTGGGCGCATTTTTTCAAAATTTAAACGCATCTCATTATTTTGCTGATATAAAATATCATTTTATGAACAAAACCGCAAAGTATATTGATTGGTAACTATTATATCATTTACAAATAACTGTAAAACTTAAGTTCACATGTAGAGTTATGATATCTACAGTTACATATTAAACATATTTTGTGTTTTAACACGATTCAGTAGGGATTAAGTAAATATATTGAATAAAGGATTGAATGTTATGTTTATATGATGTGGAAATAGATAAATTTTATCAATTTTTTATCTTTGCATGACACATTTTCGTTATCACCATATGTGAATTGCTTGGTAAATTTAGGGAAAAGGGAATAAATTATTAATAAAAGAAAAACTTTATATAGAGAAGTCATTTCAGAATTTTTCTTTTTTTTATTTTAAAAATAACTCATACAACGGTTTGACTCTAACAAGATATAAATTATTTCATCATAATATAAGGAGGCAGCAAAAGATGCCAATAGAAAAGTTTACTCGTAATAATAATAACAAATATTGGAAAACCATAAGTATTACATAAAATATTACAATAATAATCGTTAATTTTGTAAATTAACAATATTAAAAAGAAAATAAAGAAGGTGGTCATGATTTTATTATTTCATTTTCATCATCATCTTTCGTGTTTATATAGTCTATAAGTAATAGAGAACAAAAATGATTATAAATGAATAATTATAATGTTATAAGAATAATATATAATACGTTCCTTCTTTGGAAAAAAAAAATATGTATAAAGCCGATAAAAAGCAACTGTTATTAACGGAAAATTTGTGGTTTTACGTGCTGTTATTGCACAGTTAAAACAGGGATAGATGCAAAAGATTAAGACGTTGCAAGTTGGTGTACGACAGAGTGGAAGATATTGTAAAAGAAAGAAAATTAATTAATACTTGTAACTGCTAAACAAAATATAAATAAATAACTTCTATTTAGACATTCATGTATTTATTCTTTCTCTAAACTGTGTGTCCAATCAATCTATCCCTGTGTTCCTCATTAATCAATGAATGTAAAATACATTTTATTACTTCATATCTAATTATAAAAATAAAGTTTAAAATATACAGAGTGACCAATTTTTAATACTGACGCTTTCCTGTATTTGAATAGGCAAAAGAAAATCGAGTCGTTTGGAAAATATAGGAAATGTTTCTGACAATATTTGCTGTACAAGAAAAAAAAATAAGTTTTTAAAATTTAAATAAAAAAAAATTAAATATTTTTTTCCATCATATTTACTGTAAAAAAAAAATATACACAAGAATTTTTATTGAAGTTTTTTATTTTAATATTTAAATATATTTCTGCGATTATGAACACTTTAAAAATGACCAAATTAAAAAGAATCTTGTTAAATACATAGATTATAGAAGTATATAGAATCCCACTTAAAAAATAATAAAATTAATGACTTTACGTCGTCAAAATATATTGTAAATCAGTTTATATTTGCTGTTATTTTACAGCAAAAGAAAACAAATTATTAAAAAAAAATAATCAGGATTATCGCGTTGTTAAAGGAAAGAAAATATATGTCTCTTTCCCATTTGACTAAGAAATAGTGTAAGTTTATCAAAAAATGGCCACCCTGCAGAAACAAAACGAAAGGATTTCTTTAATGATTATTCAATATATTTTTATATTATATAAATTTGCTCTTAAAAATTAATTTTGATATAATATAATACTGGAAATGATCAATGCTCCGTCTTTAAATTTATATTTTACATTCAGTGTTTAAACTTAACAAGACCGTGGCATATTTACATAACTCTTCTAAGCGTTAACAAGGAAGGCTCTCACAATCGCGCAAGTAGTCCGACTCGGGAGCATCATTGCGTCTTCAGTTCCTTCCCGATGTTATAGGAGATGATGTTATTCCAGTCGATTTTCTTGCGGATGACGGGCAGCCCCCTTCTCAACGCCTTGAATGTGGTATCGGACATCGTTTGGTAGTTCTCTGAAATGGCAGTTTGGTACAAATTCTCCGCTTCTTCGATGACGCGCACAATCTCTTTTGCGGTTTGCGCCTCATTAGTCACGTTCACCGTTTCTTTGATCTCCTTCGAACTGACGAGTTGTACGTTCCCATCCTCGTAATAGTGCACTTGAACTTTTAAAATACCTTTGACCTCGGCCGTGGTGCCCCCGTTAAAGACCACCGCCCATACGGATCTCCATTTTTCCATTCAAAAGTTCTTCGGTTGAAATTGATGGTCTTCTATGCACGCGTACAAGGTAAAACTACCACTGGATTGATTTTTACCGATGACACTACACACACCTTGCTTGTAATGATCCTTCATGTAAAGCACGAATTCCGTATCTAAAGCGGCCCGCCAGGATTCGGCCGTGGAGTCAGGTGTGTACGGTTGGTAATCCGAGGTGTCTTTTCTCAGATGATGAAATTTGAACGATTGTTTACTGCGAGGATCGAAGAATCTACTATTTCCTAAGTCGTTGTATTCGGTTATCAGCACAGGTAGCTCTGCGTTCTCGATTTTCACCGGTGTTAACTGATCCTTGTTGTAGAGAGCAAATGCCCTACTGGCACCCTCCATAAATAGGTCGTCATTATTCAGGAGTTTCCGTACGTCGTTAAAGACTTCGTTGAATTCGCCAGGAGGCGAGTGCATGATGAAATCGGACACAATTTCCACTTTCTTTTCATCGCTAATAACATCTTCACCGTCAGACGCCATTTTAGGTTGGGTTGATTTGTCAACTGATGATGTCATATTAAAAGTGACTCACAGAAATGAAAAGTCACTAAGCATTCATTCTCAACTCATAACATTTTCTATTACCGCAGCCAATTACACCGAAACCTTTCAATTTAATGCGCTTATTTGCGCTATTTTGCTTAAACATTAATTATTTAGCAGTATATTTATTAATTTAAAATTAAGTTACTTTATTTTTCATATATTGGTGCAGTTTGAAATTCAATTGACACTTTGTATCTGTCAAAATTTATATAATTCCGACATCGAAAATGGCAGAAACCAAACGGTATCATTATTTTGATACCCCCGAAGGGCAGGATGTGCATAGAAAACTATGGGTGGTCCTAAAGCCAGCAGCTTTAACAGGAGTAGCCCTGTCCACGGTCGACGTTTTATGTTTTCCGGTATATAAAACCTACGGACAAATTATTGGCCGTTATGCCTATTATACTTTTCCCATAATGGGAATAGCGGGCGCCTTTGTGATAACTTCAAATCTGGCTCTGAACTACAGGCAAAAGGATGATATATATAACTGGGGAGCAGGTGCATTAGCTTCGGCTGGGTTATTCGGAGCATGGAGGAAGAGTATCAGGTTGGGTTGCGCTGCGGCACTTGCTTTTACCGCTCTTGCTCTAGGAAAGAAGTATGCCTTAATGCAAGGATGGGAGTTTTTCCCAAAGCAGACAAACCAACCCGTTTTCCATTCTTTATATGCGCCTAAATATGATTATAGCTTAACGAAGGAGAGACCACGTAATTGGATCAGAGGAGAATAATAATAAGGGATGTAGAAATCCAGAAAGTCATCATTGTTTGTATATAAATAGTAAAGGTAATTGTTTAATAAATATATTTAAATCGATTATATTGTTATTTATTTGTTCCAATAAATTCCCTGACAAACTAGGAAGTTTATTTTAAATATCAAAGTGACAGGTTATGTTTGTTCAATTGTTTTTAAGAAATTTTTCTGTTTATAAGTCAAACAAATTAAAATGAAACTATTTCAGTATGTTTCAAAGTACCTATATGCAAAGCTGAAAAATAAAAATTCTTTTAATAATGGTTTCAGCTTTGCATATAGGTACTGTGTATTTAATGATTTTGACGGTTCTGTATTTTAATATAATGTATTTAAGTGACATTTCCTTCATTTAATCAGATTAAAATCAAATTATTTCTCAATTTTAAATTGACATCTCTACATTTGAAATATACAAAAAATGCACTGAGTATTTGACATATGTAAAGGACATTTTTTTTATTTTACATTTCTCTATTGTAAACGTCAAAGTGACAGTTGACGTTTTCTTCCTAATTTCTTCAAAATGATTCAAAAGAGAAAATTGTTTTAAGTGAGATAAACTTGAATTTTTTTTTAATTACTAGGAACTCCAGCCGAGTCTTGAATATTTAATTTATTCATATTGAAATATGATAATATTATTTCGGTAAACTTCATTTAAAATTTTTTTTTTGCATGTACTTAATTTATTGATTTTGACAGTTCTGTATTTTAATATAATAGCTTTGTTTGTTTGTCTGCTTGGAGCAGTATCTACTGACGTCATCAGATGAACTTGAGAGCGTCTCAGAGTTGGATTTAAAGATGGTACAAACAAACGCGCTCGATTGGAATATAACCTTAATTTTATTATTTACCATTGTCAGATTGTCACAGCTATTATGAATAGGAAAAGTAAAAATAATTTTTCAAATTAATGAATCTAGACTACAATAAAAATGCATCATATACTAGAATTTATGTACCTACCAATTGAAGTTTTTAAAATATAATGATCATTCTTTACATCAATCACATTGGTATCATTATATTATCTATTTCGTGCATATTTGATGCAGTCGATGCAGTAATCGAATTACATTTACAAACGGCAGTTTACAACACGGTGTAAGTGCGATTAGGTTATGTTGCACAAATTGTTCGGACGTCGGACCGCGAGCAGGAAGAGCAACCTCTTTGTGATCTGGATTTGCTCGCTCTAGACAAACAAACACGCACAAATCATGCTCTAAAATACAAACAAACGCGTAAAATTCCTCGGATCTGCTTAAATCAGACAAACAAACAAACCTAATGTAAGTGTTTAAGTGACATTTCATTCATTTAATCAGATTAAAATCAAATTATTTCTCAATTTTAAATTGACATCTCTACATTTGAAATATACAAAAAATGCACCGAGTATTTGACATATGTAAAGGACATTTTTTTTTTATTTGACATTTCTCTATTGTAAACGTCAAAGTGACAGTTGACGTTTTCTTCCTAATTTCTTCAAAATGATTCAAAAGAGAAAATTGTTTTAAGTGAGATAAACCTGATTTTTTTTAATTACTACGAACTCCAGCCGAGTCTTGAATATTTAATTTATTCATATTGAAGTATGATAATATTATTTCGGTAAACTTCATTTATATTAAAATTATTGTTTATTAGTTTTCATTTGACATTTCTTTATTTTTATTAAATGTCAAAGTGACAGTTACTAACTGAATTTTTAATTTTATATAAACAAAAAATAATTTCAACGTTCTTTTTACACGTCAAAATAACAGGACAATAATGACATTTTACAAAATCGATTATAGGTTATGTTATGATTATTTTTAGGAGCATCTTTTTCATTTCAATAAAAAGTGAGACACAAAATTACATTGAACTTTTTTTATTCCAACGTATCAAAAATTATCTTCACATCAATCAGATCGAAATGATTACAAATTATGATTTTTTTCTTAGACGCATAATATAATACTCTTCAAATCAACATTAATTGAGATACCGGAAAAAAAATTGTCAAAATTACGAAGTCTCAGGCTCCTTATTATACACCTCCATCACTTTCTCCATGATCTCCCAATGCCTATCCTTTTGCAAATCCTTTACAAACACGGAATACCACGCTTCGTCATCGTTATCCTCGACCAATGGTAAACGAACTCCGTAACATTGCAAGGCAAGAGATATGCAAGCGATAGCTATGTGTTGTGGGGAATAATCCAAGATTGCAGGATCGTGATGGAAATCCTGTAGGAAAGCGGCTGCAGTCCTCGCAATGGGTGCCGAATTCCACTGTTCTCTGCCCAACCAACCTTCCATCGATTTTAAATAGTGTAACATGTACTTGTGCGGATGAGTGATGGACACTTCGAATTTCAACACTCGCATGATGAGCAATTCGGCTTGAACGATGGCGTCTCTCATGTTCCAGTATTCGTCTCCAATCTCTAAAGGTCCATTGCCACGATGAAGGGTATTGTGGGCAACGTTAATGATGTCTCGGATCTTGAGGGGGTCATCTTTGACTTTGCCCGCCAAATAAAGGGTGGAGGCCGCTATCAGCTGTGATTACAAAGGATGAGTTTAAAGTCAAATATCTAAAACAGAAACTTTATTGCAAATATCATTTGCAAAGTGTTAAAGGTAAAATTAATTTCAATTTGACGTTTCTTCACTTAAACGTCAAAGTGACAGATGACGTTTGACAGGGATCGGTTACAGAACAATCAGCTGTGATTACAAAGATGAGTTTAAACGTTAAAAGTCAAATATCTAAAACAGAAACTTTATTGCAAATAGCATTTGAAAAGAATTAAAGGCAAAATTAATTTTAATTTGACATTTTTTCACTTATACGTCAGTGACAGTTGATGTTTGACAGAGAAAAATTGCAGAATTATCAGCTGTGATTACAAAGATGAATTTAAAGTCAAATATCTAAAACAGAAACTTTATTGCAAATATCATTTGCAAAGAGTTAAAGGCAACATTAATTTCAATTTGACGTTTCTTCACTTAAACGTCAAAGTGACAGATGAAGTTTGACAGGGATCAGTTACAGAACTATCAGCTGTGATTACAAAGATGCGTTTAAACGTTTAAAGTCAAATATCTAAAACAGAAACTTTATTGCAAATATCATTTGCAAAGAGTTAAAGGCAACATTAATTTCAATTTGACGTTTCTTCACTTAAACGTCAAAGTGACAGATGACGTTTGACAGGGATCGGTTACAGAACAATCAGCTGTGATTACAAAGATGAGTTTAAACGTTTCAAGTCAAATATCTAAAACAGAAACTTTATTGCAAATAGTATTTGAAAAAAATTAAAGGCAAAATTAATTTTAATTTGACATTTTTTCACTTATACGTCAGTGACAGTCGATGTTTGACAGAGAAAAGTTGCAGAATTATCAGCTGTGATTACAAAGATGAGTTTAAAGTCAAATATCTAAAACAGAAACTGTATAGCAAATAGCATTTGCAAATAATTAAAGGCAAAATTAATTTAATTTGACATATTTTCACTTATACGTCAGTGACAGTCGATGTTTGACAGAGAAAAGTTACAGAATTACCAGCTGTGATTACAAAGATGAGTTTAAAATCAAATATCTAAAAACGAAACTGTATAGCAAATAGCATTTGCAAATAATTAAAGACAAAATTAATTTAATTTGACATTTTTTTCACTTATACTAGTGACAGTTGATGTTTGACAGAGAAAAGTTGCAGAATTATCAGCTGTTTTGTTTTTTTGAGTTTAAAGTCAAATATCTAAAACAGAAACTGTATAGCAAATAGTATTTACAAAGAATTAAAGGCAAAATTAATTTGATTTGACGTTTTTTCACTTATACGTCAAAGTGACAGCTGATGTTTGACAGAGAAAAGTTACAGAACTATAAGCGGTGATCAAAGATGAGTTTAAAGTTAAATATCTGACACAGAAACTTTATTGCAAATGTCATTTACAAAGAATTAAAAACAAAATTAATTTTAATTTGACATTTCTTCACTTAAACGTCAAAGTGACAGTTGATGTTTGACAGGGATCAGTTACAGAATTGTCAGCTGTGATTACAAAGATGAGTTTAAAATCAAATATCTAAAAAAGAAACTGTATAGCAAATAGCATTTGCAAATAATTAAAGGCAAAATTAATTTGACATTTTTTTCACTTATACTAGTGACAGTTGATGTTTGACAGAGAAAAGTTGCGGGATTATCAGCTGTGATTACAAAGATGAGTTTAAAGTCAAATATCTAAAACAGAAACTGTATAGGAAATAGTATTTGCAAAGAATTAAAGGCAAAATTAATTTGATTTGACGTTTTTTCACTTATACGTCAAAGTGGCAGCTGATGTTTGACAGAGAAAAGTTACAGAACTATAAGCGGTGATCAAAGATGAGTTTAAAGTTAAATATCGTGAAACAGAAACTTTATTGCAAATGTCATTTACAAAAAGAATTAAAAAAAAATTAACTTTAATTTGACATTTCTTCACTTAAACGTCAAAGTGACAGTTTATGTTTGACAGTGCAATGAAATTACAGAATGACGTTTTTCTATGATCTTCCGTCTAATCTATTAACAACAACAGTTGATAGCTTTTCCACTTCATTCAATTTAAAATAAAATTATTAAAACGGATAACAAACTGTACGACAAAAATTAATGACAAAACTGATGTCCTCACTCAAAGCAAAGATCTTTTTTTTTCTAAATCATTCAGACTAAAATGAAACTGTTATTTTAAACTAACTACAAATTGTACAATAAAAAAATTAAAGATAAACTTGAATTTAATTTGAAGAATTCTCTGACGTCTGACAGTAGAGATTATAAGTTATAAACAGATTGATTCTTAGGATTATTTTCAATTTAACAAAAACAAAGTGATTGTTGACATCATCAATACAAAAAGAACAAAATGCATTAGAACTTTGTGTTAAAAACACTTAGCGATTTTATTCATTTACATAGTCAGTATGTGAACATATGGAAGATAAATAAAGAAAGAGCAATTATATTTTTGTTGTTAAAACAGGTGTTTGAAATGCAATAATAAAATATTAAAAAAAATATATGTATAACACATTAAAGCAAAACATGTGCAATCACTTTTAATTTGCTATTTCATTAATATTTTTTATATTCAAAGTTTTTCAATATGTCAACAACTATATTTATATGAACAAACAACCAAACAATATCGCTATATGTATTAATAGTTTTGATAAAATCTAAGAATAGTAACAGAAATTCCAAATTGCATACAAATATTACACATTCTATCAAGATATGAACTTATTAGTGCATGGTTATCAGTAAATATAAACAAAAATCAACAAATCATTACAGAAAATTAAAATTTTATGATAGCAACCATTAAAATAAAGTTCAACATAATGTTGTTATTAATAATTGAGACAAGAAGTTTAAGAAAGTATACTTTTTTACCATTATTTTTTTTTATTATTTAAGATTTATTTTTATATATCTTAGTTAAATCGAAAAAAAGTCAGTTATATATCACAAGTTGTGAAATTGATAAAATTAGTCGTATTATAAGTAATATATATAAATATAATATGGACCAATATGTCATACATCTCTTTTAAAATTAAACAAAAATCTGTATTTGCTGAAGACTAGAGCTTTATATAAATATATTATAAAAAAAACTACTTATATTCATAAACTATACAACAAAACACAGAGTAAACAAAGTTAAAAAAAATAAAGTCGAATTGTACTACAAACTAAAAACAAAACAAAAAGGTACTTTCACAGCACACCATAATCTATTTGGTATTAAACTTTCATGACTTTCTATTGTCAAAAAAAAAAATAAAGACATTCTTAAGAAAAAGTACTTACAAAGCAATCGTAATTTGCCTGGTCCACCTCCTTAAAGAATCTGTGCATTAAAATCGCGGCAGTGGCCAAGGTGAGGGGCTGCCCTTGCAGTTTCATGCCACACTCGAATATAAATCGGGCAGGTGTGAAGCCACCGGCAAAGTCTAACTTCCTATAATCGAGTTGCTGTATCTTCCGGTTCTTCTCCCTCTGCAGTTCCATAACATCGATCACGTCCTTCATCTTAGACGAGTGTTTACCTGGAAATGTATGTGTTGCATCGTGCTTATCAATAAAATCTCAGTGCAATTGTGGGAATACGTGTAAATTTTTAAACTACCTACCGCTAAAATAATGATAATTAGGAGATTTACACCACCGGCTGAATAATCACGAAGTTAATTTCCCGTTTAAGGTGCTGGAAACGCCGGTGGTGACTTCAATTGATGTTTTTAATTAAATGCAATAGGTCATGGAATTTAGGTTGCTTTAAAACCTACGATCTACGATGTGAAGATATGCAAAAGCAAACAATGAAGCGATTTGATTGGTTATTTGCGACTGTCCAAATGAGCAAAGGAACTAAATACATTCACGTATAAACATGTTTAGTCCTAAAGTTATTATACATTGTATATTATTTGATAAATTGAAACTGTTGGAAAAGATTCTCTATACCACTAATTTGAATTAATTAATAAAACTTACGGTAACAATATTACAATTTAGAAATTTACATGTTAGTTAAGAAATGATATTAGCACTTTTGCCGCACAGATTTTGACATTTGAACATAATTGAATTAAACTGTCAAAAGTCAAGCTATATTTGGCTTCTTCTCGTTTTGGAATTTGCTAGAATTTAAAATCGGAAGTGAATTCGTTTTATCATTACCACCCAGACTACGTCAGTACAGAAATCGTCGAAATTAATTCCCTTATAATACGAAATAAAGGCGTTCCAACTACTTAACTTTTAACAAGCATGGAAAAGGTGAATATTGAACAAGATATCCAAGAGGAGGGTCAGTTCGTCGTAGACGACGTTAGTAAAATAATCAAAGATGCCATAGAGACGGTGATAGGCGGCAACGCATACCAACAAACCAAAGTTAACAACTGGACGACAGCCGTAGTGGAAGCGTGCACTTCAGAATTGACGAAATTGATGAAGGCCTACAAGTACATAGTCACCTGCACGATAATGCAGAAGAACGGCGCGGGACTCCACACGGCCAGCTCCTGCTATTGGGACAACAATACGGACGGCAGCTGCACCATGCGTTGGGAGAATAAGACGATGTTCTGCATAGTTTCGGTGTACGGATTGGCTATTTAATTGTAATAATTAAGCGATCTACATCTGATAAACGAAATTAATTTATCACTGAAAGTGTGTATATTATTATTATTAATATTATTTAAGAACGTCTGTTGTATTCCAGAATCTAGTTGTTAATGTTTAAGTATTTTAAGGTTATACGTTGTCAAGTTTTTGATGATTTGTCTTTAAGAATCAAAGTAGTTTCTTGGTTCACTGTGAATATTTTATGAAATAGGGAATATTAATTCGCTAAATAAATTATTTTTAATTAAATCAGTATTAGGATTTTAATTTTAAATTACATCCAATTTGTTATTATATATAACTTTGACATGTATCAAATGCCAACTCTTTATATATTATATGGATATTTGACATGTATTAAATGTCAAATTGTTAGTTTTTGCCAATTGTTTGGCGCCCTCTTGCTAACACAGCGTGTTACTAGACTTTTCTGGTGCCGCTTCCAAATTTATATTTCGCCAACGTGAAATATCTCGAAAATTATAACATATTTGTATTTTCTTATTTTTTTTTTTTTTTTTTTTTTGTTAAAACTCTGATATATGTGATAAAAGCGAATCAGTTAAATAAGGAATCTGATTGACTATTTTAATTACTTAAACAAAATATTATTTTAATTTTAAATAAATTATAATCCTACAGAATAACATTTTCAGACGTTGCCATGCATTAAATGTGTAAAATTTTTGCATGTCAAATGTCAAAAGGTTATTAAAAATCTAAAAGTTGCACTTAATTTTTCAAGCATACTATTTGTAAAGATTCAAAGCAATAGGCAAGATGAAATCAGTGTGGCGATTGTAATTAAAAGTATTTTCATATAAATTATGCCTCACAGAATAGTCAGGCGTAAAGATTATAAAGCCTATCTTTTCAAGCAGAGTGCTTATTCAGAAAAAGCGTTAATATTGTAATTCATCTAACGTATTTTGCGAATCACAAATTTATTTGGTTGGTTATTAAATACTTTGAGCAACAAAAATTGTTATAAAATTGCTTAAAATAATACCTTTCCCACTGGAGTTTCTATAATTCTTCAGCATTTTTGTAAAATGGGTAACTTATCCTTAACTGCTGAAATGATTATAGAAGAAATGTATATTAGATATTTATTAATAAAAAGCAATATAAAATATTTACCGAGTAACGAATATACGGATTGCCACTTATATTGTCTCAGTTTTATAATGAAAACGGAAAAAGACTTAAATAAGTGTCAAAAATGACATCCTAAGAAATATTTTTTCCAAAGTAATCTCCATTTTTCCCAAAGTATGAATCTCTTTTCAACTTTCGCACTTGATGTAAGTAAATGAGGAGATATTTTAAAGTTGAAACAAATTTATATAACATTCTTTTATGGTAATATATTTGTTGAGAATTAACAAATGTGTTATTGATGGAAAAGGTGAAAATAATATTTAAATTCGTGTTGGATTCCCGCCTTTAATATAAATTATCATGTTGGCGTTCAAACGTATCTTATTTGTAAATTTTCACAGAAGTAAAAGGAAAATGGAAAATTAATTAATATAGAAGTTTCATTTAGTCCATTAAATAAAATGTAATAAATAACGTAATGAGTAAATTAGGTTAACGGTGCCTGCAATAGATTACAGATTTCTGTGTTATCGACTGTGGCAACCTAAACGAATTTTGAAGCGATTTATTTACTTTTTCATTCTCTTCAAATTACGTTCTCTGAACAATAAGCACCGTTCTATTTAAAATATTTATATTTCCCAAGCGCTTACGAAACGTCGATTTAGGAAATAGGCACGCCACTGTTCCGGCATCGTCAGCGTCTATTCCGGCCTCAGGACCGGCGCATATCGGCACCGAATTTCCCCGTCATCGATATATACTTATTTCTGGCCCGTTGGACCGGAATAAAACCGTCAATCCGTTCGAATTAACTAGAGTTGTGTGATGTGCGCTGCTGTGTAATTTTTGTGCCCCGTAGAATAGGAGCATTTTTCCTCCCGTTTTTAAACGTCAATTATCGCATTAACCATGTCGCCATTAATCTCATTTTAAAATAAAATACGTAAAACGCGACGTAAGAAGAGAGAAGATGTACGAACGAACGCGAAGCTCCAGTTCCTCCGGATACCACACCGGTTATTATTCGAATGCAGCGGCAAAGATGAACGACATTGGACCTAGGAAAACTTTGTTCGTCTTGGTGGTGGTCGTCGGGTGCTTCGCTATTCTCTGGCCTAAGGTTTTCTACCCCATGTTGGTGGGGTCTGCTAATCAACACATGAAACCTAGTCCCATAGATAAAACAACAGGTAATTTTATTACATTTATTGATACAGCCCAGAATGCCAAAGAAACGATGAAACATTGCTAAAGAAGTACAGTTCTTTTTATAAATATTTTTGGCCACTGACATAGCAGAAAAACTCGCAGTTACATTTCACCTATATATGTGTTGTAGGTACACCAGAAATATTAAAAATAAACCGACTATGATTCGTGTATTCGATGCAAATGTAAAAATATTACCGTTACAATTAATATGTAGATAAATGGTTTAGTTATTTAATTATTTGTGTGTTAGAGGTTTTGTTTTGTATTCTATTTAAATACGAATAGGTAATATAATTTAGAAAGATTATAGATTATATTTATCAAATGTGTGCCAAGGTTAATTTTAGTTGGTTTTGAAACAGTTTGAGCAAACATATGTTACGGTATTTGGAACTGTGTATGTAATTAATTCTCGATTTTATTCTAATCCGTGTACAGTTTTTTATAATTTTAATCTATATTTAAGTGAAGGCAGGCATTTTTTTTTTCTTACTTGATGGTCAAATAATCACACAGATTGGTTTTATTTATGAAAAGTTCAATACATAATTACAATTTATGCCAAACCCTGTGCTCCATACAAGGCTACAACTTATTCTAAGTACTATTTCATAACAATTGAAATGTTACAAATTGACTGGATGAAGTTCGTAAATAGTATTTTTTTGTCTAATGCAACAAAAACATAATTAAACTCCAAAACCACTTGTCACAAAACTTCACCATATTGAATGTCAGAGTTATAAGAAAATAATTTCCAAAGGAGAATTAATAATTACAGATTACTTTTAAAATAACTAATTAGAAGTATTGTAATTAATTTTCTCACCATTTTCAAACAAATTGAAGTTGTAAAAATGGCCTAGAAATATCCTGAAGTATTCGGAATTTGTATTTCAATACCCGCAGATTTTAAAAAAAATCAATTATAAGTGCATCAGCCTATTTCGTGATAGTTAAAATTTTGCAAAACGTTTTTATCTGACTCCATAAGATCTTTCATCGTGTTGGTAAAAGGATTTTCGGTATTCTTATTATTATTAGGGTATTTTTATTGTTTTGAGTATTAACAACATCTGCCCAGAAACACAAAATACTTATAATTTTAATTTACGTTGAATTCACTAAAAAAAAAAATGGTGAAATTTAATTTGGTTACTATATAGAATTGTTTCGTCAAACCATGGATTTATTTGACTTTATTTATTTATCATAAAGGAATCGTGTGACTGCGGCCTGAGTTCTTTTGTTGTTATTGCCTTAGTACAACAATAATTATCGCTTCCAAAGTTTCTTTTAAGGTTAAAATCTACTGGTTACTCATTAAAATAATATTTTTTTAAGTCTCTCATTAAAATAATATTTTTTTAAGTCTCAAGCGAGGGTTTTTGGGATTTCTGTGAAAATAACTTTCTGGTAAAACACATAAATACTAAATAAAACTACTGTTCTTCGAAGAAAATAAATGTCATTTTAAGAAGAATAAAAAAAAAATATCCTGTATAAAACATCATTCCTAAGGATATAAATATCAAAATTTGATGTTATCAGCTGATTATTTTTTACATAATTTTATTTTAATACATCTATAAAATTTGGAATTTTCAACTAAGAATAAAAAGAACTAAGATATATAATAATATAACAAACTTATATTGGAAAAATGTTTTTCATTTCACTATATTTCAAAGTAATCGTTTAAATAAAATCGCATCTAGTATTTTACTAAAATACTACTACTAAAAATTATAAATAATGTCACAACGTAAAATTTCGTTTTATAAAGCTTTTTCGTTGCAAAGATATAAAACGGACAAAGCTAATACGTTAGTAAATTCCTAAAAACTTACAACAATATTAATAAAATTGTTTATTTCATATTAATTGTTATTAATTTCCGACAAATAAATAAATAAATTCAAATCTCCCGCCACAATTTTATAACGATTTCAAGGTAGTTATTAGAGTTTTAGCAACTTACCGTAATAGCCTGTATGACACGATCAAAGTACCTAAATTTTTGGTGTCAAAGTGATTCAAATTCACTTCAAACTCGTCGTATAAATGGCAACTTTGATAGACTTTGCTGACGTCACATCAAATTTTACTTTGATATAAAAAATTGTTGTTGCTACAAATTTTACTATCTAAGCCAGTCAAAGTTGTGGTGTGCGTGCGCAAGCATTGCGGCCAACATAAATTATTTCGTAAAAGGTTTAAATTTTAATTAAAATAGAAGAATTAAAACTAGCTGTGTCTGTAATTGATACAAATACTTCGCTACTCTACGACTCCTTCTCTAAAACAATCTTAACTGTTAACCTCAAACTCAAAAATAAACAACCGTGAAGTTAGTGTATTGGGGCCCCTGAAATATCTCTTTAAATCTTTGATACACTTTGATCGTGTCATAAGCCTGTTTGACACGATCACAGTTTCTTAAGAAATGCCGAAACTTTGTTGTCATTTACCTGGTGAGTCCGAAAAAAAGCGAAAAATGCCATCTATATGCACTGTAGTGTATCAACTTATGTCCGCGCTCGTTTACAAATTAGAACGTATTTATGTATTTATTATCTATATAAATTAGACACCAATTATTTTTATTAGACACACATATCCACAATCAGTGTGATTTATTTTTTGTATTGATTTTGTCAACCCAGGCAACCAAATTTAAATTTCCCACAATTATTTTTAGTATCTTCGACATAAAGGTAAAATAACTATTAATGTAATACAAAATTATTAGTAATTTCATGATTCAACGTTGAAGTTATTAAAAATAATTGTGGAAATTTAAATTTGGTGTCTGAGAGAGATCTATTACTTTTTTGAAAATTCTGTTACTTTTCTTACCTTTTGTCAGAATCTATTGCGTCCCGTGCTTATCTTAAGTAAATATGATTCAATCATTAATTCTTTACAAGCGATGTCTTAAACGCGTTGACCGTTTTTTAACCATATAATTTATGGCACTGCAGGGGCGGATCCAGAGAGCCAATTTGGGGGGGGACAAACTTAGTCAATTTTCATCCTTGAGACGAGCATATCATATATGTTTGCATCATAAGTCTTTGTTAGTTTGCGAAATTTGGGAGGGGAAATTTCCATAATTTCACCCCCCCCCCGTGGAACCGCCCCTGGTACTGCCAGAAAAAAGAAATAATGGTATCAATCTATCCATTCTGTAATCTATTATTTGTTCTAGGAATCTAGTAGCTTTTTAACAAAATTGTAATACAAATAAATTGAATCCAAGAACAAACAACACTCTGTAATGGTAAAATCGTTGATACTACACTTTATAACTCGCTCAAATCCATACATTTCCTGGGGATTTATTAATTTGTACAATATACCTTCTTGTACAACATCAACGTTACCCTCCAACACTGCAATACTAATAAATCTTCCATAATTGGCATTAATATCCAATAAAAAACGATACAAATTCAACGAGAAATGGTTTTAAAATGGCAACTTAATGACAAGCGACTAAAAAGTGTGGTTAGGAAAGCTAATTTGCGGGGTATGCGGAAACTGAGCTTTCGTAAACTTGTATATTGCGAATACCGTATTGAGTCACGTGATTTTAACGTTTTAAAAAACGTTTCATGGATGGTTTATCATGAAACGTTTTTAAAACAAATTTATAGGAAATTTCATGCTTAAATGTTTAAGTCACTAAAAATTATAGCAAGAAATTTGAATTTTGTTCACTATCATAACAACAATCGATGTTTTATTGCAATAGAATTCTTTTTATCAGAAATTTTGTCAGTTTCCGTGTTCATACACTATTAGAAAATCTATTGGTGCTACCTTTTACGCCTATTCTACCCGAGGGAAGTATAAAACCCATCACAACTTCACAACAGGTAAATTCAGTTACATATTATTTGAGGTTAGGTGCGCTACTCTACACAGTTTCCATTATAAATTTCCCACATTCTCAATACAATTCCCATGTTAGTCATTATATAAGGACTGTAAGATAATGCGCACTAGTCACGCGATATACAGGGATCTACAATATATACAGTGTGATTTTATTTCTTGTATTATACACACAGGATGTTGTGACGTGTTCTCCGAAACCGACATAAACACTATAAAGATCATGTCCGAACTGTGCAGCGATATAATTCAACAATCCGCCGAGAAACCGCTCTCCGTCAAAGAGATAGTGGCCAGGTGCAAAAATGAAGTGCAACAGACGTGCGGCATCGACATAGGCGCCGTTTTGCAGGAGCAAATCAAGCTGGGTCGGACCGTTAAGCAGATCTTGAACGAGATTCGCTCTTTGAACGGTTCTTTGTGCTTGAAATATCATTATGGTGTGGCGCCTTGGAGGCTGGGTGTACCGCATAGAATCGCTGTCAATGTCACATCACGTAAGATGGCGTGATAAAGAGCGTTCATTCACATGTCTTGTTTTGGTTGGTTACTAATGCTCTAATATGATTTGCAACTAACAGAACAATAATATGTTTAGGTACTAAATACATACGACTTGTTTTTATATGGGGTAAATGTCATTTTATTTATATATTGTTTTAACCATTAATTAGACATTTTCTGAAATTTTAATTAGTATTTTTTCGAGGTCGAGTAAAGATCAAATCGTTTCTTGTTAACAGCCGTACATTTTAGGTTAAAAAAGGACAGTGGCGCACCCACAGGCTGGTTAGGGGGTTAAAAAATATCATTTTGTCCCACCCCTGCTCTTATTGTATATCATAAATTCAATTTTTCTTTTTTTAATCTTTAAAGTAAATGAAAAACATAAAGATCACGTGTTTTTGGATAAATGTCCGTTGGTATACTTCTTTTTCATTTGAATCAATTAATTCTTCAGTGCATCTTTACTACTACTAATACATACAACGTTTCGTTGCTTATTGGCCACATTTTCAAGTAGTACTTTAAATAAAGAAATTTGAATTTTTTCTGACTTCTCGAAAGTAGTTTTTACATCGGTAAGGTAATATAATTATACTTTTGAAATAAAAAATATCGTCAATTTTGACGCAGAAAACACTCAGTATTTGTTCGTTTGTCGTTGTTTAAGTGTTAGTCTTTTACAATTTTGTCAAAATGTGTCAAAATGGAAATGACCGAACTTAGTAACAATTTACATCATTTAGGTTAGTTTCCCATTTTCATCTTAACATATGTGTTAAATGTTAAACATTTGTTTTATTAACAAATATCAAGTATAAAGCTTTTTAATTGTGGAATTTATTAAATGTAAGCTTTCCATAATATGTCTTAATATGTCTAATTTTTATATTTAGCACGTGTGAAATTGACATACGGCGAATGTTCCTTCTTGTATTGACATTGACATATGTCAAATCATAAATTTTTGTGTCTAAATGTTCTAAATCTCAACCTTATTTCAAATACAAAAACCTTTTGATAAAGATATTTGTTAATTATAATAAATTCAATTAAAAAAATTATAATTATCGTAAATTTTTATATTGACAGGTGTCATAATTTTTGTATCAAAATCATTTGTGCCAAATATCAAGTTTTTTTTTATATCGATATGTGTCAAATGTCAAATTTTTATATTTACATGTGTGATATGTCAAAATCTGACAAGTTTGAAAATAGGAGTAATCAATATACACATGTGTATTCTTCTTTTTTTATGAAATTTTAGACGTAAGACAAGAAAGACCACCGCACATGAGACCTGATGTGATACATCCAGCTTTTCGAGAAAGAGGAAGTGCCATACCCAGAGTGGGGGGAGGCTCCAAAAAGCCACAGAAAATCGTTGAGGGCAGAGTAAGTTTCATAATAAATTTTGACGATTTGTTTTTGTTTACAAATGGATGTTTTTAGTTTTATTATTTTTTTATTTTTAGTTTTATTATATTTAATATTTTAAATAAAAATCTGTTTCAGAATTTTTTTTAAAGGTGGGGCACAAAATGCTATTTACTCATTTTTGAATTATATTTGGCGGCCATCTTGTTTTAATACGTTATTTTTATAATTTTTCAATGAGTGAAAAAAAAATAGGATAAGGCAGTGGTTCTTAACCTCTTCTCAATCAAGGAACCCTTTTATAAGTATCTACTAATCACAGACCCTCATATACCTTATATTATGAAAAAAAATAAATAATATAATATATAACTTATTTAATTAGGTACATTATGCATCTAGCAACACAAAAAATTGACAACTTGCATTCAGTAGTTAAAAATAAAATATTTTACACTGATTAATGGTTTTTAAATTCGTGGAATTTGACCTTGGTTGTTTCCGCCAAAGGATCAAATGGAAAAATATTGGTGCAATATTTAAACCGTAATAGGTGTTTTAAATTGCTGGAAAATAATATTATGTATTTCAAAATTCATTCTTGCTAAAGATATTTTTTTTTTAGTATAATCCGTGGGTTTTTGACTCTGTGTGAGTAAATTGTAGTAGGGAAATGAAAATAAATGGTCCAATTTCTCACAAATTCTTTAATGACTACTACTGGTTTCATCTACTAAGAGACATCTTCAGGTCAGCTGAAGATCCAACAAGAAATTAACAGTGTAATAATTTAGATTGAAGTTATAAAGTGGTTAATTAAAATTGTGTAAATTATCGTACAAATAAATAAATAAATAAATAGATTAGAAAATTATACGTAAATAAGAGATAAAAGTTTTAATACTTACAATTATAAAACAGTTTGAAATTTAGTTATGTCGTAAAATAATAAAAATTGAATTGTAAAATTAAGTAAAATTGTATAAGACGTATTAACACACATGTGTGTACTAAATTAATTAATTATTAAAAAAAAAGCGAAGAATTTTAAATCTTTTTCGGATAGCAATGTGAACATTAAGAGTTTAACTTGGCCCCTTTCACTTACAGTCAACCAGCTGTTACTGATATCCATCGATCACTCATACATAAGCACTCTCTATAATAGAAAAATGTGTAAACATTATTATACCCAAAAGCTAAAAATATATTCTAAAAATTACCTTTCCTATTTTGGCAACAGTTAAAGACATTATTTCTATAAAAGTCCCAGTAAACCAAATTCCGCAATTATATAATTAGTAACTTCAACTTAAAGGTATTCAAATAACTATTAATCTAATACAAAATCGTGGGTAATTTCATGCTTTAATGTTGAAGTTACTAAAAATAATTGCGGGAAATTTGAATTTGGTTCGCTGGGGTGTAAAGAAAATTAAATTTACTAAAACATTATCGGCTATTTGCACCGGTTATACTTAAGCTTAACTTAAGACTTAAGTAGATCCTAAACTATGATTTCGTTTTGCACCACTGTTTAAGGACCAGTTAAGTGTTATTCAAAATAAGCCGAAGATTTGCCCGGCTTAAGGTCCAGTTAACCTCACTTTTGGTTTCAAATGACAAGTGTTGCGGCAAGTGAAAGAACACTTTTATTTATAACTAACAGCTTCTTGCGGGTTTCGCCGTGTGTCAAAACTTTCGCTCGACGTTTCGCTGTTCATACTGACAGCTTCTTCAGGATAACTGAACTGATTCTCCATGGTCCGACATTCTTCTTATATACGCCCCTGGTGCATCCAACCGTGTAGTTTCCGCTCCATTGACCGTGACGGTTCGTAGTAGGCTCTTCCACGTGTTGCTAAGGTGGTACCTTCTTCTCTCTGTTAACGGTTTTATTCCTCTCTATTTCTATGGCTTCCTGATGAGTCTTTTCCCGTAGTTCTTGGTAGTAGTTATTACTTTTACATTCTTAAAATCAATTTTGTGTCTGGTGTCGTGCATGTGTTCTGCCACCGCTGATTGCTCGGTCCTTCTTAATCTTGCGTCCCTCTCGTGTTCTTTTATTCTTATGTCGATGGCTCTTCCTGTTTGTCCGACGTAGCACTGTCCGCATTGGCATGTTATCTTGTAGATACTTTCTGCGCGCCCCTTGGGTATCTTATCCTTTGCGGTCGGTAGATACTGCTGGATCGACGTTGCAGTCCCGAACCGTACTTGTATGTTACGTTTCTTCAAAAATTCGGCCTACTTTTTCGGTGATTCCTGCTATGTAAGGTAAACACGCCATCCCTCTTCGTGGTTCTGTAGTTGTCTCCAGTGTCGTCTTCTTCTTAGTGGCTCTCCTTATGTCGATGTCAGTGTAACCATTCTTCTTTAGTGCTTTCTCCAAATGTATCTTTTTCACTGGTAAGATGTTGTTCGTCACTGATGGTTTCGGCTCTGGATAGCAATGTTTGTATTAATGTCTTCTTCTGCATTGGATGATGGTGAGATCTTGCATGCAGATATCTATCGGTGTGCGTCTTCTTTCTAAATACTGCGTGCTGTAGCATTCCCTCTTTTGTTTTATAACCATAACATCCAGGAAAGGGAGATTTCCATTTTGTTCATTCTCCATGGTAAACTTGATGGCTGGGTGCTGTGAGTTTATGTGTTCCAAGAACTGTTGTAGTTTTTCTTCTCCGTGTTGCCATATTACAAAAGTATCGTCGACATATCGCAGCCAACAGTTGGGTTTCATATCGTTGGAACTTAGGGCTTCTTCTTCAAATGCTTCCATAAACAAGTTGGCTATTACTGGTGATAAAGGGCTTCCCATTGATGTTCCGTTCTTCAGCTCGTAGTATTTTCCTTCATACAAAAAGTATGTCGTGGAAAAGCACAGTTCCACTAATTCAATGATGTCTTCTTGTAGTCCAAGTTCTGGAAGTAAGGCCAGTGCGTCCTCCGTGGGTATGTTAGTGAATAGCGATATAATGTCGAAACTTACTAAAATGTCTGTAGGTTCAGTCTTTAGCGTAGACAGAATATCCACGAAATGTTTCGAATTCTTCACATACGTTGCAGTAAGATATTCAAATAACTATTAATCTAATACAAAATCGTAGGTAATTTCATACTTTAATGTTGAAGTTACTAAAAATAATTGCGGGAAATTTGAATTTAGTTCACTGGGATGTAAAGAAAATTAAATTTACTAAAACAGTAAATGTACTAAAGTAATCCTGTAATAAATAATGTATTTTCAAAATAGTTGTCAGTTTTCTTAGTTTATACATTATATTAATTTTTTTCAAACCATTATAATATTCCATAATCTTAAAATCAATATTTCATATTTGTGCAGACCCCCTGAAAGATCTTGCGGACTCTAGGGGCTCCGCGGACCACAGGTTAAGAATCATTGGGATTGCAATTTACAGGACTCGTATTTCACTAGATACCAGAATAATCTAAAATAGGCGGCAGTTTCGTAAATAAACATTTACATATATACGAATTTAAATGTGTGAAGTATTCCCACGTTAAGTTTAAAAATAGTTAGATTCTAACGTAAAAAAAAAAAAACATTCATTACTTATTCGTAATTCTGCGATGATCAAACAAAATTCTAAATTTAACTCCATTCATTCGGGCTTAAAAAAAGATTGTTTTATTCTACTGTCGATAGATTATAATATGAAAAATGTATCTTTCATACGTTTGTATTTTGTATTCAAAACAAACTGTCAGTTTGAATTCGATCGATGGTATTTTCATTATTTAAAATGCCCGGCACGTGATTTCCCGGAATAGAACTCTGTGCAACAGGCATTCATAGGAATTCGTTAAGTTATTTTTAATACGTTATCGAAACTGCGATAATTGGGAATGATGCAATTCTTACATGTCGACAACAGAAATCCTTAGCCGTTAATTACAAATAGTGAACGAAAATTTACTGCATGATTTAAATATCGCGCCAAAAATTTAAATGCGCCCTCTTTTGTTAATTTGTTAAAATAAAAAGATGTAATAAAAGAAGATCATTTTAGTTTCTCAATAATAATTAACTAAAGACCGGATTATATGCAAAGAAAAACTGGAATATATGCGCATATATATGCATCGATTTTTGAGAAAATATGCATAAACCTGGGGCATATATGCAAAAAAATTGCGACAATATGCAAAATTTTTACATAAAATAAATAAGAGCAGAAATTTAAATATTAACTTTATTGCACAAAATTTTTTCACAAAATATTTCTAAAACAATTTATAATTAAATGTTATTCAAAATTTTGTAAAAGAAAGTTTTGTCTTCTATCAAAATACATATGTTTCGAAAAAGAAAAGCTTATTTCAACATCCACACATGTAATTGGTGCATTTTTTAACTTTGCAATACATTCTAAACTAAAATTAAAGTCGAAATCGTTTACTGTTTCACCTTCCAAAATTTTCTTAACTTTCTTCAATTTCAAATACCCCGCATTTTTATTTATCACTTTTTTAAATTCATCGTATATAGAATTACCTATTGTACCCTTAACCTTCTTACATAGCATATCAAATTCGTCTACTATTTCGACTGATTCCGAGAGCGACATCCCTTGCGTTTCTAGTTTACGAATGGAACTTGAAACAAAGCTATAATTTGACTTAATATACAAAAGGTTTTGTAGCAATTCTGTTGATGTTACTATCTTTTTACAATTTTCTAGAGCAATGCAGTCAGCAGTGATTTCAAGAATTACATTTTTTATTCCTTCAAAATTATCGGCGAAAAAAAATTGCAGCCTCTAACCATGTACTCCATCTCGTAATAATCGTTTCAGGAGGCAACTTAACACCGGGAAGTCGCTCCTTATAAAATTGGATTCGTAAAAGTGCTTTTAAAAATACTTTTTTTACATTGCTAATTAAATCATTAATCAAAGAGAATTGATTTCGTCTTCGGCTACACGATTGAACCCATGAGCTAAACAAGTAGTATGAATAATGTTACTATAAAAAAAAATTAAATTTTGCGTGGCTTTTATCATGTATGGTGCAGCGTCGGACAACATTAGTAAAATTTTTTCACAAGATATACTTCCAGGTAAAAAGAAATTTGATAAAGCTTCTTGAACGAATTGGGCAATTGTCACTTTATTTGTTTTTTGAAGTTCTTTACAATAAATTAAATACGATTTACCTACAATATCTTCATGAAGAATTCCTATTAACAAATGGGCAATATAACGGTCACACTTATCCGTACTTTCATCTACAATGATATAAATAAAATTATTCCCTACCAATTGTTGAATTTCTGCTATTGTTTGCTGGTAACAAGATGTGACATAATTTTTTCGTAAGGTACTTTCGTCAGGTATATTATGTTTGCAATATTTTTTGCAGAAATGATTTCAAATTAACATTGTTTAATCTTGCTAATGGTATGTTAGACGAAATTAATGCGTTACACAGATCCGTATTATATTCTTCTTGTTCTGAGTTTCGTGAAGTTGATGCTACACATTGCCGTATAGATTGCTGCACACATGCGAATCGCTTTAGTTTTTCACATTTTCCAATATGTGATGGAGTTTTAGCGTGCTGATCAATCAGGTATTTTCTCTCAGAAGACATCTACAACAACAATTGTCATTTATATCAAAAGTTAAAGAATTTAAAAACGATTGTAAAGCTTTTAGTAAAATTAAACTTACCAGTTTACTGCAGGCTCGACACAATATTTTGTCGCCATCCTTTACCAGTTCCTGAACTGGTTTACTAATAAACTATCCATATCAGGATATGGCTTAATCCATAAAGAAATTTTGTTCGCTATACTCATTGTATGTACGCACAGTATTTAAAAACGTAACACAATTACATGCTGTTTCGCTCAAAGATATTCAATGAATGAATAGTTTATTTGGGAATTAATAATAATAAAACGTATTTACCACATCCCTTCTGCTAGGCGAAATTAAACACGTGCAGTTCTTGGAAAAAAGTAATTAGAGAAACCAATGTAAAAGATTTATCGTTCTAAGAATTGTCGGTTGTCAATCTACATTAGGAATTACTAGGAATTTTCACTAATAGAAAGGATAAGAAAAAGCTTAAATATGCAATATATACAACTTTTGTAAAAATATGCATAGAAATGCCTAAATATGCAATATATGCAATCACTAATTAGCGCTAATAAACTTCAATTAGTGTAATACGTCTACACATAGACTATAATTAAAGATATGCAAATAATAAAATGTATGCACTTTGCATATAATCCGGTTTTCTAATAATAACAATAATTTAGCCAGGTCCTATTCCGGGCATGCGACCGACATTAGGTGGTGCTGGTCACGTGGTGCCGCCGTCTCAGAAGACCGGAAGCAGCATGAGCGTCATTATGCCCATCTACACCATCGGTATAGTGATTTTCTTCACGTACACTCTGATGAAAGTAAATAACCTCGCGAAAATAGTGAATAAATGACATTTCATTGCGATTTTTGATGCAGTTACTCTTCAAGAAGCAACCAGATGGCGTTGGAGGTTCCCTGTATCCGCCGGTAGAACCGGATCCTCGCTTCCGCCGGGAAGTATTCGAATCGGAGCGATGCAGATACACTCCTAGATTATCTAGAGATCCTACAGGAAAGATAGGTAGTTATCTGTATTGTTTTTTTCGTTTCGTTTTGTAGATTTAACGGCAGAAATTGGGATTTTTTGTGGATTATTTCGATTTCGATGAATATATGATAGCTATTATACATAGTTTTAATGTTTGTCTGTTTTCTTTTTACTTACAATTTTGAACGCTTTCTAATAATAAGGATGGAAGGAGCGAGATGCGAGTAAGTGCGATATACTTAACAACTTCAATTTCCTTTTTTGTTTTTTAATCTGTATTTTGTTTATATACAGGAGTCCTATCGAATTGACTCGTTAGATTTTTTTTAAATTTTAGTGGGAATGTGATTTTGAGCAGAACAATCATAGAGTCGATCTGTTTAAGGAAAATATTTTTAAATTCATATCACTATGGATATACAAGGTGTTCATATCATCTTTTTACTTTAGCTGGAATGGTACAAATTTTAAATGCAAAATACCTTAACCAAAATATCACTTCCGGTTGACCGGAAATAAACGTCAACTTTGTTATTTTAAATAAAATGATATAATTTTTTGTTCATTTTTGGATTCTACAACCATAAATACGTCAGTCTTCATTAGCTATTCCAATAGCTACATGTTGCCGTTTTCGAGTTATTTAAGTTTTTTTTTTTTTTTTAGTCATAATCATTGCATCATTGAGAAATTAATATCTCGGTTAATACTGCAAGTAGAGATTCCAAATTTGCTGTAGATATAATTCTAATAAACGGTACACACACTTCACATTTTAACATACAGGCTGTTTAAAACTGAGGAACAAAGTGACATATTTTCAAATGCAGAAAAGTTCATTTTTTTAAATAGAACATAGTAATTACGATGATAAACATAAACTCTTATGGTTAGTCAATGAAAAATACTGACCTAACGCCAGGTACTTGCTAATCTACTTATTAGGAATAGCAAACTTGATCTCGATATGTTGACTGATAGCTTCTTTGAGAAGCACCATTGTATCGTCAATAACTTTTGTATCTTCAACACGATCTTGGTCAGATATTAATCGAAATTTTCAAATTTGCTTGTTAAAACACTATTTTTGTTTAAATAATAATCCATTCCAAGTAGAAAAATCAGTTCTTCCTAAGGTACTAAGGCCCTTGCACACGTTAGAGTTTCTTTGACAGAAGTCTGCTGCCAGAGACATGTAAACATACCGCAGAGTAGTGACAGATTTGATATCAGAGTCAGAGAATAATTAATGGAGAAGCGAATCTGTGTGTTGGTGCTTTTCATGTTTGCGGCACTGATTTTTTTTAATAATCAGCGCAACCCAAAGAATGGCGAAAAACTAACGAAAATTGAACGTGACATTGTAGAAATACACACATGTTTATCCTATGAAATATTTGGTTTTATTCGAAGAAATGCAAACGTCATAAATTCAATAAAATTCCAAACTTCTTAAAAATACTTGTGTTTCAGGCTAAGAGATCCTGATAAAAACAGTTTACAAATCGATGTTTTTAGTTTCATTATTTGGAATAGATTTTTTTTGAAATAGTGGAACAAAAAATACTCTATGGTTGCTTAGATTACCTTACTCATTTTTTAATTATGTTTGGTGACCATGTTGTCTTAATATGTTATTTCATCATTCCTAATGCCTATACATAATGATAAAAAAACGAGCGAATATTGATCGTGACTATGAAATATTTGATTTTATTCGAAAGTGTGCAAAACGTCAAAACAAAATTACAAATTTCTAAAAAAGATGCTTGGATTTAGGGCTGAGAAATTTTAATAAAAATTGACCATCAATAATGCGACAGATTTACTAGATCGAAAAAAATTCCGTCATTTCATTTGAAGTAAGAGAGTCGATGCGCTATGAAACTCAAAACAGGTTCCTTACATAGGGGTCAAATTTCAAATTGAAATTTTTATTAGAACTTGGAAAAAATAATGAGCCGGTTCGATAAGACACCTTGTGTGAAGTGTGCAAATTTATAATATAATTTCATTCACATTTGTAATGTTTTAATTTTAAGAATACGCGTTCTTATTCTACAGGAAATAAAATCTAACAAAAAAAGAGATGTGTGATCGTTCTATCATGGGAACTGTGTAAAATTATTTTGTTTTTTATCATAATATAAATATTTAATAAACTAATGTAATATAAAAAATATAAAACAAATTATGCCTGTACATGTTCAAAGCAACGTTGAAGCAGAATTCAATTTACATAATCGTCACTTTGATAGCTGTCATTTTTTTCATGGCAAAACATTTTTAACTAATATAATGTAAAAAAAATTGGGAGCATTCATCTTTATCAACAAATTATACCTGGGTATGTTCAAAGGAATGTTGGAGCAGAATCAAAATTACATGAGCGTCACTTTGACAGCTGTCATTTTTTCATCATAAAATAAACATTTTTAACTAATATATGTAAAAAATTCGGAGAATTTCTTTATATCAACAAATTATGCCTGGATATGTTCAAAGCAATATTGAAACAGATTCAACATTACATAAGCGTCAATTTGACAGCTGTCATTTTTTCATCATAAAATAAACATTTTTAACTAATATAATGTAAAAAATTCGGAGTAGTTCTTTATATCAACAAATTATGCCTGGATATGTTCAAAGCAATATTGAAACAGACTCAACATTACATAAGCGCCAACTTGACAGCTGTCATTTTTTCATCATAAAATAAACATTTTTAACTAATATAATGTAAAAAATTCGGAGTAGTTCTTTATATCAACAAGTTATGCCTGGATATGTTCAAAGCAATATTGAAACAGATTCAACATTACATAAGCGTCAATTTGACAGCTGTCATTTTTTCATCATAAAATAAACATTTTTAACTAATATAATGTAAAAAATTCGGAGAATTTCTTTATATCAACAAATTATGCCTGGATATGTTCAAAGCAATATTGAAACAGACTCAACATTACATAAGCGCCAACTTGACAGCTGTCATTTTTTCATCATAAAATAAACATTTTTAACTAATATAATGTAAAAAATTCGGAGTAGTTCTTTATATCAACAAGTTATGCCTGGATATGTTCAAAGCAATATTGAAACAGATTCAACATTACATAAGCGTCAATTTGACAGCTGTCATTTTTTCATCATAAAATAAACATTTTTAACTAATATAATGTAAAAAATTCGGAGTAGTTCTTTATATCAACAAGTTATGCCTGGATATGTTCAAAGCAATATTGAAACAGACTCAACATTACATAAGCGCCAACTTGACAGCTGTCATTTTTTCATCATAAAATAAACATTTTTAACTAATATAATGTAAAAAATTCGGAGTAGTTCTTTATATCAACAAATTATGCCTGGATATGTTCAAAGCAATATTGAAACAGACTCAACATTACATAAGCGTCAATTTGACAGCTGTCATTTTTTCATCATAAAATAAACATTTTTAACTAATATAATGTAAAAAATTCGGAGAATTTCTTTATATCAACAAATTATGCCTGGATATGTTCAAAGCAATATTGAAACAGATTCAACATTACATAAGCGCCAACTTGACAGCTGTCATTTTTTCATCATAAAATAAACATTTTTAACTAATATAATGTAAAAAATTCGGAGTAGTTCTTTATATCAACAAATTATGCCTGGATATGTTCAAAGCAATATTGGAAGAGATTCAACATTACATAAGCGTCAATTTGACAGCTGTCGTTTTTTCATCATAAAATAAACATTTTTAACTAATATAATGTAAAAAATTCGGAGAATTTCTTTATATCAACAAATTATGCCTGGATATGTTCAAAGCAATATTGAAATAGACTCAACATTACATAAGCGTCAACTTGACAGCTGTCATTTTTTCATCATAAAATAAACATTTTTAACTAATATAATGTAAAAAATTCGGAGTAGTTCTTTATATCAACAAATTATGCCTGGATATGTTCAAAGCAATATTGAAACAGACTCAACATTACATAAGCGTCAATTTGACAGCTGTCATTTTTTTCATCATAAAATAAACATTTTTAACTAATATAATGTAAAAAATTTGGAGTAGTTCTTTATATCAACAAATTATGCCTGGATATGTTCAAAGCAATATTGAAACAGACTCAACATTACATAAGCGCCAACTTGACAGCTGTCATTTTTTCATCATAAAATAAACATTTTTAACTAATATAATGTAAAAAATTCGGAGTAGTTCTTTATATCAACAAATTATGCCTGGATATGTTCAAAGCAATATTGGAAGAGATTCAACATTACATAAGCGTCAATTTGACAGCTGTCGTTTTTTCATCATAAAATAAACATTTTTAACTAATATAATGTAAAAAATTCGGAGAATTTCTTTATATCAACAAATTATGCCTGGATATGTTCAAAGCAATATTGAAATAGACTCAACATTACATAAGCGTCAACTTGACAGCTGTCATTTTTTCATCATAAAATCAACATTTTTAACTAAAATAATGTAAAAAAAAATGAGAATACTTATTTGATGGCATAATCTTATATTTTATTATGTTATTTATCTTTAATGCACACTTTATTACACTGCAGTATATTAACGTACTAATTTTATATATATTTTAAAATTTATGTATAAGGTTTGTTCTAACAGAGACGCACCTGTTGGAACAAACCTATCGATACGAAACGAAGACAAACCATTTTTCTTTCGTACTATACTTACTACCACACCCTAAACAACCTCAATCGGTGACGTGTAGAGCAGGAGGGATGATAAGAGCAGCCTTACACGTATTGCAATATGTTTGTCATGTGTCCGCAGGGGACGAGGTGGACCAGCTGCGCAATCGCCTGCAAGAAACGGAGAGGGCTATGGAACGAATCGTCCATCAAATGTCTAGAGTCCCTCTGATACTGCAGGTGTGCTCTCCACGTTTCGATTGGTTATTTTATTTTGTTGTCCCTCCTGCGTTTGCACTGACATATATATCTATCATCGCTCGCTTTTTTGCATGTGACGAATTCTGCAGTTTGTTTTTGCAGCAGTAACGCTGAAAACATTGACATAACACAGACAGCGGCAACACAATGACATTTAAGAAGAAAATATGTGTAATAGCTATTCATTTTATCATAATTTGTTTTGGCAAAATAAATGTGATTATTCAAGTGTATTAATTAACATCGCATTTGTTTTGTCTACAAGTATACATAATAAAAAAAAGAAACACCACTATCTACTGTGACACAAAGATTGCGCTAGATATTGATTTTTTTTTTGTTTAAGAGTGATTTTTTGCGCGTAATTCTGGTAGATTGGGAACTAAATAATAATTCGTGTTTTTGTTTCGTTTTCTTTTCCCTTTTAAGTTGTTAGTTGCTTTTTTAATTCTCTTGTATATAGTTGTAAACGCCATGTCTGCGCTCCTGGACGAGGTGGATGGGGAACTAGAAGCTCGAAGGAAGAATAATCTCTTTGTGAATCAGGTAACACGTGTTACCAAACTGAAAAATAGACAATTAATACCCGAAATGAGAAATGTCAGGAATGATTTGATTTTTGCCGTACGCCACGCGGAATGTACGCTTCTGATTATGATGCAACAGCGCCTACTGTTGCCTTTTAGATACGCCACTGCCCAGGAGGATGTTGCAGGTTGCCTATACACGTTTAAAAAAGCCGGGGAAACTTTTGCCGTTAGATATTATTTGAATTATGATGTTTGGACGTCGTTCAAATCTTTTCGATGTCTCGCGCGGTATCTATAAAACTATTTGGCAACTGTTCCCGGGTCAAAATAAATGAATTCGAAGCGAACATTTCGTGGCCGACTTAACTTACGACCAGGCTTAATCACCTCACAAGAATGAAACGAATAATAGAAAATTAAGCTAAGGAATGCTTTGTGGCTTTATCAGAGAGTCCTTATTTTTTTTTACGATGATTTACGTTTTTTATTCCTTGTTGTGATTATACATGATGACTAATATGACTTTTAAACGTTTTCATCGTGAATCATCATCTTATTAAATATCATTCATGCGATATTCTATTAACGTAGAGAGAAAGATATTTTGCAAGATTAGTGAACATATTTATAAGTACTTATTATTTAGCTCTAATAATTTATTTACGTTACTTACAATTTCGCATTTATTTCGATGCTTATTAGAATATACAGGGTGTCCAAATTAGTGTGCTTGCCATTGGAATCTTTGTAAATGATAAAAAATAGAAAACTGTTTAAATGCAATGTTTTAATATTAGACCGAATGTGTATGACGCCAGAGCTTGAAAATTTTAAACCTCACCTAGTGTATACTCAAATTTATAGAAATGTCACTTTGACAGCTGTCATTTTCTCATCACTATTAGCAATACCCACTGAACAAAATTCGGTAACAGAAATGTTTCAGAGCTGAAACAATTATTACTTTGAAACGTTAAGCGACATGTCTACCCTCAGAAGCGCCTCAAAAGAAACATTGCGTTTGAATACATTCCAAAAACGTAACTGTAAACATTCTAAGAAACGTTTTTTAAACGTAATCATATATTTGAATCATTTCTATACCACAGAGGTAAAGTGTCGTAAGCCCATTTTTGCCCATTACGAAGTATACCATTTTCTGTAATTGCAGATTAAGAAAATCGTATACACTTCATAATGGGCAAAAATGGACTTATGACATTTTACCTCTGTGGTACAGAATTCTAAGTAGTTATAGGTATAGGTTATACAAGCGAAAATTGAATTGTATTAAAAAATCTTTATTAATTTTTTTGTTACAACTTATTTTGCCTTATATGCCGGTTCTGGACAACCAATTTGTGAACCACCATATTTAGTTTTATTCCTATTTTCAGAGGTTAAAAGTAATTATAGTGCTTAGCAATTTAACAGTCTATATATAAACGGTACAAAAAATTGCGTAAAAATCTCAGTAATTCCCTTGAAAATGCATAAAAATTGCTACATTTTTAAACGTTTTTGTGGCCGTAAAACGCTGGATTGACTGCAACTTTAGATTTTCTGATTGCTGTTCGTTTTGCCATTAAATCGAACAGAAAGGTAGGTTTTCGAATATTCTTATTCAATATTCAAGGAGATGACGCTAATTAAAGCAACCCTACTAAAAGTGAACGTAAACATAGAAGATAAAAGGTAACGTAAACGTGAACATTGAACGTAACATAAACGTAATATTATGTTTTTCTTTCTTGAGATAGCGGCTTAGTTTTAATGAAAAATTTACTAATTAAACCATTTTTTTGACGTTTCGATAATTTTTTTTATTATCTTCTTCAGAAAATGCCTTTTACATTAAACATTTAATAACAACACAACACAAACATTTTAAAATTTAACATTCAAATTTATATTTTTTTAAAAGTTAATTGTCAACTTAACTAACATGTGTGTGAGCACGTCAAGAAAATGGTTTAATTAGTAAATTTTTCATTAAAAAAAAGCCGCTATCTCAAGAAAGAAAAACATAATCTACACTATGGGCTAAGAATAAATTTTCATCAAAATAAACGTAATAGTTCTATAATGTCTAGCGTCAAAGAAAATAAGTGTATTAAAAATTTTCTTGCTAAGAAAAAATTCAACGATAGAAAATAAAATAGTTACCACAAATTTAATCAAATTAAACAACATCAATTATGTTATTACTTTATTATTTTATAAAAACTTTTCTAACTTCTATATATTTCATGCTTCTTCGTCATTACTCAATCTGTAACAATTAATGAAAATTTATAGACGATAAATATTAAAAAACATTGAAATATATTACCCTCTCATTACTCCAAGTTTCTCCACAACTTTATTCATGTACCTCACTGTAGAAAATTCTAAGGTAATTTTTCCTATTCGGGGAAGGGTTATATCAATTTTATTTTCACTTTCTTCTGGGTGAAATCCGTTCATATTTGCTTGACTCTATAGTAATTCTATCAAGTTTTGCGATATCGTATGGAATGCATAATATTGCACCAAATTTTGTAATAATTTAGAGTATATTTTAGGTCAGAATAACACAAAATCTCAACGGCGAATGCATATACGCTTTATTATAAAAATAGGTAAACGTTTACTCTATACAAGAAATGATTAACAAAAAAGAATAACTGCAAGAACATATACGACACGCATATAGTGTGGTTCGTACACATAATAACACATTTATGAACACTTGATAATATTCATTGCCTTTTCTTAACGAAGCTAAAGCAAGGCACTCCATTTTTATCCTCTGATACTGCAATATTGGCAAATTTTTCATCGCAAATACATTATACTAAAAACAGTTATCATAATGTTAATGTGTAATTTTTTGTTTAATGTTTTTTTTTTATTTACACTTCTAAAAAAGCAGCACATGACACGAACAGACAAAGAAGGAACACTGCCCGACATATTTAATGTCGTCGCCTGCAGCGCGGTGACTATCAAAACTACTCACCATTTGGACAGATGCTTTTAAAGCGATTTTGTTAAATGAAGGGATATACACCTTAATTGTTAACAATTTCAACAAAGTACATCAATTATCACATTACTCAGTATAAATTTTTTTTTTTGAAATTTAGTACCCAAATTATGAATTCATTACTTTTATGAGTATTGCCTAAATTTACATTTGGAATTTATAAACAATTACAAAACTCGGCCGTTTACTATAATAATAATTATTATTTGCAGATTTATGTATTTTTTTTATATATTTATACAATATAAAAAAATACGTAAATCAACATAAAATTATCAATAAACTTAGAACAAATATAATTATATATAATTATTGTAAAAATTTATATTTATATAATATAAAAAATACATAAAAAAAATCACATGACTCATGTTATTATTTTTACAAAAATAAAAATATTTGAATGAATCCGTTCTCATATTTATAAAATTTTTAAAATGTAATTATATATATTTGAAATTTCAAAGAAAAGCTTTAGCAGATCAGGGGTCTATGGTAGATACCCCTATAAAAATAATGTTGAATCATTGTAGGGATGGACTCCAGAGCCACCCTATATTTTATCTGAATGTGTGTTTTCAAGAGAGGCGTTTTGCCTCCTATAGGTCTTTAAATATTCTTATTCAATATTCAAGAAGATGACGCTAATTATTTGTAACCTAGTTCGTTGCAAATAATTATTATTTTTATGATGAACTTACTGTATTTACCATGAAGCATCTTACCAAAAATGAACGTAAACGTAGAAGATAGAAGGTAACGTAAACGTGAACATTGAACGTAACATAAACGTAATAGTTCTATAATGTCTAACGTCAAAGAAAATAAATGTATTAATAATTTTTTTGCTAAGAAAAAATTCAACGATAGCGCAGCTAATTGCTGACAAAAATTATTTGGAGGAAATTAGCTCACTTAATAATGGTCCAGTGAAGTACGTACATTTATATAACTCATTACCTTAACTGTCAATAAATAAAATTCTATTCATTACAAACCTATCAAAATTCGAGAACATTATAACAATTTCATTTGACTATTTAGTATTTGTAAAAAATAAGAAATATAAAATAAACAAAATCTATATAGATAAAATGAATACTCTGTTTAATTACATAATAAGATATCAAATTATGACAAAAGATAAATTCTTTCCAATAAAAGTTATTGTTGATAAAAATTATAATTTTATTATATTTGTAAAAAATAAGAAATAAAAATAAATAAATAAAAGCTAATCAGTCACAATTAAATTTTATCTCTAGAAACGACAATATTTTACTGGTTTTATGATAAATTGTATATCATACCCTAAAATTTACGATATATTTGTATACTTAAAAACATTGTACGTTCAATTTGTAAACTTTGTCTAGAAAGGCAGTTACTACAAATTTAATCAAATTAAACAACATCAATTATGTTATTACTTTATTATTTTATTTTAAAAACTTTTCAAACTTCTAAATATATATTTCATGTTTCTTCATTACTACTTAATCTGTAACAATTAATAAAAATTTATAGACGATAAATATTAAAAAAAAACATTGAAATATATTACCCTCTCATTACTCCAAGTTTCTCCACGACTTTATTCATGTACCTCACTGTAGAAAATTCTAAGGTCCTATTCGGAGAAGGGTTATATCAATTTTATTTTCACTTTCTTCTGGATGAAATCCGTTCATATTTGCTTGACTTGTAGTAATTGTATCAAATTTTGCGATGTCGTATGGAATGTATAATATTGCACCAAATTTTTCTAATTCATTTTGTAATAATTTAGAGTTATATTTTAGGTCAGAATAACACAAGATCTCAGCGGCGAATGCACATTACGCTTTATTATAAAAATAGGTAAACGTTTACTCTATACAAGAAATGATTAACAAAAAAGAATAACTGCAAGAACATATACGACACGCATATAGTGTGGTTCGTACACGTTATAACACATTTATGAACACTTGATAATATTCATTGCCTTTTCTTAACCAAGCTAAAGCAAGGAACCCCATTTTTATTCTCTGATACTGCAATATAATATAAAATAATATTCTATTAATTTTGTACTATGGTTTATTTTTGATTATTATTTTATTTATTTATTATTGTTGTATATTCTTTTTTCTTTATATGACTGATTTTATAATCATTTTCGATTTTATAAATCAATAAATTACTACTACTACTACTACTAAGGAAAAATTTGCCAATATATTCGCAAATCCATTATACTAAAAACAGTTATTGTAATGTTAATGTGTAATTTTTTGTTTAATGTTTTTTTTTTATTTACACTTCTAAAAAAACAGCATATGGCACGAACAGACAAAGAAGGAAAGAAGGTGTCGTACATAGATTCCCACTAAACAAAATTCGGTAACAGAAATCTTTCAGAGATATAACATTATTAACTTTGAAACTTCGAGTGCAACGTGCAGAAACGTTTTTGTTTACCGTACAGAACCTGCGACATGTCCGCCCTCAGAAGCGTCTCAAAGAAACGTTGCGTTTGAATACGTTTTAGAAACGTAACTGTTAACATTTTAAGAAACGTTTTATAAATGTAATAATTTGCAACATTTTTGTACCATAGAGGCGGTAAAGTAATTTTTGCCCATTATGAAGTTTTAGTATACCATTTTCTATAATTGCAGATTAAGAAAATCGTAAACACTTCATAATGGGCAAAAATGGACTTATGACATTTTACCTCTGTGGTACAGAATTCTAAGTAGTAGTGTATTGTAGGTTATACAAACGGAAATTGAATTGTATTAAAAAGTCTTTATTAATTGTTTTGTTGCAACTTATTTTGCCTTACTGCACTATCTAGTATACTGCAAATCAGCTTGCTTAAGCATATCTTTATGCGTATACTCAAAAATGACCTCCAACACCCATTGAGTAGGTATGTTTTTCTTACAGCAGCTTAAAATGTTAAAAGGTTAATAAGGTATTAATAAGTTATAAAATTTTTTTAATGATTTGGATACTACTACGCTATTGGTCTGAATTAAGTTCGCTAACAAATTTATTTTCCAGCAAAATGTGAGTTGAGTTGTGTATATCAAGTAGTTGAGGGAAATTTTTATGTGAGTCATATTGAATTAAGTATATCGTAATGTACTTACCGAATTCTTAGCTTTCAGGTGTTTCTGCCATTATGTTAATTAGAAAAAGCATAAGTTTGCCATTTAGCCACAATGTATCTGGCTACAACGGCCAGCTACGCAAACTCTACTTGGTGCTAGCGGTGCCGGTGCCCTCAAAAATTTGCCGTGTTTATGTATGCGCAATGCGCAGTCTACTTATAACGATGTTACTTTAGGTTACACAAGATTACATTCCTAAATGTTACAAGTAAACATTAAAAAAAAATGTTTCATGTAAGTTACAAATATATGTTGCAAATCTTACGCCTAAGAAATTTTTTGTTATGTTTTATTTACGTTTCTTGTTTATTGGGTTGCCAAGAAATGTTAAAAAATGCGTTTCATATGCGTTACAAGGTATATGTTGCAAATTTTACGCCTAAGAGTTTTTTTATTATGTTTCATATAGGTCTCTTGTTTAGTGGGTTAGTAACATAGGTGTCGTATATCTCTTGATCGCAAATTCTCTGCGCCCACTCGAAAAATTCCCATTTTGACTTTGAAATTCCCTTTTTTAGGCGATGTAATTTTTTTTTTTCGATAACTTTTATAACATCAGTTAACGAGCTTTCACACACTAATCTGCCATCCTGTATATAAATATAAGGTTTGCTCCAACTCCTGGGCTTTTGTGTTGGAACAAAACTTTTAAATAAATTTCAGATAAAAATGTTTTCTTTTTTCTATTACTTAGTAGAAGTTAATTGGGACACCCTGTATAATGTAATTAATTCCTTTCGAAAAAAAAACGAACTGAAATATTTAATAATGAATAAATGATGAATAAACCTCAGATATGCGTTTTTATTTTTTATATATCTTGCAAAATACCAATGAGCTGCTATATCTCATTTATCGGACCCTCACATCGTTTCTTCTCTATATCCCTCTCTCTCTCTTTCCCTACTTTCCTCCCCACCACCATCATCGCCCCCCCTTTAAATCTACTAATACTTTGCGCATTGAATTTGCTTGCCGTCAGGCCAAAACCGCTTCCAGAGCGACATCTGCCGCTCGCACTAGCCATTTAACTAACAGCGGCAATGTAGCTAACGGAAGTGTTCCTCAGCGACCGGCCGCGCAGGAACAGACTTCCGTGAAGATACTGGGCATGGAGACGACGGCCAGTTGTGAGGGCGGCGAACGATGGACTAGGCGCGTCGAGCCGATGATAGCGATCCCGCACACTATCGTCGAAGAGAAGACGCCGCCGCCTCAAGTAAGGCAATCAGTGGTTGCTGGATGGACGTAGTACGAACTATATATATTAATGTATAGCAAACAGATAGCGCGACAGATGCTTTGTATATCGCTGTGTCTTGATATGTATGTTTTATAAATCTATATGAATACGTGGAGAGGGCAGAGTCTACAGATATTTAGATAAGTGTTAAAATTTACTGCTGGAATTTTCACCCAAAGATTTTGTCGAATTCTATATATAGAAGATCGTTCCTGACTGCATGTCCTAAAAATATTTTGAATTATACGGAGTATTCCATTTTTCAGCTACACATATCAAAGTTACATTTTTTTTTAAAATGGAACCCACATAGCCAAATTTAAATTGCCCGCAATTATTCTTAGTAACTTCAACTTTGAAACATAAAATTACCTACCATTTTGTACTACATTGATAGTTATTTCAATTTGAATTTGACTATTAGGGAAAAGTAGAATAGCTGTGAATGACAGTTCTGGGCCAAAATCCCATAAGGTTTACGTAGGAGGTCTAAATTGACTTTACTTCCGGTTTTTCCGGATGCCTACCAATCAAAACAGCCCAACAGTTCCAGGAAAGCTTCAACAGTCTTAGAAAGTTTTAGACAGTTTTCGAACAGCTAACAGTTCTCGGAAAGCGCTAACGTTCCTGGAACAGCTTCAACAGTTCTCGAACAGTTTCAACAAGTTCCTGAACAGATACAGTTTCTCGAAACAGCTCAACAGTTTCGCAAAGGTCCACAGTTCTAGGAACAGCTTCAACAGTTCTATCAGAACAGTTAACAGTTTTCGAACAGCTCAACAGTTCTTGGAACAGCTTTCACCGGTTTCTAGAACAGCTTCAAACAGTTCTAGCAGTCGCGAAACATGCTCAACAGTTCTTAGGAACAGCTTACACAGTTCTGCGAACCATCTCAACAGTTTCTCGCAACAGCTCAACAGTTCTAGGAACAGCTTCAAACAGTTCTTAGAAACAGCTTACACAAGTTCTCGAAACAGTCAACAGTTTTAGGACAGCTTTCAACGGTTCCTAGAACAGCTTAAACAGTTCTCGAACAGTTCGTGGGAACAGCTTTCAACAGTTCTTGGAACAGCTTTACACAGTTTAGGAACAGCTAAACCATTCTAGAACAGCTTCAACGGTTTCAGAACAGCTTAAAACAGTTCTCGAAACAGTCCTGAACAGCTTCAACAGTTCTTAAACAGCTCAACAGTTCCAGGAACAGTTCAAACGTTTCTGGAAAACAGTTCCTAGAACAGCTTCAACAGTTCCCTAAACAGCTTAAAACAGTTCTCGAAACAAGTTTAACAGTTCTTGGAACAGTTTCAACAGTTCTTAAACAGCTCAACAGTTCTTGAAACAGCTCAACAGTTCTCGAAACAGCTCCACAGTTCTAGGAACAGCTTCAACAGTTCTTAGAACAGTTTACACAGTTTTCGAAACAGCTAAACAGTTCTAGGAACAGCTTCAACGGTTCCTAGAACAGCTTAAACAGTTCTCGAACAGTTCAGGAAGCTTGAACAGTTCAACAGTTTCAGGAATCAGCTTTCAACAGTTCTTAGAACAGATTAAACAGTTCTCGAAACAGCTCAATAGTTCTAGTAACAGCTTCAACAGTTCTCGAAATAGTTTAACAGTTCCAGGAACAGCTTCAACAGTTCTTAGAACAGATTAAACAGTTCTCTAAACAGCTCAACAGTTCTCGAAACAGCTCAACCGTTCCTAGAACAGCTTAGACAGTTCCTAGAACAGCTTCAACAACTCCCGACTCAGATTAAGTAGTTTCGGGAACTGTCTAAGCTGTTCTAGGGACTGTTGAAGTTGTTCCTGGAACTGTTGAAGCTGTTCTAGGAACTGTTGAAGCTGTTCCTGGAACTGTTGAACTGTTCGAGAACTGTTGAGCTATTTCGAGAACTGTTTAATCTGTTCTAAGAACTGTTGAAGCTCCTCCTTGAACTGTTGGGCTGTATTTTCGAAAACTTGTGATAGCATGCGGAAAAACCGAAAGTAAAGTCAATTTAGACCCCCTATGTAAACCTTATGGGATTTTGGCCCAGAACTGTCATAGCTATTCTACTAGGAAACAGCCTGTATTTTATTGAATATTTGGGCTTGACCGCTTTAATAGAAACAAATTCACTAAACAAAGGTACCAAATGGTTTTAGTCGCCAGTTCTTTTGCTATTTGCTGTTTTAGCGGGGAAAAAAGACCCAAGTTTAATGACTTACCGTATCGCCATTTTTAAAACTCAAATTTTCAAATCCTCAACAAAACTTATTTTCATTATCTTCTGGTATTTTTCTAACCAATAATCAGGTATTAATTTTATCTTCTTCTGTTGGAACTATGGCTGGGAGTAAATCAAAAGTCACAACTGATGGTTACGTGACGGTTTATTGTAAACATTTTTCAAATCCATCTATCTGTAATAACCCTAATAGCTAAATTTAAATTTCCCGCCACTATTTTTAGTAACTTCACCGTAAAGACATTAAAATAACTATCAATGAAGTACAAAAATAGAGGTAATTTTATGTTTCAACGTTGAAGTTACTAAGAATAATTGCGGGCAGTTTGAATTTGACTATGTGGGAAATTACATTTTTTTTTTATTTTTATTTTTGTAATGTCTAGGATCATTTTAGTTTGTATTAACTATTTACCTAAATTAAATTTACAAAGATCCACATTAAAATTTGTGTTGCACTCTGTATAAACCAACATGGTTTTATGCCATAATTTTAGGAAAACGTTTTAATATTTATATCAAATAACTAAATATCTCCAGAGAGAATAATAAATTCTTAAGGAAACACTAATTTACTTTCAGCAGTATAAATTTAATAATGGTCACGCTTATACTAGCAATATAAGAGGCTAAAAGATCGTTCTCTGATGCATGTTCTGTCGTAAATATTCATTTACAAGCATTATTATTTTTCTTATTTCAGTTTTAATAAACTTGGATCCGTTCTACTGCTTTATCTTACATTTTCTTCGTATTTTTCCCGAAATACAGACGTTTTTTGTTGTTACTTAACACTTCCTGCAAATTTTCCAATAATTTTTAGCCGTTAAATGACGTATCTCATTTTTTTTCATAGGAAATATACTTACAAGGGTCTTTACCGGCACAATCCCAAATTTTGGTGTCCGATTCGGCGATTGTGACTGAACCAGGTCAATACGACGTCAATAACTCCGACCCGGCTGTAGTTTTGGCGGGAAAAATGACGTTATCCGTTATTAGTCTAGATGGCGGTAAATTCAAAATGGCTATTCGATTAAAATTGGTATTTTATAGCAAATATTTCGACAGAGAAATCCAACGAGCCACAAACTATCCCGTCAATATCTGTCCAGACGCCGGAAATGGTAGATTTTAATGGAGATACAGAAAATAATACCGAAGACATAGTGGATGAGTCAAAATATACAACTGCTAGCAGCGCAACTGCGGCTGAACGTGATATATCTGAAGTAATAAATGCTCTTTTGAAGCAGCAATTTCTATTTAAATTATGTTTGATTATTTGCAGGACGAAGGTACTGATAACGAAATCGGGGATGATATCGAAAAAATTAACGAGTTAGAATTGGAGATAAATCATACGCCTCAGGTCTCTAATGGCGTCGACGTGGAGGAAGAAATAGCGAAGGCTTGTGAAGAATATACGGAGGAAATCGTGGAACAAGTGGTGGATGAGATAGAGGAGATTGTTCTGGTGGAAGAAAATGGAGGGGAAACCACACCACAGAAATTGGATGATGCGATAGAAAAGGACGGGAAAGCACATTCGGTCGATGAGGAAATCACATCGAAAGTGGATCATGAAGAGTTATTGGCGGAGGAAGTCGAAGCACAAGCATCCACATCAAAAGTGGACGAGGAATTATTGGTAGAGGAACTGATGAAAACAGTTCGAGACCAAGACACGATTAAGAAAGAATCTCAAAGTAAAATTAGATACATCAAAGATGGATGGATCAACTGGTGACAAATAGACGACTTGGTAAAAGTGGAAAATGACGAAATTATTGAAGAAATTAAAGATGTTGAAGTTGTGGAAAGAATAAACGAAAATCTACAAAAGAATCAGGCGAAGCAACAAAACTTGCAGAGGATAACCCTCGAGCAAAGGATGAGGAAGAAAAAAATGATGGCGTGGGCATAGTTGAGAATACAAGTGAAATTTTACAAGAAGAAATGCCCAAAAGGAAGCCAATCGTTCCAGAGGAAGTTGAGGAGATTTCTGCAGCGAGAATAGAAGAAGATCTACCAAAATCGTCTAAGACCGTTGAAGAAACTATAGATGAGTCAACGAAAATAGAAGAAACGAAAAACGATGTGGAGATAATTGAAGAAATCATTGAAAATTTAGAGGGACAGATTACGCAAAAGGAAGAAGTTAAAATTAAAGATATTCCTGAGAGAATTGAGGAAGAAAGTTTGAAAAAATCGCCCGAATCAATCATCAGCATCGAAGAAAATACAGACCAAAATCAATCAACGAAAATAGAAGAAGAAAAGCAAAAAGAATCTTCGGTAAAAGATGTTAAAGGAGCATCTGAAGTGGTACAAAGAATCGAAGCAACAAAAATAGAGCCAACAAGACCGGATGAATCTGGCAGAAGCGAGGAAATCGAAGAGCAGCACGTAATAGAGACAAAAACGAAAGCGAATCAGAGCGACAAAGTCGGGAAACCCCGAGGAGAAGCACCGACGAAGAAATCTGAAGAAACGTCAGAACGCAAAGCGATAAAAGACGTTAGAAATGATGATGAAGCTTTGGAAGATGATGGCGACGAGGAAATCGAAGAAGAAGAAGAAGAAGAGGAGGAGGAAATTGAAGAAGAAGAAGTGGAAGAGGAAGAAGAGATTGAAGAAGAAATTGAAGAGATCGAAGTGACGGATGACGAAGAGATTGAAGAAATTGAAAATGGGGTTAACGGGCAAGAGACTGAAGAATGATAAAGACGGAAACAGAAATGGAATTCTCTAGATGTAAAAAAAATAACCATTCAATTATTTACCTAAGACGTAAGAAACTATAAATTTAAAAAAAGAAAACTTTTTTCTAGATATATTTTAGAAATAAACTGTTATTGCGTATGTGATTTGAACGATTGAAAATAAAAAAAAGGTGATTTTATGTAATAATAAGAGATACATAATACTTGGACAACCTGGAAATTAGCGATTAATAAGTTGCCTAATATGATGAATACTGACAGCGCCATCTAGTGTACGACTAGATATAATCAGCTGCTTATGCAACTTATCTTGCACATTGATAGAAAAACCAGTTGTATGATATTTCAGCGCTAAAGAAATTAAAAAGTTTGCAAATAATAATAATAATTATATTAAGCTTTAACAATAATCATGGTGTTATTGTTATAACCCTGAAGATTAGTTAAATTAAAACGATTTTGCGTGTGATTTCCATCAAATGCACGTGTATACAAGGTGTTATTAATTAAATTATCCTTACCTATCAAGACCCTGTATATTTTAATAATAATAATAATAAAATAAATTTATCATAATATATACAATTTGATAGATTTTTAACATTTACATTTTTACGATAGCCTGTTATAATATTGCAAATAAATTATATATTCTAATATTCAAGAAAACTAGATCGATAAGTAAGCATCATTAGCGTTTTTAATGTCTTCCCTAATAGCCAAATTTAAATTTCCCGCAATTATTCTCAGTAACTTACAGTAACAGTAACAACGTTCATACATAAAATTCCCCACCAATTGGTACTACATTAATAGTTATTTTAATACCCTTACGTTGAATTCACAAAAAATTGTGGCGGGAAATTTAAATTTGGCTATTAGGGTTTTTTTCAACACCAAGATATGATATTCGTTGATTTAATTTAATTATTGATTTAGTTTGAATTACAGGAACAGGAAATTTTCATTAGTGATTCAATTTGACATAGATAAAGAAAAATGCCTTTCACAATGTAATAAAATATTTGTCGACAGTTAATTTAACCATAACCTCACATTTGACTCACATTGACAGCTGAGTAACCTAGTGTGACCAATTTGGCATACCTAATATTCCATAAAATAAACATTTAAACATGAAAACGCTAAATTATAAAAAAAAATATACATCAAATACATAATGTAAGTGTTATTATATACACTATAAAATTATACATATGATTAATGTAATAATTGTGATCATGCAACTAGTCATATTATTAACATGGTGAAAATAAATATTATAAAATGAAAATAGCTTAAATATATTTAAGATTTTGTTTTTTGTTATTTTTGTTCTATGGGCACTTGTTGTTTTACTCTTCTATATAATAGTAACGGATTTTATCATTAAAAGAGTAATTACTGTAAGCCTATCAGAACTCGTATTTTCAACGAAATGAATAAATGAATATTTAATATGTTTGCGTCTTTGTTTATTTTATTTTTTTCCTATTTGAGGTTGCTTAATTTAAAATAAAAATTGCCTACAGTAAATTTTGTTTTTCATTACTGTCGTTATTATGATTGACAGTCATTGATAATCATATTTTTTTATTAAAAGAGTAATTAATTACTGTAAGCCTATCAGAACTCGTATTTTCAACGAAATGAATAAATGAATATTTAATATGTTTGCGTCTTTGTTTATTTTATTTTTTTCCTATTTGAGGTTGCTTAATTTAAATTAAAAATTGCCTACAGTAAATTTTGTTTTTCATTACTGTCGTTATTATGATTGACAGTCATTGATAATCATATTTTTTTATTAAAAGAGTAATTAATTACTGTAAGCCTATCAGAACTCGTATTTTCAACGAAATGAATAAATGAATATTTAATATGTTTGCGTCTTTGTTTATTTTATTTTTTTCCTATTTGAGGTTGCTTAATTTAAAATAAAAATTGCCTACAATAAATTTTGTTTTTCATTACTGTCGTTATTATGATTGACAGTCATTGATGATCATATTTTTTTATTAAAAGAGTAATTACTGTAAGCCTATCAGAACTCGTATTTTCAACGAAATGAATAAATGAATATTTAATATGTTTGCGTCTTTGTTTATTTTATTTTTTTCCTATTTGAGGTTGCTTAATTTAAAATAAAAATTGCCTACAGTAAATTTTGTTTTTCTTTACTGCCGTTATTATGATTGACAGTCATTGATAATCATATTTGAAGCATATAAATTGATTTAGCGATACATTTCATATGTAGATATATTATTATATCGAAGAGCTGATCAATAAATTTTTCCTGGAAGAAAATGCCTCCTAGTTAATAGGAGAAATACATTAATTTGTTAATGAATAAATTATTTGTAAAATTTGATTCAGATATAATAGATAGAGCAATATTTTAAAATCCATCATAAAAATATAATAATCCAAATATGTAATGTAATTTAAATTTCCCGCACTTATATATTTTTAGTAACTTTAACAGAAAGGTATGAAAATTTCTAATAATGTAATTCAAAAGCTTTGTTTCGTGGGGCAGTCACCAATCAATCAGAACACAATCAAATAATGACGTGGTTTGAAGTTCTGGATTTCTTTTAACCAATCAAATTACGTTTGACTGATTTCTAATTGCGTTTGATGTGCTCCACGAACAAAGCTAAAATCATAGCAAACTTCTTGCTTCAACGTTGAAGTTTAACAAAAATAATTCCTGGAAATTTAAATTTGATAAAGTTTGTTTTACAAAGCGTATTTTTTTTGAGTTTTTTTAGAAAGCTCGTGCAACAAAAAGGCTTTTGCGGGACGAGCTTTTTGTATTTTATTATTTTTTTCTGTTTCGATTACTTTTCGATGATTTATTTTTGTCAGTGCATCGAGAATGTGTTAAATGATAAAATAATTTTTTTGAACCCCTGGCTAGGGGGAAGGCAAATATTTTTTTTTAATTATTTATTTGATTTAGAAGCTTCCTACTTCCGCGGTGTTGTAAAAAAAAAATAATTTAATATTTCGTTAAACACAAGGATGGGGAACGAGAATAATTTTTTTAAATTATTTTTTTCTTTTTCACATTGCTGATGGATAGAGATGAAGTGTTTAAAATATCAAAAAAAAAAAACATATTTAAAATAATCTTAATTTACGCTTACCCTCTGGTGTTATGAAAAAATATAATTCAATTATAATTGAAAAAAAATCATTCTCTCAAGTGGGTATTCAAATAATTTGCGTAATTTAATATTCGAAAAACAAAAATATCTCCCGCCCCCGTGTTCAAACAAAAAGGTTTCATTAAAATATTAATTTAGAAAAAATCACTTGGTACCCCAAAGAAATAATATTTTTTTTTTTAATTGATGCATCTTTGTGATTTAATTCATTTTATTCCAATAATTTTATCGTTTGAAAAAAAAAATAATAAAAATTCTTGATGTAAAAAATTGATCTTTTAAAACAGTTCTAATCCCCCCTCCCTGGTGTGATACTAGTTTCCATTTGATCGAAACTATTCCCTAATAGCCAAATTTGAATTTCCCGCCACCATTTTTAGTGAATTCAACGTAAAGGCATTGAAATAACTATTGATACAATACAAAATGGTGGGTAATTTTATGTTTTAAACTTGAAGTCACTAAGAATAATTGCGGCAAATTTAAATTTGGCTATTATAGGGTTGTGCTAAACTGCTAAACCGTTTTATAGAGTATAAAATTGAAATGTTTTTAAGTAACTACACATTTTGAAGGCGAAATATATCTACAAGCCTAACTGATGGTTTTGGTTGAAGTATTTTTACAAGAGCTAATCTTTTCCTTAGTAACTTCAACAGAAGGGCATAAAAAATAACTATTGATAAAATACAAAATCAAAAGCAATTTAATGCTTTTATACTTTGAAGTAACTATAAAAATGAATTGAAAGTTTAATTTTTCATTAGCGAAATTAGAAATAAAAAATAATGTTTAATATCTGTCGACAGATACTTTAAATAATAGCGTGGAATCTATCGTCATGAAAAAATATTTTGAATATTGCCAATCATTAATTTTTATATCCTATACTTTTTATTTCAGGAAAAACGAAAGAAAAAATGTTTGCCCAATTTATAATATCAGCATAATTTTTTTAATTAATTTATAAGACAAATTCAGACAACCTTTTTTCCTTTTATTGCTGATATTTGTATTATTATACTTACGTGTAGGTATTATTGATATTTATTACTCCGCATTTACCCACAGACGTATAAATACTTACAATAAAGTAAAATAAAACCGGCTGTTATATATATAGAAACCGCATTATCGATATAACAAGATCGGAGAATATATTTTCGTTTTTATTATATATGAAACAGTTAAGGATTACGCAAGCGACGCCACTGTTGAGCGTCGTCGGTCAAGGCAGGTGCTGCTGCCTGTGCAGACGTTAGTTAGTTTCTGCGATCGCCGCTAGTACAGATATACGCTTGCCGGGTGGACGAACGACCGTTCTCTCGGGTTATTAATCATCGATTATCGCGAACTAACTCGCTTCTCTTCACCCCGATCGAAATCCGCGACGAAAATGCAGTAGTTCGACGAGGCGAAGCGCGAGATACGCGTACAAGAACACCACGAACACACGAAGGCGCCCCCGCCGATAGGAAAATCCCTTTTTTTTCGCGTTCGGTAGCGGCGGCGCGCGTGAACGTCCATTTTACCCATCGTCAAGGGCTCGTCGCCCGCGCGGAGATTTTCGCTATTCGCGCGCGCTTGTGTGTGTTAGTGTGTATAATATAGATACAGTGAAAAATCGTGTATTTGACGCAATTTGACGGTCGAACAATTGAAGCCCGCTTAACTGTCTGTCATCAATTTAACAGAATTCACACACTGGCGATGCCACTAGCGAAGAGTCGCGCTTAAATGCCGGCGATATCCCATCAAGATCTGATGATATTGGCTGTGAACACCCTTCTGCATTAGACGCTACATTAATTAGGCTCATTTATATCCTTTCTTCGTCACGAAAATTTAGAAAACCGAATCCATAGCACGTTTTTGTTGTTTTTTCAAGGTATATTTGTGTGTATATATATATATATATCGACAGTTTCCAAATTGGATTTGAGATATGAGTCGGAATCCAGGACAGAGGATACTTGTACCGGATGACTTGAGAGAGGTCCTGCTCGAGTTCACCATCAGCTATTTGTTAGAGCAACCCGGAGATGTCATCTCGTACGCTGCTGATTATTTCTCCAGGTTGAGAGATAACCGAACCACGGCTATCGTATTCGGTGGTGAGAGCAGTGGGCCGGCTGCCACGCCATCATCACCGGATGAGTCCACCATTTCGAAAGAAGAAGGTAAATATTCTTTTTAAATCCCATTAATTCAATATCGAGGGGTGACTGACGTTTATGGGACTAACAAACTTTTTTCTTTCAAGAGAAAAGCGATGAGTCTTAATTAAAACGACATTGTTGAGTAACTTCTAAAACATTTCTTCTGTTGGGGCAACATGTATTTCACGAGGAATTAAATATAATAAGGAAAATATGTCATAAGCTTTGTAATATAGTCTCGGATTAAAATGTAAGAATATGAGTGAAATAGAAAATATATACCAAAGACAAACACAAATTTTTAAATGCAAATAATATCACATATATTAGGTTATTTATAACACTTTTTTGCAATTACTGTAATTCCTACTTATTATCTTAACAAAAAATGACATAACCTTGCCAAAAAAAAAAACCAGCAAACACCAACAAAAAGACAAGTAAAATAGTAAAACAAATACTACCAACCTGAAACCACAACTGGACTGTGTTACCTTTTTTTAACCTATAAATACAAAAAAAAATACTGGGAATTTTTTATTTAATTCTTTACATCAAATATCTACACATATATATAGTATTGATTGTTCACTTTAATATGAATTATCTTACCAAACTCAAATCACAATTATTCTTCTGTATGATTCCATGACTTAACCTATAAATTCAAAAAAAAAAACCCTTGTTTCAACTCAACTATTTTTTTTTTTTACTCACAAACACTAAACTAGTCTTAACATCAGATTGATTCCATTTTTAGTCCCATAAACTTCAATCTACCTGGAATTAACTCGCTTTTTAGAATGACCTAGAATACAAGCCAGCTTTCTAAATAAGAATTTAAATGGATATTTATTTTTATAGGTTCTCAATTTTCGTTAATACTCCAAGAGGGTTAAAGAGTTTACGCACCGTTTATACACACCCGCACAATAATTGTATCGTTGTAATTTGTGATGTAAAATAAAAATTTTTCGCATTATAAACGCAGTGTATTCTAGAGTTATTTTATTACGCCGTCAAATTTTGACATTTCGTTAAAACCTGTCAAAATTCTCAGTGTCATGTTCTTGGGTAATTAAAATTACTATTTATTTGTCTCGTTTCTTGGCGCCGAAGCGTATACATTTGATACATAAAGTTTTGTTGATGGTTCCAGAACCACCGGTTACCAGATTTTCATCTAGACGCAAGTCTGTCTTTGCCGAAGCGTACGATCCTGAAGAAGATGACGAGGATGAAGGCACCAAGACCGTATTTCCGAAATCCGACGAGCAACGTGTGCAACTAGCGGAGGCTGTCAAAAACATCCTGCTTTTCCGAGCTCTGGACAGGGAACAGATGCAAGAAGTGCTGGACGCCATGTTCGAGAAGAAAGTGTCGGCGGGTGATGTGGTTATAAAACAAGGAGATGACGGCGATAACTTTTACGTTATACAAGAGTGAGTAGAATTGCTTTTTACGTGTAGCTAGGTAAATTTCCATTTAATTCGCGCTAAAAATGGGTTTTAAGGGGGAGAATAGTCATCTGTGTTGATAAAAAGTTTTGGTTTGATATTTTCATCAAATGACATTTTTGACATTAAAAAGCATTTCGGTAAAATTATACTACATCCGTGGTAGAATTTCATCTTAATTCGGATTAAAAATGAATTAATTCGTAGGAAAAATGATTATTTACAGTAATAATGTCAATTTTTATACAGTGACCGACATAAATATTGCAACATATGGGAACATTTTTTTGTTATTAATATATACTAAAACTTTTTTGTGGGAAATAGGTTGTGCATGTCTAGAAACCCCAAAATTTATTTTGACACACGCCACGTGACCACTAGTATGGCGGTAAATTTAAAAATTATGCCGTGAATCTGCAAAAAGTGAGGTTAGATGACATGATATCCAAAAATTTATTTGAAAAAGTTGCTTAGAATTCTATTCTGAGGCCCCATGCAAATTCTTGTAAACATATTTAAAAAAAAATAAAAATCACAATTTTTCCAAATATTGTTTTATTGAATTACATATTTGCATTTTTTTCGCTCTTAGCGGCTCAACTGCAGTACTATTTCCAAATTTGGTTGATGCTCAAACGGTCTTCTCAATTTTTGCATAATTAACATAGCGAAAACTGAAAAGTACGATTTCAGTGTGACAATTGTTGTTGCAAGGGACCGTATCTACTAGTAATAAATAAAATTTTACAAACATTTTCTCTCTAAACCACTTAGCAAACATTACTTTTATTGAAGATTATCATGTTTCTTTTTGTTTTCTGCGTTAAAGTGAAATCGGTAGTCCAAAACTCATAACACTAAACATCTAAGCCCTCACAATGTTATTGCACGCACCGAAGGTATTTATGTAGGTTTCGAAATTACAAAACTCAGTAGAAATAAATAACCAGTATTTTTAGCTAATGATAGGAATACTTGATAAGCAAAAACATTTAAACAATAACTAATAGTAATGAACAACTAAGAAATGAAACTCTAAAAATGCATACCTACTTGTTAGGCATACATATCCTTCTGTTTCTTATAAGTAAGGTAGGCTTTGAAATTAGAAACAAGAAAATAATGTAGTAAACTATTTTAATTTTTTGGCAAATAAGCAATTACTTACTACAATTTTTATTTTACCTATTGTTTATTATTCGTTGTTCTCCAATTTCAAAATCTACTTTAAAACATTCGGTACGTGCATGTAGTAGTATCAGTTTTTGACTAACAGTTTCCACTTTAATGCCGAAAACAAACAAGAAATATAATAATTTTCAATAAAAGTAATGTCTGCTAAGTAGTTTAGAGAGAAAATGTTTATAAAATTTTATTTAATTACTAGTGATACAGTCCCTTGCAACAACAATTGTCACACTGAAAACGTACTTTTCAGTTTTCGCTACCTTAATTATGCAAAAATTGAAAAAACTGTTTGAGTATCAATCAAATTTGGAAGTAGTACTGTAGTTGAGCTTCTAACGGCGAAAGAAAAATGAAATATGTAATTCAACGAAATAATATTTGGAAAAATTGTTATTTTTATTTTTTTTTTAAATATGTTTACAAAAATTAGCATACAGCCTCAAAATTGAATTTTAAGCGACTTTTTCAAATAACTATTTTCGATATCATGTCATCTAACCTCACTTTTTGTAGATTCACGGCATACTTTTTAAATTTACCGCCATGCTAGTGGTCACGTGACGTGTGTTAAAATAAATTTTGGGGTTTCTAGACATGCACAACCTATCCCCCCAAAAAAGTTTTAGTATATTTTAACAATAAAAAAATTCCCATATGTCGTAATATTTATGCCGGTCACTGTATAAATTTTAAATTGATTTTTGAAATTTGATATTAAAAAAAATCATATAGGTAGGCTTTTAATGTGTAATTATGTAAATTGTGTTTTAATCTATAGTAAAAGGTTTAGTTTGATAATTCTAATTAACAGTCAAAAAGCCTCTCATATAAACACAGAACATAGCATTATACAGTGTGTTAAAAAAAGGTTGTCGGATATTTTACCCAATTGTAGTACTGGTGGAAATAAACAAAAAAGTCTTAGTCAACATGGGTCCGCAATTCAACCGTTTTTGACATATAGTCGATTGCATATTTTAAAATAAAAAAAAAAAAAACATTTTTCGGTTTTGAGAATAGTTCCCTTTGTCAAACAACTGATTGTGACTTAAAATTAGTTCTGTCAGACATCTGTCATCACATTATTTATCATTTGCGTCAATTTTTTTTTGTTCTCAAATTATGCATAAGTACACAAATGCAGAAATGGCCGATATGCATTTTATGTACGGTCGTGCGAATGGTAATGCCATTGAAACACGGCGTATGTATGCCGAAGAATTTCCAAATCGGTTGTTACCGAGTGATAAGATTTTTTCAAGACTTCATATCCGGCTGTCCGAAACTGGTTCATTTAGAATTAATGGTGGTTCTGGTAGACCTAGATCAGTTTCTTCTCCCGCAGTAGAATTAGATATTTTGAGACGGGTAGAAGACAACCCAAATATTAGCACCCGAAGACTTGCCGCAGAACTGAGCGTCATTCATCCTCTCATTTGGAGAATTCTGCGGGAACAGCAGCTCTATCCCTACCACATTCAATGCGTGCAAGTTCTTGCTCATCACGATTATGATGCACGTAGGGTTTTTTGTCATTGGGTTTTACGAAAGCTGACAGAAACTCCTAATTTTGCGACTCAGATTTTATTTAGTGACGAGGCTGGGTTTACAAGAGACGGAATATTCAATTTTCATAACAATCACGTCTGGGCAGATGAAAATCCCCATGCTGTTGTTAAACTGCATCACCAAAATCGTTTTTCACTAAAATGTTTGGCTTGCTATTTTTGGAGAATGTTCAATTGGTCCAGTATTTCTCTCTAATCGTTTAACGGGATAAGTATATTTGGATTTTTTAAGAAATGAATTACCCGTTTTGTTGGAAGACGTGCCACTTTTTAACAGATTAAATATGGGGTTTATGCACGATGGAGCTCCTGCGCATTTTTCCATCGTAGTTAGAAATTTCTTAAATCAAGATTACAACGAGAGATGGATAGGACGGGGTGGACCAACTGCATGGCCTCCTAGGTCCCCTGACCTGACACCTCTAGACTTCTATATTTGGGGGCATCTAAAACTATTAGTGTACGCACGATCTGTAAACAATTTGGAAGAACTCAGGCAACGAATCGTAAATTGTTGCGAGGAAATTCGGAGGACTCCAGGAATTTTCGAAAGATTGCGTCGATCTTTCATAAGAAGGTGTGAAGCTTGCTTAGAAATGAACGGTGGACATATAGAACAATTTCTTTAGTTTTACTTTAAATAAACATTTGTTTAATTTACATTGCGATCAGAATTTCTTTGAAAAATTTTTATCCTACTAAAACAATATGCAATCGACTATATGTCAAAAACAGTTGAATTGCGGACCCATGTTGACTAAGACTTTTTTGTTTATTTCCACCAGTACTACAATTGGGTAAAATATCCGACAACCTTTTTTTAACACACTGTAGATATGTAATGTATGGTCATACAAATAACATTAATTTGGGACCAAAGATTGAGTTGAAATGATACCTAGTTCAAATCTGCAGTTTGACAAGTGACGTTAGCCATAGTTACTAAATTTACATCTTAAGTTTGACTTCAAGATTGAATGAACTAGGAATAATAATTATTTAAGTATAAAAATTCTCATTTCTAATTTAACATTTAATAAATGACAATTTTCATAGATTGAAAAAAATCACTCATGTCCCATCGAAGACTGAATCTTTGATTATAGCTCTATTTTTAATTTTAGGAAAAAGTCTCTTATACAAAAGCTTTGTGGAATTCAATGCGATATAACCTAAAAATATTTTTGATTATACAGGATGTTTCAAAAGTAGCAAAACGCATACTTGCTCCGTTATTTTAAATGAAACACCTTTATATTATTCCATTTTTAAATTCTACGTTGAAAAATCGATTATCGTAGATAATTATTTTTACACAAATCCACTGAATTTTCAATTAATTTTTAAATAAGCTTAATGTACACAGAGATTCAAAATGATTGTCAATTCCGCTCCTATAGATGGTAACAGGGTGTAGGTATATGCCGCGTGTTTGTAATGAAGGTTTGAACTAAGTCAGTGTTGGAACATAAGAAAGTAAACGGATCTGTCATAAATAAGGAAAACGTAACCTATATTTGAACTCGCATTATATAAACGACTATGGATTGGTGTTTCTGCTTGTAAAAATGAAATGTAATTAATTTAACTTTACTAAATTATGATTTTACAATTCAGTACTAACTGGTGTTTAACTAAATTTATTTATTACTTTAAATTATAACATACAATTAGTATAATTATTAAGTGACAAAACTGCATCTCTCAGTTCTTCTATGGTATGCATGCGGTTTCTTAGATCAGGCGATCTTGGTGGCCATCTTTGTGCTCTAACAACCCTGTCAGCAAAAAAATGTTGAAGATATTGGCAGGTTTGTCGAGCAGTATGTGCTGGAGCATTATCGTACTGAAAATAACTGCTTCAAGCTCATTTTCTTGTAACTCTGCAATAAACAATTCCACATCTGTTGGTAACGTTGGGTGCTTACAGTTTCCTCGAAGAAAATTGGCCCTATTATTCGTTGCCTGGACATAGCTAACCAAACTCCAATTTTTAGGGATGCAATTGCGTTTCTCGAAATTCGTGTGGATTTTCTGCAGACCAGATACAATAGTTTTGTAAATTGATATAGTCTGTTAGATAAAACCAGGCTTCATCCGAGAAAAATGATTTGTTTAGCAAGTCATCGTCCCTTAAATTGTTATTAAGCCAATGACAATATTCCAATCGCCTATCGTGATCTAATGGTAATAATTCCTGTACCGTAGAAACTTTATAGGGATGAAAATGTAACAGCCCTTTCTTTTGACAGCTCATTGCGCTGAAGTGTATGATAAGCCTTTAAAATTATAAAATGTAATAAACTATTTCACTTAATGCTAATATTGATGTTTTACCTGTTTGTTGAGCTAATTACCATAGATAAATTCCCTTATTTTCTTACAGTATTCAGAAATACTATTGTAACGTTTTTCGGTTCTTAAAACGTTGTCGGGGTTTTAGAAAAACACACAGGCGATATATTTAAATTCACTTATTCTATTAACACTATTACGGTAATTAAAATCTATTAAAATGCTTATTAACTATATCACTTAACCACTAATGTCTTTATTTATGTAAACGATATTTATATTACATGTACTAATTCAAACGCGACCGCACTATCGAACTCGTATCGATTGACTCCCTCCTGGCCAACCCGACGCGTTATTTATAGCTGGCGCGAACTTCCAGATTGTTCGGGGGCCTTCTAGAACGTCCTCGAAGATTCTGGAGAATATTCTCGAACCTTCGACCCGGTGCTGCCCTCTGTTATTCGTCATAGGTAGTTCTTCTTCCGCTATGCTAGCGCCATCTAGGGACGCCTATCGGAACCGCCAGTTGAAAAGTTGGCGCTCGTTACACTGCTCCCTCCTTAGATCTGTTCCGTCCCGGAACAGGAACTATCACCTCCATGAAGATACGAACAGTTCTCTCCATTCCTACACGACGAGGTCCGGAAGAAATAGCACGCTACCGTCCGTCGCCTCCCTTCTGCTGACCGTGGGTTGTAGCTGCATACTAGGAACTCTATTCCAGTATATCGGAAAATTTCTTCGAGCATGTTCCTTACGACCCTCCAGTCCAAGCCATCCAATCCACAGCCTATTTTTGGCACCCTGATCTTATTGATCTCCAGCTCCAACAGCTGCTCTCTTAAACTTATCAGGCTGTCCCACATCGTCCGGTAGGTTGGCTTGCCAACTGAGGCTTCTTTGGTCACCAAGTAGAATAAAGGCCGTTTCTTTCCTGGCAAGTGCAGAGCCTTGCCCAGCTCAGGGTTCTGGCTTCGGAGATCTTGGACACCACCAAATTTCTTCTTGAAGACGGTAGCTATCCCCTTGCCCATTCTTAAATCTTGGGCAACACAATGTGCTAACGCGCACCCTTCAGGAGCCAAAAACAAATCTTCCTGAATCTCCGTTGTTACACCATGACGCACTTTGCGGCCATTCCCATACTTGTCCATGAACTCCTCATAGCTGAGTTCTTCTTCGGGGAGTCTACAAACTCGGACCATCTGCTCGTCCTCTTGATTGTCCCCAAGATAAGGAGCTAGGCGATTAAAATGCACCACTCTTGCTTTACCATTGGGTTTCTTTCTGATGCGATAGATGACGTCATTAATTCGCTTTATCACTTCGTAAGGCCCGTCCCACGATCGCTGCAGCTTAGGTGAGAAGCCTCGACGTCGCTGAGGATTGAACAGCCAGACCAGGTCTCCAGGCTGATATCCGCCTTCATTCGCTCTGATGTAGCATTCCTTCATCGGTCACTTGCTTCAGGGATATTCGCCCTCACCGATCGTGAATATCATCCATTCGCCTCCGCAAGTTCGAAACATAGTCATCTCCAACTACTTCTTCATTTGGTTTAAAGCCGAACTTAAGATCGCATGGTAAGCGCAGTTCTCGTCCAAAAAGCACACTAGATGGACTTTGGCCAGTGGTTTCGTGGACCGATGCTCTATACGCCAGCAAGAATAGATGTAGCTGCTGGTCCCAATCTCGCTGGTGTCTGCGACAACTTTTGATAGATACTTGATAACTGTCCTGTTCATGCGCTCCACCATGCCATCTGATTGCGGGTGCAAGGCAGTTGTTTCGGGTCTTGCGAATACCCAATATTTTGCACACTCTTGAAACACTGCTGATTCAAAATTCCGTCCCTGGTCGGGAGTGAAGTTCAAGCGGCACACCAACACGACTGAAAAGTTCTTTACTAAAGTCTCAGCCACTGTAACAGCTTCCTGATTTGGTAATGCGTAAGCTTCCACCCATTTGCTGAAGTAGTCTACTGCAACCAAGATGTATTTATTTCCAAATTCCGTCGTGGGAAATGGTCCGGCAACATCAATCGCAATCCTTTCAAAAGGACTGCCAACGTTGTATTGCTTCATAGGGGCCCTCTTCCTTTGGGAAGGTCCATTGGCAGCGGCGCAAGTTGTACATCTCCGGCACCAGTCTTTCACGTCATTCTTGCAATTAACCCAATAGAATCGCTCTCTGACCTTCTCTATAGTCTTCCGGACTCCAAGATGCCCTCCCGATGTTCCATCATGAAGAAGTTTTAAAACTTCGGGAATTCTTGCTTTCGGAACCACAATCTGAAGTCTGCTATTGGTCCCAGCTTCGTCTTCTAACACTCGTCTGAGAAGACCATTTTCCATTACCAAAGAGCCCACTGAGCCCAATACGATTTTAGCTCTCGCGAATATGGTGCTACCGTTTCCCAGTTAGGCCGCGCTTCTTGCATCTTCCACTCCATCACACGCTTCAAAACTTCGTCAGACTCCTGGTCAGCTCGGATTTGGTCTTCAGTCCATCTATCATCTATGACAGTAGTCCTTAAGCAGGTTGCTTCATTTTTCTCTTCGGCACGACAGCAGTGCGTACAATCCTGGAACAGGGTCTCCTCGATAGTGCGTCAGCGTTTCGATGACTGGTTCCAGGCCGATGTTCCGAATCAAAGTCATACTCTTCAAGACGCTCTATCCATCTGCAACCTGCCCTTCCGATTCTTGAAGCGTAGCAACCACATCAATGCCGCATGGTCGGTTCTTAACAAGAACTTCCTGCCATAGAGATATTTATGAAAGTGCTCTATAGACTTAACTACGGCCAACAGCTCTCTCCTGGTCACACAATAGTTGCGTTCCGGTTTCGACAGCACTTTGCTGAAGTAACCGAGCACTTTTTCGTGGCCATCTTGAACTTGGGAAACAACCGCTCGATGCCCACATTGCTGGCATCAGTATCCAAAATGAATTTTCCTTCAGCCTGTGGATAGCACAAGATGGGCGCAGTGGTCAGCTTCTGTTTTCAATTCTTCAAAGGCATCCTGGCAGCTCTTCTCCCAGACGTAGTCTCTGCCCTCTTCAGTTAGTCTCGTGAGAGGCTTGGCGATGTTAGCAAAATCCAGGAACGAATCGTCGGGTAATAAGTGCATAGCCCAAGAAAACTTCTTATTCATGCTTGTCCTTCGGAACCGCCAAGACTTGACCGCTTCTATCTTCCCTGGGTCAACCGACACTCCATCCTCTGATACTACGTGGCCGAGGTAGTGCACTTGCTTCTGGAACAGGTTGCACTTTTTGGGGTTAAGCTTCAAATTCGCTCCTTTCAATCGCTGAAATACTTGCTCCAAGTTCTTCAAATGGTCCTCAAAAGATTTCCTAAGACATTATATCGTCGAGGTATACCAAGCAAGTTTCCCAGGATAGTCCTCTCAGTACGTTTTCCATCAATCTTTCAAACGTCGCGGGAGCATTACATAACCCAAATGGCATGACGTTAAATTGCCACAATCCTGTCCCGATCGTAAACGCCGTCTTCTCCTTATCCTTTGCCTCTACTTCGACCTGCCAATAACCACTCTTCAGGTCAAGGGTCGAAAATAACCTTACACCCACCTAGGGTATCAAAGTGTCATCGATTCTGGGCAAAGATAACTGTCCTTCTTGGTTACGTTATTTAGTTGTCGATAATCCACGCAGAACTAGTTGAACCATCCTTCTTCTTCACCAGTACCACTGGAGAACCCATGGACTGTTCGATGGTTCAATTACTCCATCCCGCTCCATATCCTGTATAATTTGTTCTGCTTCGGCTCGTTTCGCCAATGGCAATCTTCTGGGGGCTTGGCGGATCGGCTGGGCATCTCCAGTGTCTATTCGATGTCGTACAACATTAGTCCTGCCCCTCGTGTTCCGGTCTTCTGCTTGGAAAAGATCTTGGTAGCGTGCAAGCAGCTGTTTCACGGTATGGCGTTGTTGTGTTGTCAAATCCTTGCAAGACAAGTCAATGAAGTTATTCAACCATCTAGGAAGCGGATCTGGAGTTGTTGTTACGCCATCCTCTTTGTTGACAATCGACGACACACTAGCACAATTTCCCAAAGGTACGCCCTTCTTCAGCTTTACTGGATACCTATTGACGTTCATCAGTCGAACGGGTAGTTTTTCTCCAGCTTGTATCACTGCCTTAGCAACCAGTATTCCACGACCTTGACCGCCAATCGCTCCCGGTTCCAGCATTAAAACTTGCCCTTTGGGAATGTCTCCACTCACGCTCGCTTCCACAATGGTTTCACTGCGGCTCGCCACAGTTACTTCTTCTGCCAACACTACGCAGGCCGACATATTCTTGCTATGGTTAAGAATAACTTCTTCTTTGCCAACCTTCAACACTCCTGCTTGCAAGTCCAGTTTGAAACCAAATTCTGTCATTATGTCCATTCCGAGGATTACGTCTTGTTCTATATCTGCAACTACTACACGATACTGGAATGCCAGTATCACCAATACGGAAATGGGCCATCGTCTCCCCCAACACGTTGACTGTTTGCCCAGTTGCGTACGTAGCGTCCACTGGTTGGATATATCCGGTTCGTCCTTCCACTGCTTCCGCCGAAGAATTGTCATTGTTGCACCAGTATCTAGCAGTAAATCTCTCGGTTTCCCATTCACATGCCCATACACGACGAGGCTGCTAGGTCTACATCCCACTGAAGCAACAATCACTGGTGTTACTGGGGCATCAGCTACATAGGTCGACGATCGCCCCTTCCCGTCGGCCCATTTTAGTTTTCCGTCGGCTTTGGTTTTCGTGCATCGTCTTCCTGGTTGCCTAGTTTGCACGGATTCCATTTTCGTCATCAATTCCGTCATATTTTTCGTCATCATTTCGTTTAATTTCGTCATAATTCTTTCTAATGGTTCTTCTTCCTCGTGACTCCCTAGAACACGGACGCGAGCATGTCCTTTGACCGATTGCTTCACGGCTTCAAAATCTAATGCTTCAGCTAAAGCCTGGTTCCACGTTTGCGGGTGAGCGAGCTTTACTGCCTGTTGAGTATCCCTATCAAGCAGGCCATCCAGGAATTTTTCCACAGCGAAAGTCTCACACACATCTTCTGGTACCGTTGGGTACGCACTCTTAACCAGACGAACGATGTCAGCTCCATACTCCTGTAAAGTCTCGTCTGACCTCTGGCAACGATTCTTCAACTGCAAGCGATATATTGGCTGCAGATGTTTATTACCGAAACGCATCTCCAGATGACTAAGTAGCGTTTGGTAATTTTGTCGCTTCGACGAAGGAATAGCCTGGAGTACCTTCAAAGCATCGCCGCGCAGAGCTATTGATAGCATGGCTGCTTTGGTAGCTTCCGTCCAGCCATATACCGTAGCCATTGTATCCAGCAGCGTCAGATAGTCTTCCAAAGGCGTCTTTCCGTCGAATGTTGGCAGGTCACATTTACTTTGAACCGCACAGATGGGCACTGTATTTCTTGGTTCCATCTGGCTGCTTCCCGCATTGGTAGAATTTCGAATTTCTACCGTCTTCGGTATGGCTCCAGAATAAATTTGTTCTAGCACCTTAATGCGACCGTCCAATTCTTCAATCATTCTAGATTTTTCTTCTTGGAATTTTCTAGAATTTTCTATAACTCTCTGAGAATGTTCTAGAACTTTTTCTTCTAATTGCGAGAATTTTCCGTAAGTTCTTTTAGAAGTTCGCCATTACCACCAGACACTTCAAACAAATATGTCTCAGGATCTTCACCAGCTGCTTCTATTGCTCTTCGTAATCTCGACTGAAGCTCGGCCTTCCTTCCACTCGTATCTTCATCCCTTTCTTCTAATTCCCGTTTGAGATCTACCACTTTCAAGTCCACTAATTTACAGTATTTCGCTGCCATTGTTTCTAATTACGCACTATTAGTCCACTAATATATCGCCAAATACCCCACACCTGACACCAATTGTAACGTTTTTCGGTTCTTAAAACGTTGTCGGGGTTTTAGAAAAACACACAGGCGATATATTTAAATTCACTTATTCTATTAACACTATTACGGTAATTAAAATCTATTAAAATGCTTATTAACTATATCACTTAACCACTAATGTCTTTATTTATGTAAACGATATTTATATTACATGTACTAATTCAAACGCGACCGCACTATCGAACTCGTATCGATTGACTCCCTCCTGGCCAACCCGACGCGTTATTTATAGCTGGCGCGAACTTCCAGATTGTTCGGGGGCCTTCTAGAACGTCCTCGAAGATTCTGGAGAATATTCTCGAACCTTCGACCCGGTGCTGCCCTCTGTTATTCGTCATAGGTAGTTCTTCTTCCGCTATGCTAGCGCCATCTAGGGACGCCTATCGGAACCGCCAGTTGAAAAGTTGGCGCTCGTTACACTATTGTTGGTGATACTAGATGTAAATATAAACGATTTGAAAAAAAATATAAGATAAATAATCGAAAGATACTACAACACGCACGCCAATGTCGCTAAATGTCAATAAAATTCATTTAATGTATGAAATTTGTATGTAGCTAACTTCGCTCATTAAATGGTAATAAGTATAGATAAATTTTCCGGAAAACAGTTTTTTTCTTACGAAATCATTTTGAATCACATGGTATATGGCGATGTAATTGAATGAGGCCGCAAATTAGTGAGCATAGATCAGTATCAGATCATAAAATACAAAACAAATAATATGTTTTGAAAATAGAAAGAGAGATTTAATGTCATTCGTCTATGATTAGCAGAAACAAATTATTGATATTTGGTAGGGTACAGGAATGGTTTTTATATTTTTAGTTTTTTGGTTATGCTGAAACTAAATGCCTGTTTTTTATTTTCACCGTATGCATCAACACCAGAACAAAAATCCCAAAGGAAATCTAATTTAACTTACTTCATAGTTCCAGTAATTTACTGCGAAGGAAAGATATAAAATGGTGACAGAACTTTGAACATTGGGCAGGTTCACAACACGTTCATAAATAACATGATATCATTCTCCTGGATAATTTCCAACATAATAATATAACACTTAAAAGTAAATTCGGTACATTTACACATAGTAAATAAGTATTTATAATACCGTGAAAACTGCCACAGCTATTTTAAAATCGTGTCTTTTTTGCCGGCAAATTGCGAAACTATCATTTCGTATTTTGTAACCTCAAACCTCGCCCACCATTAATTTTACATTCATAATTATCGATTCTGCACTGTACAGCGGCATTAGTGGTATACCTCCCTCTTAATTTCGCTTTCCTGTTTCGGGTGGTAGAATAATATTTGGTTTATTATAATCAGGGTAATTGACGTTAAAATTTGGAACAAATGTAAATATGTTTTATGCGTGTAAACAACGCCATCTTGAATGTGATGTGGGATGTCATGTCAAAAATTGTTTTAATCAGTCTTTATTATTACAGTTACATATCGTAGGTGGTGAAATTATGTGTTGTTTCTACTAGATTGTGATAGCATAAATTATTCGGTAATGTTTGTGCTTTTAAAGTTAAAATAAATCTTATTTAATCTTAGAATATAAGTAGGTACATAATTCATTGATTTTTTTCTGTTTGTATGGCAGTAAACTGGGATTATATCATTCATTTACTCATTTTAATCGGTAGGAATTGTTTCAAACACGGTTTTATATCAAACAGATAGTCGAAGCATAAATGGATTAAACCATCTAATCATTATAAAATAAAATTGATTAAGTTTTTATAAGATTAAGATCACGCACTATAGGTTATGTTTAATATTCAACCGTTTTGCTTTCTAGTAAAATCTAAACGAAGTATGCTTAAAGCAACAATTCTTCAATAAAATCTTTGCAGTTTTTTCCGGAATATGTTTGAAATATTGCGGATCGTTTAAATTCGGTTATGAAGTTGTTTTATTTTCGCAGTTTATATCAACGTTTTTGTCGTTTGATCGTATCAGACGGATGTGAGGTTGCATTCAACAAGTTTGTGTTGTTTATAAGTGCTTTTTTAGGTACTTATGTAATAATTTACTTAGTATGTACGTACGCTCGTTGTCTTATCATGAACTACCTATTTGCTTTAAAAAAAATTGTGCATTTCATAATGTGCAAGCGTTGTAAAATCGCTTCTGTTTATACTCGCTGGGAATACACAGTTTCATTGTTGTAATTTGCAGGATAATAAAATAATATAAGTGCCAAGCAATCGTAAAAAAACGAAATCTACGGTAATTACCATGAAATTACGTTTATTGCCAAGCAACAAGACCATTCCATTTCGAATCCAGCGTTCAGTAGATAAATATCCTTAGCGTTCACCTTGAAGTAGTAACATACACTGCGTTTTCCACATGGAGAATGATGGTTTAATATTGCGATTGAGAATCGTTCTTTCTTTTTGTAATGAATATTTTTGGAAACAGAGGTCATTGAACAACGCAGTCGGTTTCCAATCACAATATAAATAAAAATCCATATGGATTCAACGTTTTGGAGCACATTGCGACCTTGTATGGCGTCGTATTTATTTTTCATATAATTAAACGGCTGTATGTTTAATGACTGCTTTAAAAAAACTCATTTTGTAACCACCAGCAGGTCATCATTATCGCATAATTAGGGGAATTATTACTTCCTGCGGTTTTAGTGCTGCATCTCAATTAGTTTCCAAGACCGCAAATTGGTGATACGGTCACACTTCTATGATTCGTCAACAGATTGTTTGTTTCTTTTCCTTTCGTTATTATTAGACATTTATTGCTCATAGCTCATACCAGAATACCTTAGAAGAAATTTGCAATATAAAAAGTATGGTGTTTTGTTTTTTTTTTTGTTATTTTGGTATTCTTCTTTACCAAAACTCATATACATCTTGATGTTTGCATGATTTTTTTTTTGTTCTCCAGTAATAGTAATTAAATTAAAATATACATGCTTCCGTTACATTTATACAGGGAGATTCTCAATATATGTGACAAACTTTAAGAGCTGATTTCTGAGGTTCTTTTGATCATAAAAGTTCATATGAGTATATGTGCAAAACGGTTTGGTTTTAAAGTTATTGAATGTTTAATAATAAATTATCAACTATGACTAACACGATATAATATCACAGTTGGTTCTTCAAAAACTATTGTGTTGAGAGGGAATTGTGTTTATTTGTCATTTCAATATTTGTCAGAGTATTCATTCAGTTTATTGCCAGTTTCGGTTTTCTAAAATGAATTACACGAATGCTGAGATGAGTGATATGCATTTCGTTTACGGTCTTGCCAATGGAAATTCGCGTGCTGCTAGACGTCTCTATGAAGAACGATACCCGAAGCGTATCATCCCGCATCATTCAATATTTGCCCGTCTTCACCAACGTCTTAGTGAAACGGGAAATTTTAAAAAACGGACGACTGATAACGGGCACCCATCTACAGTGAGAACTCCACAAGTTGAAGAAATGGTACTAAATGAAATTGAGGAACATCCTACTACAAGCACCAGAAAAATTGCGTTTGCTTTAAACATTAGTCAAGCCACAGTTTGGAAAATATTGAAAGATCAACTGTTGCATCCATATCACATTCAACGGGAGCAGGCACTTTTGCCGGCAGATTTTCCGCAAAGAGTGACTTTTTGTCAATTGATGCAACACAAAATCGCACAAAATCCTGACTATTTGGCTCAAATATTTTTCACCGACGAGGCTACTTTCTCTAGAAACGCGATTATTAATTTTCATAATAATCACGTATGGGCCGAAGAAAATCCGCACGAACTAGTGAATGCCCCTCATCAACATTAATTCTCTGCCAATGTGTGGGCCGGAATTGTTGGAGATCACTTGATAGGCCCACATTTTTTATCGATGCTGTTAAATGGCGAGGTATACCGCAATTTTCTTGAAGAGGAGCTAACACTACTGCTGGAAGAAGTTCCGTTGCAATTAAGATTACAAATGTATTTTATGCATGACGGTGCTCCAGCGCATTTTAGTTTAGTTGCTCGCGAGTTTTTGGACAATACGTATCCAGATCGGTGGATAGGACGGGGAGGTCCACAACCGTGGCCTCCTCGGTCTCCAGACTTAAATTCTTTGGACTTTTTTCTCTGGGGTCACCTTAAATCATTAGTTTATACGACTCCCATTGAAAATGTCGATGAACTGAGAAATCGTATTATCGCAGCTTTTCAAACAATTCGAAATACCCCTGGTATTTTAGAACGGACTCGCCAGTCAATACGACGGAGAATAGAACCTTATATTGCAGTTGGGGGCGGTCATTTTCAACAGTTAGTATAAGTTAATTTTGTTTTACTAATTATTTTGTTAATTTATAATAAAAACATGAATTATGTTAACTTACTATTAAACATTGTACAACTTTAGGATTAAGCGATTTTGGACATATGTTCTTATGAACTTTTATGATCAAAATAACCCCAGGAATCAGCGCTTAAAGTTTGTCGCATATATTGAGAATCACACTGTATTATAAAATCGTAGAAATATGAAAAATGACTTCTGTCGGAGCAATAATTTGTGAAATAAGTTGAAATTTTCTAGTTAATTTGGTTAATAAAGTGATATTCTAAAACAAAATAATCACCCAAATAGTTGCATTTAAAAACAATTTAATTAATAAAAAGTGATGTGTAATGATAACACGAACAATTTCAACTTTTTCATTAACTATTAAACGCTCCATTCTATCTTTCTACTTACCAGGTATCTTTCTACTGAATTAAAATAGAAATGACAGATTTTTGTAGTTGTTCTATTGTTTTTGAATTTTAACATTCCAGCGATCATAGCAAAACCGATATTTTTGCATATTGCTAAATCAGTCAGAGTTTTAATCACGTTTTAATCGAGAACTGTTTTCAAGTGTAGTTTACATTACTTTATTGTCTCTTGGTCTGTGAGTGCCTTAGTGTGGAGAACCCGCAGTAGTAACCACATGGCCCTTGCATATAAATAATAATAAGTCATACAAATCGTTTGCTATTTTTTTTAATTTATTCATTCAATTGCCCCTGTGCCTGAATAGTCGGTTCGTTTAATCAAATGAAATATGCGATAAGGAGCTCCACGTGTTCGCTGTGTCGTTAAATTTGCATACGTATAAATTTACTGCCAACTACTTTTAGTAAATTAAACTGCTGTTTGATATGATTATTTAATCACTTTTATTTGACCACGGCTATACACCGAACACTCAATTATTATTAATGATTTTCTCTTTGTTTTACACAAGGTTACATTATGATTCTCCTTTTCATTATTATAGGTTAAAAATATTGTCGATTAAACACACTTGTTTATTATAATATAATTAAAACCCCGTTTAGATTGCGATCATTAACTTAGCGGATGCTAATTACTTTAGCGCCTAGTGGAATTAATAAACACGACGATAAATTATGGCGATAGCGCGGAATCCCTTCCATAACAACGACTACTTAAATAGAGTACATATTTCATTCTGCACGCATTCTCTAAATGATAGCATACGTACAACGTACTTACATCAAGAGTAAATTATTATTTTCCTGCCCTTTAACTCGTATTACGGCTCTAAGTAGGCGTACGTAATCTAATTTCTCGTTAACTATTTAATTTAATGAATGAAGTGACGAGTTGTTTTAGGAAACCCGTTTTGGAAAATAGGTGATACTACATATACATACAAAGGTGGCTACTTTTTAACGGGGTGCATTTTTGCCATCTCGGAAAATGCAAGAGATACAGAATCGGTTAAATTATGAAAAAGTTGCATATTTAGAGATGGGTAGAATGCATTAAAAAATTAAATGTAATTGCAAATTTTTGCTGTAGTTTTTATACAGCGGGCGTCGCAGGCAATTTATACCTGTCTGAACTTGGCAAGCAACTTTATTTAAAAAAAACCTGTAGTAGAGTTCGATTGTACTTCGTTTGTATCACCTTCAGTTTTGTTTGTGCCTCAAAGGTTAAAAAAATAGGAAGGGTTAAAAAAATTCATAATATCCATAATTTGACTCTGTGTGAGTAGTATTCAGGGTGATTCTCAAAATATGCGACAAACTTTAAGCGCTGTTTCCTGTGGTTATTTTGATCATAAAAGTTCATAAGGACATATGTTCAAAATCGCTTAGTTCTAAACTTATACAATGTTTAATAGTAAGTAAACATAATTAATGTTTTTATTATAAATTAACAAAATAATTAGTAAAACAAAATTAACTTATGCTAACTGTTGAAAATGACCGCCCCCCAACTGCAATACAAGCTTCTATCCTCCGTCGTATTGACTGGCGAGTCCGTTCTAAAATTCCAGGGGGTATTTCGAATTGATGAAAAGCTGCGATAATACGATTTTTCAGTTCATCGACATTTGAATCAATGGGAGTCGTATAAACTAATGATTTAAGGTGATCCCAGAGAAAAAAAGTCCAAAGAATTTAAGTCTGGAGACCGAGGAGGCCACGGTTGTGGACCTCTCCGTCCTATCCACCGATCTGGATACATATTGTCCAAAAACTCGCGAGCAACTAAACTAAAATGCGCTGGAGCACCGTTTTGCATAAAATACATTTGTAATCTTAATTGCAACGGAATTTCTGCCAGCAGTAGGGGTAGCTCCTCTTCAAGAAAATGGTGGTATACCTCGTCATTTAACCGCAACAATTTCGGCCCACACATTGACAGAGAATTGATGTTGATGACGGGCATTCACTAGTTCGTGCGGATTTTCTTCGGCCCATATGTGATTATTATGAAAATTAATAATCGCGCTTCTAGAGAAAGTAGCCTCGTCGGTGAAGAATATTTGTGCCAAATAGTCAGGATTTTGTGCGATTTTGTGTTGCATCCATTGACAAAAAGCCACTCTTTGCGGAAAATCTGCCAGCAAAAATGCCTGCTCCCGTTGAATGTGATATGGATACAACAGTTGATCTTTCAATATTCTCCAAACTGTGGCCTGACTAATGTTTAAAGCAAACGCAATTTTTCTGGTGCTTGTTGTAGAATGTTCCACAATTTCATTTAGTACCATTTCTTCAACTTGTGGAGTTTCTCACTAGTAGATGGGTGTCCGTTATCAGTCGTCCGTTTTTTAAAATTTCCCGTTTCACTAAGACGTTGGTGAAGTGGGCAAATATTGAATGATGCGGGATGATACGGTTCGGGTATCGTTCTTCATAAAGACGTCTAGCAGCACGCGAATTTCCACATTGGCAAGACCGTAAACGAAATGCATATCACACATCTCAGCATTCGTGTAATTCATTTTAGAAAACAGAAACTGGCAATAAACTGAATGAATACTCTGACAACTATTGAAATGACAAATAAACAATTCCCTCTCAACACAATAGTTTTTGAAGAACCAACTGTGATATTATATCGTGTTAGTCATAGTTCATAATTTATTATTAAACAGTCAATAACTTTAAAACCAAACCGTTTTGGACACATACTCATATGAACTTTTATGATCAGAATAACCTCGGGAATCAGCTCTTAAAGTTTGTCGCATATATTGAGAATCACCTTATATATAGGGAAAAAGCAAGAAAACACGGCCTTGATTCTCACAAAATTCTTTAATGTATCACACGACCGGTTTCGCCCTAACCGAGCATCCTCAGGTCAGAATTCAAAATCAGTTTAAAATTAGTCAAGATTAAATCTTTTTTTTTTTTTCCTCTGTGGCGTTCACTACTGATCTCCTTTCCCCTTGTGCACAGTCGAAACGTGAGTTCCATGTCACAATTTCGGGGTTCTGAATAAAATCCACCTGCGATACGCAGTATTTGGTTGTTATGACCCAAGACGTCAGTAGAGCTGAGAGTAGCTCTCAGGTACAGTGTACAGATATATTATAGCATATTTATACTATATTTATGGCCCAATCGTATTAAATAAATAATATCTTAAAAAAAAATAATTGAAATAAATTTTATTTTGCACAAAGTCAAGGTTGGGGGTGGGCTCATTTTGTTTTTCAACAGGGGTTGGCTTTAATTACCTCTCAAGGTTATTAAAATGATGTTCAGAAAAAAAAGAGAATCGTTAACTGTTAATTCCCAAAAAAAGGATATTTATTTATTTATTATAAGGTAAAGTCAGGTAAGTGTGTAACCGGGGCAAGTGTGTAGTTTGTTTATATTTATTTTTAAAATTGAAATCCGGACGTCCTCTTGTTATAATACTAATGTACTAAACTTCATACTAGTTTTACAAACAAAAGTTCGCATCTCCTAACGTGTAATAACTTGAATATCTTGTGAAGACATCATACCTCATTAAACAGGCATCAGTTTAGTATTACACTCTTGGCCGAACTAAAGGATAATGCTATTAATATATAAAATGCGGAACGATTACACACTTGCCCCATTTTGCTGGGTAAGTGTGTACTATTGACAGTGTTTAAAATTTCTTTTTTTTCTAGTAAACCGTTGATAATTATAAAAGGTGTATCTATTGAAGGCTTTCAACTGAGCATACATTACATACTTCTATGTGTAAAATTCATCAAAATGTTTTATTATGTGTATAGTGTTACATTTTCTTCGCACTGTGCAATTTTTACTACACACTTACCTGACTTTACCTTATTAACAATTGGTATGGAAAAAAAATAACAAATATTCTATGATCCAAAACTAAAAAATAAAAACTATTAACTACAAACTAACACTAAACACTACAAACTAGTATGCCACAGTCGACCGTCAAAAAACCGTAACTAGTCAAACAATTGAGTTTTAATAAACTTATTAAATTCTATAATATTCATATTGATAATATCCGGATATTCAGAAAACTCATTCAACTCTCTAACAATTAAGTTTAATGGGCGTAAAAGGTATTAAAAAAAAAATCTTTCCACAAAACCGATAAAGTCAAGGATATTCCTCATACTATATTACCAAATGTATAAAAAAATCGAACAAATTCTCGATATTATCGCAACCATTCGCATCTATATATTAAGCGTACATAAATCTCAATACGTCTGGCATCCTTTCAAACAACACAATCCTGGAATTAATCCAATAATAACAGGACAGAAATTCTCTCGCCTTGATGCTTTAAGAGCGATACAACGAGATGTTATTATACGAGGCAATTTTGATACCTAGCTGTGTGGAGGTACTTACATACATCTAACTTAATATGTGTGATGAAACTGTTATGTAAAAACAGCGACGTAAAACGAGAACCGCTAACTAGCCCACCTCAGACTGCTGTTAATTAGGTCTGAGTTTGTTACTCCCAAAGACGATAACATCCTCGGCATTTGTACATAACATACTTCACCATACTGTGTTATAGATTGCATATACAACATCGGTATGTTTTATGTATGTATGTTCAGACGCGTGCCCTGGTTAATTTTTGTTTAAATAACGGCATATTCGTATCTGTGTAAGTTGTAAAACTGGTATCATACATAACTAGATCAGAGACAATGCAAGTACAGCTCCTACCAAAAAAAAGTTAACGACCTACGCGAAAATGTATGTGGCGAGCGCATTTAGGATGGACTATAGCTTTTACTAACGACTGCGGCTTATCGGTGTAAACAGATGTTATGTATGATTCGTTGTGTATTTATTCACGTCGACACAGGATTTCTTGTTTTTATAGTTTAGTTTTTGTTATTAAGACATACACAAGCACGCGTTGAAATAATATTTTTATGTTTGTATTCCTTGGTAAAATAGATTTTCTGTTTCTGAATATTCTTATTGATTTATTAAGTATACCTTATTTCCCATATATACGGCCAATATGGAATATAGTGGATAGACTAGTTTCTTTCTTTCATTTTCATAATTTTTTAATTGTAACGTTTAGCAATAAGTGAATTTGAATATAAATAAAATACATAGTTTTCAATAGCGAATGCAAGGACATACTTTGCTAGTAACGTATCATACATATACACAGAGATTCAAAATGATTGTCAATTCCGCTCCTATAGATAGTAACGGGGTGTAGGTATATGCCGCGTGTTTGTAATGAAGGTTTGAACTAAGTCAGTGTTGGAACATAAGAAAGTAAACGGATCTGTCATAAATAAGGAAACGTAACCTATATTTGAACTCGCATTATATAAACGACTATGGATTGGTGTTTCTGCTTGTAAAAATGAAATGTAATTAATTTAACTTTACTAAATTATGATTTTACAATTCAGTACTAACTGGTGTTTAACTAAATTTATTTATTACTTTAAATTATAACATACAATTAGTATAATTATTAAGTGACTAAACTGTATCTCTCAGTTCTTCTATGGTATGCAAGCGGTTTCTATAGATCCTATTTTTTAGATAGCCGAACATGAAGTAATCTAATGGGGTTAGATCAGGCGATCTTGGTGGCCATCTTTGTGCTCTAACGAACCTGTCAGCAAAAAACTGTTGAAGATATTGGCAGGTTTGTCGAGCAGTATGTGCTGGAGCATTATCGTGCTGAAAATAACCTACTTCAAGGTCATTTTCTTGTAACTCTGCAATAAACAATTCCAACAGCTGTTGGTAACGTTGGGCTGTTACAGTTTCCTCGAAGAAAATTGGCCCTATTATTCGTTGCCTGGACATAGCTAACCAAACTCCAACTTTTACGGGATGCAATTGCGTTTCTCGAAATTCGTGTGAATTTTCTGCAGACCAGATACAATAGTTTTGTAAATTGATATAGTCTGTTAGATAAAATCAGGCTTCATCCGAGAAAAATGATTTGTTTAGCAAGTCATCGTCCCTTAAATTGTTATTAAACCAATGACAATATTCCAATCGCCTATCCTAATCTAATAGTAATAATTCCTGTACCGTAGAAACTTTATAGGGATGAAAATGTAACTTTCTTTTGACAGCTCATTGCCCTGAAGTGTACGATAAGCCTATAAAATTATAAAATGTAATAAACTATTTCACTTAATGTTAATATTGATTTTTTACCTGTTTGTTGAGCTATTACCAAAGATAAATTCCCTTATTTTCTTACAGTATTCAGAAATACTATTGTTGGTGATATTAGATGTAAATATAAACGATTTGAAAAAACTTATAAGATAAATAATCGAAAGATACTACAACACGCACGCCAATGTCGCTAAATGTCAAGAAAATTCATTTAATGTATGAAATTTGTATGTAGCTAACTTCGCTCATTAAATTGGTAATAAGTATAGATAAATTTTTCCAGAAAACAGTTTTTTTCTTACGACAATCATTTTGAATCTCATAGTATATATGTCAAAAGTGTTTGACAATTAAATAAACTAACGGTTTGTTTACGTTTTTGACTAACAGAAAATTTGCAACACGGTCGTGACGTCATAGCAAATTGACTCACGTAGTACCTCGTTTAAGGGTCAGATGGGTTTACTTTTTCGATTTTTTGGTTTTTTTGATATTTTCTCGAAAACTGCTCTAATGATTCTCTGTGAAATTCACAATTTTGCTACATTTGGTAAAAGCTTCTATTTTGCCAATGCGACTTTTTCCTCTCAAAGTCATCTGAGGAGGGTTTCGTTGAAAATGTGTTTTAGGGGTGTGACTATAGGGGTCTGTATCACCCTTCTCTACTAGTGAATATCAGCAGCTAAAAAAAAAATACGCATGCCTGCAAAATTTTATCAAAATCGGAGACGACCAGTTGGGTGATTTTGCTTGTAGAATTTTGTATGTCCTGGCTTCATAATCGAGTTCAAACGTATAACAACCGCTTCAAAATGCAAAACTCCTCTAGAGAGATCTCCTGAGTTTTTAATGAAATTACTAGAGCCTCGTATTTACGCCTCGTATAAGTCGATAAGGGTGGGAAAAAATATACCCCGAGGGAAATGTTTGTGATATATTCTCTGAACGTAAAATACCTATGTAGTTGGAATTCCCCAAATAAATAAATAAATGAGTATACATGTGAGATTATTTTACATACTTTTCCACTTTACCTTTAACTTTATTCCAAACCACCACCTACACGTACACACTCGCGCATATTACATATATTTTTTAATTTAATTTCATTTTCACGAAACGGTACCTGTGGGGATTCCTTGAAAGCTCTCGCAGTGTTTATTTTTATATTTTTCTGCCTAGGTTGTTTTTGCGTTTCAGGTTGTGGGTGGAAACCAATATTTTACATTCTTGAAAGAAGTATGGTTACATTATTTGTTGATTACATAAAATAATATTGACTGAGAATCAAATGGAAAAAATTCTATGTGTCACTCCATTTTTTTTATAATCTTGACGGTATATGGAGCTTATATATACGTACATAATTGTCAAATATATTTTTTTCCCAGCAAGGAAAACCGTTGTATGTATATATGTATGTAAATAGAAGGGTGGTGTTACACTGCGACCTAAAAGATCTATTGTGTCCCCTATTCTTGCTGCTTTACAGCTGGCCTTCCAATCCTATTCCTTTCAGAAAGTGTAGGATGTCAGAGGGCCCCAGTCTAGGTAAGTCTCCCTCTTCGATTTCACATGCTCCCAGGTACAATGCCCTCGAGTTGCACAGTGCTACGCAGTTTGAGAGGAGGTGGATGGATGTTTCATCCTGTTCCCCACAAAATCTGCATTCAGATTCCTTTGCGAATCCAAGCTTACTCACGTGTTCTTTCAGTTTATAATGGCGTGAAAGTATTCCTGTTAATATGCGAACATTATTCTTACTCAGGTTGATGCATTCTGTAAACCTCTTCTGGTTATAAGTTCCCAGAAGAATTTTACTTTGCCTCATTCCCTGGAGATTTTCCCAGTAACTGGATTTTCTCTGCTCCATTTCCATTTTTAGTTTCTTCAGTATTGTACTGCTACTTAACCCGCAAAAGTGTTCAGGCCCTACGAAAGGCATTCCAGCCCTTTTTTGCGAGGTTATCCGTTATTTCGTTTCCTTCCACTCCTGTGTGACCCGGAACCCACAGGAGGGTTACTTTATTTCTTTTGCCTAGCTCATTTAGTTTCCCTAGGCATTCCCAGACCATCTTGGAGCTGATTTCATATATGAGTTCAGCGCCTTGATGGCTGCTTGACTATCAGACACGATGATAATCTCCTGCTTCCGATTGTTCCTATCCATAATGAACTGAACACATCTTCCAATAGCGTGTATTTTCGCCTGAAATATACTTGGGTATTTTCCCAAGCTTTCGAAATATGTAGTTCTAGCCCATATATTCCTATTCCAGTTCCTTCTCCGTTTTGGAGCCATCAGTGTACCATTGATGCATTTCTATTCAAGTTCAAGATGGTGTTATGATTCCACTCGCTCCTGTTAGTTAGCTTAATGGTGAATTCTTTCACAAAGCTAAATTTTTTTAACATATCATCCCGGGGCATACCCTAGGTTTGATCACCGCCAGGAGATTGAGGCCTATGCCTAATCATTCCTTCCTTGACCATTCTTAGTGCGGTTCTTTTCGCCACGCCCTCTACTACAATGTGGAGGGGGGCAAGATCCAATACTACTTTAATAGCTGCTCCCCGTTATGCATACACATGCTAATCTTTGCACTTTCGAGAGGTTAATTCTCGCGGTGGCCAGATTAGTTCTTTTGCTCCATGCTACTGATGCATAGGTGATGATCGGTCTCACTATCGCTGTACATCCAAAGCAGTATTTTTGGGTTGCATCCCCAATTTTTTCCCTGCAAAGTTTCTGCACGCCATCAGAGCTCTTTTGGCCTTGTTGGTTACTTCAAGTTCATGTTTGTTCCATAGAAGTTTATTGTCTAGGGTAAGGCCTAGCTATTTAACTTCCGCTCTCCATTCTATATTTTGCCCATCCAGTTTTATGGTTCTAAGATTGGATTTTCTTTTCCTGGTAAATGCTACTAGGGTTGTCTTAGTGGGGTTAAGGAAAACCGTTACTGATATGTATCATATTCGTACTCTGAACGCGATCATTAACATGATGAAACTGTACATCTTATAATATGTGATGTGACATTATTGATAAATGACATTAGTACACTTGGCCTAGTCTGAGCTCATTTATGAGACAATTGCTAAATTATTAGATAGTAAATTTCAATTAAACTATTATTAAATACTTTTAAAACGATGTTAACTTGACAGTTTTCAAAAAATATTTGACAGATATTGAGCCTACTTTTCATTTATTTTAATTTTTACTCCCATTCACAACTTCAGCATACAACAACCATTCATACAGACATACATAATACATATATGGCTTTACACAACTTTTTTTTTCTTTTTAAAAACTCCACGACGTTTATATGAACAACACACTTGCCTACTTTTTGCATATTCTGTAATCTGTTCGTGCACCTTTTGTTTTTTGTCGGCCAGCTAAAACCGGATTAATTCGACTCTCACAAAAATGACGTAACACTCGCGAGCTCTGCATGTTGGTACATTCGAAATAATGATTAAAAATTCCATTATTTCCCAGGGAATAATGCAGTGGAATAATACACACGGAAAAAAAATGGTAACACGTTTCATAACATACACTCCTGCAGTAGACTTATTCGTAGAGAGAGGAACTTTTCGGAAATATTTTCAACTGACTACTATGAAATTATTAAGTGGCTGGGGGTAAAGGCAATTTCTTTAAATGATTAAACTATTTTTTAGTAGTTGAATTAACTTTTTTTTATTTTTAGATACCAGGAAGAGACAATTAAACATAATTCTCAGTACCGGCCGATGTTATGAAAAAAAATAAAAAATAATAAAACATGTATTTAGTATTTACATCCCTACCCCTGGCCATGGTATAAAAAAAAATCATTTATAGCATGGTTATTGGTTTCCCTTTTCCCGGTGTTGTAAAAAAAAATAATTCAATAGTTTAAAAAAATATACCCCCTTCCACGGATCCATCTTTAAAAAAAATATATTAAAATATTTTATGTTTTTTCTTTTTTCGTGAGTTAGCGGCTGGTTGCTATATAATGAATTAATTTTTTTTAAACAATCAAACTCTTCAATTTACGTTTCGACAAACTTTATTACTGTTGTCTTCCTCAGAAAATTGTTTATTGTAACTTAAATTTTTTTTAAACAATTTTCTGAGGAAGACAACAGTAATAAAGTTTGTCGAAACGTAAAATGAAGAGTTTGATTGTTTAAAAACAAATTAATTCATTATATAGCAACCAGCCGCTAACTCACGAAAAAACAAAAAAAACATAAAATAGCATTAACGGCTACGAACAAATCATGATCAATTTAAATATTTTTAATAATGCTTTCTATTCGTACTAAAAAAGGCTCTTTTATTTATTTAAAAAAAAACTTCACTCCTTCCTCTTTTCTGTCTTTTTTCATTTAAAATAATAATAAACAAATATTTTATTAAAAATTTAAACGAAACTTAAAATTATTATGTATTGTGGTTATAAAGAATTTTGGTAAAGGGGAACAAAAAAAATCTGAAACGTAAAAAAAAATTTGCATAAATTTAAAAAAAAAACTCTTTTCCCACCTCGATGTTTTAATCGTTTAAAAAATTCACCCCCGCATACGCTCCTATGTTTAAAAAATATTATAATGAAAAACGAATAGTTAACGTTGTAAAAAATACGAATTTAATTATTTAAAAAAGTTACCCTCTCCAATCCCTGTTCAAAAAAAATTATAATTTGAAACATATTTGATAAAGCTTGTTATATTGTGAAAAATATGAAAGTTTAATTATTTAAAAAATGTATTTTCTCCTCTTTCACTGGTTCAAAAAAGAAATAATAATAATTTAATCATTTAAAACGTTTTTGATAATGCTTTCTATTCGTAGCATGTAAAAAATATGAAAAATTAATTATTTAAAAAATATACTTTCTGTTCAAAAAGAAAAAAAAATGATTTAATACATGTTTGCTTTAATAATGCTTTTTATCCGAAGTATTACAAAGAAAAATATGAAAATTTAATTGTTTAATTATTTCTCCTTCACCCCCTCTTAAAAAAAATATATAATAAGTATTGCAAAAAATATGAAAATTTAATTGGAAAAAAAAATTAATTTCTCCTTCACCCCCTGTTCAAAGAAAAATAATTTAATCGTTTAAAACATTTTTGATAGTACTTTCTATTTGTAATATTGCAAAAAATATGAAAATTTAATTGTTTAAAGAATGTAATTTCTTCCTCGTCCCCTGTTCAAAAAATAAAAAAAAATAAGTATTGTAAAAATATAAAAATTTATTATTTAAAAAATATACTTTCTTCACACCTTGTTCAAAGAAAAAATAATTTAATTGTTCTAAATTTTAAATTTAAATTAATTATTTAAAAGATATACTTTCTGTTCAAAAAGAAAATAATAATGACTTAATACATGTTTGCTTTAATAATGCTTTTTATCCGAAGTATTACAAAAAAAAAATATGAAAATTTAATTGGTTAAAAAAATTAATTTCTCCTTCACCCCCTGTTCAAAGAAAAAATAATTTAATCGTTTAAAATATTTTTGATAGTACTTTCTATCGATAGTATTGCAAAAAATATGAAAATTTAATTGTTTAAAAAATGTAATTTCTTGCTCACCCCCTGTTCAAAAAATAAAAAAAAAATAAGTATTGTAAAAAATATAAAAAATTATTATTTACTAAATATACTTTCTTATTCACCCCCTGTTCAAAGAAAAAATAATTTAATCGTTTAAAACATGTTTGATAGTACTTTCTATCTGTAGTATTGCAAAAAATATGAAAATGTAATTGTTTGAAAAATGTAATTTCTTCCTCGTCCCCTGTTCAAAAAATTAAAAAAATAAGTATTGTAAAAAATATAAAATTTTATTATTTAATAAATATACTTTCTTTTTCAGCCCCTGTTCAAAGAAAAAATAATTTAAGCCTTTAAAACATTTTTGTTAATGCTTTCTATCCGCAGTGTTGCAAAAAATAAGAAAATGTAATTGTTTAAAAAATGTAATTTCTTCTTCACCTCCCGTTCATAAAACAAAAAAATAAGTATTGTAAAAAATATAAAAAATTATTATTTAATAAATATACTTTCTTATTCACCCCCTGTTCAAAGAAAAAATAATTTAATCGTTTAAAATTTTAAAACATGTTTGCTAGTACTTTCTATCTGTAGTATTTCAAAAAATATGAAAATTTAATTGTTTAAAAAATGTAATTTTTTCCTCGTCCCCTATTCAAAAAATAAAAAAAAATAAGTATTGTAAAAAATATAAAAATTTATTATTTAATAAATATACTGTCTTTTTCACCCCCTGTTCAAAGGAAAAATAATTTAATCGTTAAAAACATTTTTGTTAATGCTTTCTATCCGCAGTGTTGCAAAAAAATAAGAAAATGTAATTGTTTAAAAAATGTAATTTCTTCTTCACCTCCCGTTCATAAAACAAAAAAAATAAGTATTGTAAAAAATATAAAAAATTATTATTTAAAAAATATACTTTCTTATTCACCCCCTGTTCAAAGAAAAAATAATTTAATCGTTTAAACTTTTAAAACATGTTTGCTAGTACTTTCTATCTGTAGTATTTCAAAAAATATGAAAATTTAATTGTTTAAAAAATGTAATTTCTTCCTCGTCCCCTATTCAAAAAATAAAAAAAATAAGTATTGTAAAAAATATAAAAATTTATTATTTAATAAATATACTTTCTTTTTCACCCCCTGTTCAAAGAAAAAATAAATAATAATAAATAATCGTTAAAAACATTTTTGTTAATGCTTTCTATCCGCAGTGTTGCAAAAAAATAAGAAAATGTAATTGTTTAAAAAATGTAATTTCTTCTTCACCTCCCGTTCATAAAACAAAAAAAAAAATAAGTAGGTATTGTAAAAATATAAAAATTTATTATTTAAAAAATATGCTTTCTTCTTCACCCCCTGTTCAAAGGAAAAATAATTTAATCGTTTCAAACATTTTTGATAATGCTTTCTATCCGCAGTATTGCAAAAAAAAATATGAAAATTTAATCAATTAAAAAATATCCCTTTTTCCACTCCCGGATCAACAAAGAATATTTTAATCATTTAAAACATTTTTGATAATGTTTCCAATCAGTAGCTTTATAGAAAAGTAAATTTAATTAATTAAAACAAAAATTAAAAATCTTCCTCTATTTTAAAAAAAGAATTTAATTATGCGTAAAATTACTAATTAATTATTTAAAAAAAAAAAAAAACATCAAATAAAAAGCTTTTATCCGCATTGTAAAAGAAAAAAAAATCACAGTGGTGTGTTTTTAATCGCAATTCCTGTAGTTTGTAGTTCGTTTTTCCATTATTATTTTATTTAGAATGTAGATTACGACAGAAAATGACTTACCACCATTTCCGACAGCGCGGCGATTCCAACTCCTCATTTATTCCGCTTATTTTAGTTTCCCTAATTACCGCCCCCTACCACCGCCAACCAGTTCCTCCCACAACCCTCCTCTCCGGGAAGCGTCGCTCGTTATGCTATTTTTTTCCCATGCAATTATCCTAAATAATTGAATTCCTACCGGCCGTCCTCTTCGGCGAAAGACCAGCATTACCGTTGCTCTAATTAGTTACGACAAACCAGAAAACGAAACGTGCACATTACGTAGTACATACCACAGCAGGTACAGTCGCGAGCAAATGTTATAGGCACCTTTGACAAAATTAATGGGTTTCATGTTTCTTGCATTTTTTTTTGTGACAGATATTTCAACGTTTATATAATCGTCTTTATGGTTACAATAGTCTTTATAGATACCTTTTGTATATGTATTGTTTTTTTTTATATATTTTCAAGTCTTCGAGATGTCACTTTCCCCCTCCCATCTAAAAAGTATTATAGCTGTACTAAAAACACTCTAATATGCAACAAATTAATAAGATCCCTTAAAATACTACATATTTATAATGTATTACCTACAAGTTTTTATTTTCTCATTGTTTACTGTGATATTCGCCCAAAATTTAGGGTGCCTATAACATTTCCTCGCGACTGTATATGTTTCGGGCAGTCGCGAAACAGACAGAGATGGACAGACGTTCGTCACTAGAAGGCGAGTCGAGTAACTATGACAACATGGAATTTCGTTTTTTTTTTTTATTTTATTTTTTTTCTATAACCATTAAATTTGAAACCGTTATACGAACGACAAATTAGTGGCGAGGCATGCTTACAAAAAAAAGGAAGCCGTTTTTAATCCAAAATTAAACTTGAATTTTGAATTTTATGTTTTAAGTTTATCCGAAAAAATTGACAATACATAAACCCTGATTTTCGCATTGCTTTTTGTACAGGGTATCCCATCTGGGTCTTCGATTACAGCTCTATTTTTAATTTTAGGAAAAGGTCTCTTGTACAAAAGCATACTTCAATGCTGCATAACCTAAAAATATTTTTGACTATACAGGGTATTCCACGTAAGTGGTTCATTAAAAGTTTATGATGTTCTATTATTTACTTATAGTTGAGATTTTGACACCGTTATCTGTTCGATTGGAACTATAAATGTGAAATACTTTCACCAAAATATCACTTCCGGTTGACCGGAAATGGACGTCAACTTTGTTATTTTAAATAGAATGATCTAATTTTTTATTCATTTTTGGATTCTACGACCATAAATACGTCAGTTTTCATTAACTATTCCTATAGCTACATGTTGCCGTTTTTTGAGTTATTTAAGTTTTTCCTTTTTTTTTTAGTCATAATCATTGCATCATTGAGAAGTTAATATCTCGGTTAATACTGCAGGTAGAGACTCCAAATTTGCTATGTTATGAATGTAGATATTACTCTAAGAAACGGTAAGCACACTTTACATTCTAACGTACAGGGTGTTCAAAACTGAGGAACAAAGTGACGTATTTCCAAATGCAGAAAACTCATTTTTTTTTTTAAATAGAACACCCTGTATTTTAATTTGGAATTAGGAAGTAAATATCATCCCCTATCACTTTATATGAGCATTCCCTATACCTATCTTTAATAGATTTTGAGATATGAGCGCCTTTTTGTTAAACAGATTAAGTATTCTTTTTTTTAAATAGAACACCCTGTATTATAATTTGGAATTAAGAAGTAAATATCATCTATCACTTTATATCAGCATTCCCTATACCTATCTTTAATAGATTTGAGATATGAACGACTTTTTGTTAAACAGACTAACTAACCCTATTTTTGCGTGTTTATAGCTGGCTCTGAATGGGATTAATGTCAAATTCAGTGACTAACCAAAAGTGTTTATGTATATCATTGTAATTACACTTTCATACAACGCAATATTAATAGAAATGACTATTCGAACAGACATTCTTGTATAGTTATTCAAAATAATACATGAATTTGACGTGAATTCATTTCAGAGCCAGCTACAAACATTTAAAGATAGGGCTACTTAGTCGGTTTAACAAAAAGTAGCCCATATCTCAAAATCTATTAAAGATAGGTATAGGGGATGCTCATATAAAGTGGTAGGGGATGATATTTACTTCCTAATTCCGAATTAAAATACAGGGTGTTCTATTTAAAAAAATTGAGCTTTCTGCATTTGAAAATATGTCACTTTGTTCCACAGTTTTGAACACCCTGTATGTTAGAATGTAAAGTGTGCTTACCGTTTCTTAGAGTTATATCTACATTCATAACATAGCAAATTTGGAGTCTCTACTTGCAGTATTAACCGAGATATTAATTTCTCAATGATGCAATGATTATGACTAAAAAAAAAATAAAAACTTAAATAGCTCAAAAACGGCAACATGTAGCTATAGGAATAACTAATGAATACTGACGTATTTATGCTCGTAGAATCCAAAAAAGAATAAAAAGTTATGTCATTCTATTCAAAATAACAAAATCGACATCCATTTCCGGTCAACCGGAAGTGATATTTTGGTTAAAGTATTTTACATTTATAGTTCCCATCGAACAGATAATGGTGCCAAAATCTCAAATATAACTAAATAATAGAACATCATAAACTTTTAATGAACCACTTATGTGGAATATCCTGTATAGGGAGTTCCAAAAGTACACTGAAAAATCCATTAGGTCGACTCAATCAAATTTTAGGTGTATTGACTAAAATCTTTGTTTAAATATGGGCAAATAAATATATCGTTGGACGAAGCAAATAATTTTGTTAATAAAATTTGGTTATTTTAACAATATCTTAATAGAATTAAACAAATAAAATATTTTGCTCAAATAAAAAGTTTTATTGAATCAAATATATGTAATAACTAATTATTTCATTGAAATAATGGGATATGTATGTTTAGTTCAAATAAAATTTTCTAAAATTGATCAAATGGAATATATACTTCAAACAATAAATTTCATCAATAAATTTAACTCATGCCTGGGCCGATGCCCCCTATAATTGGCGAAAGCTATTGGGGGATGCGAAGGCATGAATTATTATTATTATCATCATCAGAGAACCTGTTTACAAAAGTATGGACTATAGGTTTGAAAAAAAAAAGTAATTTAATCATAATAATTACATTAAATTAACTAGAATTATGGTTAGCGTAATCCTTATTTTTTTAATAATATTCACTTTAAAGTAAGTAAAGTGAAATTAATGGGTTTGTTAAATTAATAAACTAGAAGTAATCGCTGATGTATAGATGTGATCGCTTTTTATACCAATTATTTTCTTAATTTTCGCAATATCTCTAAAATAAACGAGATTTTATTAGTTTGACGGTTTGTTTGTTGATTTCATTAACGACAGTACGTTAATCTCGAGGGATGTTGGCAGTTGATGGATATAATTATTACTGCTATGGCGACAGGCCGATGTCCGTCTTAACATTAGCATTTTTGCTTCAGAAACAGCAAATTTTGAGGTATGTCCAAGATATTAGCAGACTGACGTCCTTCTTAAATATCGTCGATTTATCGCTCGAATTTATATGCTCCTCTCTAGCTTAATTGGTAGAGCGTTCGTCCGGGAAACGAGACTATGTATGTAGGTTCGAATCCTGCATGAGGAGAAAATGTTTCTTGGCAAAAATTCCTCTTAATTATTACCGTTATTAATAGAAATACATTAATTTGTTAATTTTTTACTGTAAAAACCTTACAATCTTTGCAAATTTGTTTGAGTTAACAAAGTACCGATGTTATTTCAACAATATGAAAGTAGTTGAACCAACCCAACGTTTTTACAAAGTTGAACTATATTATTGTGTTAAGACCATACCATTGTATATATGTATATCCAGTAGTTTTACATCGCCGGTAACATGGGTTTCAAACATGGCGCCCAAGGAAATTCGCGGTGTCGCATAGGTGGGTGAAATTGTAACTAAAACTATTTGAATTTGTTTACAAGCAAAAATCTAACCTACAAAGTCGTTCCATTCTGTCATTTTGTTATAGGAGTGACATTGATGTTGTGCGATTTTCTGTCAATTGTTTGTTTGAGTATGTAGGTTATTTTCGTACCCACTTTGCAATTATTAGTTGCAAATATAGCCGCCAAACGCCATCGCGAATTTCCTTAAATTGATAGACAAAACATCAAAGGCGCCGACACTTAGTGAAACTACTGGATAAGGTTTATACTGTGATCATACTGACCTAAATAAATTGTTTGAATATAATAATAATAATAATAATAATAATAATAATAATAATAATGATAATAATAATGAGTTTATTCCAATAACTTTTACATAATACATTTATGGAACAGTAAATTTAACAATTGCATAAGTACGTTATTGGAACCTTAGGGATTTGGTTCAGAAGAGTGATATAAACCGCGCTTCTGTTCTTCCACCAGATCCCTAAAAGGAGTTTAAAGAAACAAAAAAACTAATAATAATATATTAAACTTTCTAACCAATTATTTTGTTTCAATCAATAGCGTATATTTTTTGCATATATTTGAAACAACAGAGGCTTGTTTCAAAGAAAATATATTTGGTTGGTTTAAATATATCGTTTTTCAGTGTATTTTGTTGCCTTATTAAACAAATGACTATATATTCAAATCTAATCAACTGACTTTTAACATCCTGTATCTTGAAAACAAAAGGCATGCGGACATCAGTGTTTAAGATGTTGTATTTTTTTTTATGTTTATGGATCTTTATCGCATGTTATTCACTTACGCATATTTTCTATGAAATCGCCTATATTCGTCTTATCACCAATTTTTATTACTCTATTAATTAAACGTGCAAATCCAGCCGTAATCTCATGGAGAGATATTGCACGGAATGAGATTAGTATCTTTGGGTTTTTTTTTTCGCCAGGAACGCCGCTAAATTAACCCTTTTCAAACGTCACGAACTAACAGAATTACCGTTCGACGATGTTGCAGCACTCCGAGGTATTAACGCAAGTCAATCCTAGTTTCCGTGTCGATAAATCTCTGATGGTTTAAGGCAATACTGAATCAATATTGAATCGTCCTTCTACATTCAGTTTATTTATACGTTTGATTTATGTAAACCAAAAAAAAAATGTATATATTATGGTATAACGAATAAAATTAGATGTCTATTTAGTAAAAACTACTTTATATCATCTCATCTCAATATTTCGTCATATATTTAATGATTTCGTCAGGAGGAAATCTACAATATTATAAAAGGATATGAAGCAATAGTAATGAAAGTATAAAAATAATACTTACAAATTTAAATATAATGATATAATTAAATGTTTTGGAATTTAGAATTGTTAAAAAGTCAGAAAAACATTTTTGTCAATAAGGTAATGTTACTAGATATTATGTAAAATGTTACAATAAATATGGTTAAGTTGATTTGTGTCTGTTTTAAAATTAATTGAATTTTGATTACTCTTAATATGAACCATTCCTAGAAATACCCGTTTTTTGTAATTATTTTCAACATCAAGGATTTTAGTATTATCATAATTAAAATTGTGGTGTAAATTTTGAAAATGTAAAGACAAATCACATGAATGTTTACCTATACGACTATCACTTTTGTGTTGGATTATTCTATTTTTTAACATTTGAGAAGTTTGACCAATAATATAACAACCTTGACAATTATATACCACATCACTTTGGTCCAAAATTAGTATCTTGTCTTTAGTTTTCGTAAAGATTGTTTTTATGGTTGTTACATCGTATTTCGCAATTTTGATATTTTTAGAATCTTTAAAATGTCTAATTATACAGGGTGTCCCAACGAACTGGGTCATTAGATTTTTTTGAACTTCTAGCAGGAATTTGATTTTGAAACTTGCAGTGTAGTCATGACCCACTATGGTCTATTTAAGGAAAATATTTTCAACTTTATAGCACTTTCGGTATACAGGGTGTTGATATTAATTTTCTTATTTTAAATGGAATGGTACAGTTTTTATCGGTACAATGAATGTATCGAGTCATTTGCAATTAGTTTACATGAGGGTTCCCTATCCCTGAACTCAACCGTTTTCGAGATATTTGCAATTTTGTTGATTTTTTTTTTGACGTTTGCACTGTTTCAAGTGAAATTAAATAGCTGATGAGGTATTAGATATTTAGTGGTTCTACTAATGTCGATGTAAGTACAAAGACGTAGGTAGAAATTGTTATGACCAAATGACCAAATCACATACAGGGGTGTTCGAAAACGCGTCTCCAATGTGGATATCTTTAAAGCAACAAAACTTTTTTATTTCAAATGGAACATGGTATTTTTTACTACAGTATTGAATGCAGCATAAAATTCTACATCGATTGATATTAGGGTTTAGTATACCTATTTTTGATAGTTTTTGAGATATTCGCATTTATTGCCTAAAATATGACTAATTTCCAAGTTTCGAATAAATAAAATATTTTTTTGCTAAAAACACTCTGTATATTATTTTTTAGAATGATGCGTTATCTTTTTTTGCATTGTTTGGTTTTCATACCTGAGATATTTATCGTTGGAAGTTTTCCAATTATTAGCAAATTTTATGTAACTGTATTATAAAATATTAATAAGCCATAATTATTATGCCATAGCAAATTAAATGTTAATATTTTTGCCTGCTTATTAAATACATCGAAAATTAGTCAAATTAAAAAAAAAAACTAAGAAACTATTATTCTGAAAGAATATTTATACATTTTGGAAGACTTTTAATAGTTTGTTTCTAATTTATGTTATCTGTCTGTATCGTTTAATACCTAGTTTAATACAAAAAGCCAAGAGGCTGATTGTTTTCGGGGACTCCATGTCAGACGGCTCCCCTACAAAGAAAATATCTGGTCTAGTGAATGAACAATGTTTGAAATATGGGTGTATTTAGGATGTCTGCTTTAATTTCCCTTTGTATTTTTTTTTTTTTTTTTTTGAGGTTTTTATTCATTACAAATAAATATGGGTATGTAAACATTGTTACATTCTTCATGAATGTAGAATAAGTCTAAAATGTTATTTGTATATGTAACTTTCAATGTTTTTCTTATTTCTTTCGATTTACAATATTTTACTTGTTAGAAGAAAATGTGTGAAGGAATTGACAGCATTAGAACTTACTATAAAAGATATGACTTGTTAATACTGCATAGGCTTATCGCTGAGCAATTTGGTAAATTACCAACAATGGATATCACTTGTTTGTTAGCACATCTCATGGCCTATTAATATCTAATAATTAATGTACGTTCTCTATGACTAAAAGACATTACTATTAGTAAGAAACTAGTGAAACGTTAGATATCTGAAACATAAATATTTAGATAGGTTAGGCAAATAATGTGCAGGGTGTTTTGTAGGACAAAACTCATTTTATTTGTTTGAAACTTGGAATTTAGACATATTTTCAGCAATTTTTTTGCAAGAAATGCTAATACTTCAAAAACTATTAAGAATAGGTATACCAAACCCTAATATCAATCGATGTAGAATATTGCGCTGCATTCAATGCTGTAGTAAAAAATACCATGTTCCATTGGAAAGAAAAAAGTTTTGTTAGCTTAAAGGTATCCACATTGGAGGCACGTTTTTGAACACTTTGTATGTGATTCAGTGATTATTGCTATAACACCTTATAGCTACGTCCTTGTATTTACATCGATTTTAGTAGAACCATTAAATATCTGCCATCTCATGAAATATTTGATTTTGTTTGAAAGAGTGCAAATGTCAAAAAATCAACGAAAATGAAAATAACTCAAAAACGGTCGAGTTTAGGGATAGGGAATCTTGATATAAACTAGTTGTAAATGACTTGATACATTCATTGTACCGATAAAAATTATACCATTCCATTTAAAATAAGAAAGTTGATATCAACACCCTGTATACCAAAAGTGCTATAAAGTTGAAAATATTTTCCTTAAATAGATCACAGTAGGCCATCTCTACACTGCAAGTTTCAAAATCAAATTCCTGCTAGAAGTTCAAAAAAAATCTAATGACCCAGTTCGGTGGAACACCCTGTATTGTTAGTTAAACGTTCAAATATTACAAATTAGCTTTCGTAGAAGGTTTAACACAGACCTTTTTAAATTGTAATGTATTTTAAGTACTTAATTTTAATGTGTAATGACGAAATAACAATGACGTTATTATTATAAATTTTATATATAAATATAAAAAAGAAATGTATTTTGGTAATTAGAACCATGGAACAATATTAAGCAATTGAAAAAGACAAATAATGTCTTGTCACATATAATTAGTTGTTTTTATTGAACCAATATTTCCGAGAAATCAACCGTTTAATAATTATTAAATATTGAAAACTAGTTGTTCGAACTTCAATGCCGGTAGTCTATAATATTTCCAAAATTGTTACCATTTGTCTACCAGAGATCACTGCGTTACCGCTGTTACACCCTGTATGTATATTTCCCAATAAAAAATCCAAAGCAGATCTGGTTTTTTAAATGTCTGCTTTAGAATTAAAGTTTATTTCTAAAAAATTCAAAAATTCGAATTGCCCGCCTTCATAGTACCGATTTACGCTCATAGATGGCGAATTCGAAATCAGAATTTTCTCTCATGCACAATTCTCGATAATTTTCAGGGGCATCTTCCACGCCTTCGTCGGCGAACCGGGCAAAGAGCCCACCCACATCCACACCTACGAGAACAGCGGCAGCTTCGGCGAACTGGCCCTCCTCTACAACATGCCGCGCGCGGCCACGATCAAGGCCGTCACCGACGGCTCCCTGTGGGCCATGGACAGGCAAACTTTCCGGCGCATACTGCTCAAGTCCGCCTTCCGCAAGCGGAAGATGTACGAGACGCTCATCGAGAGCGTGCCCATGCTGAAGACGCTACAGCCGTACGAGCGGATGAACTTGGCCGACGCCCTGGTGCCCAAGACGTTCGCCGCCAACGAGAAGATCATAAAGCAGGGGGACGCGGCGGACGGCATGTACTTCGTCGAATCGGGCACCGTGAGCATCACGGTGCTGGACGACAACGGCAAGGAGGTGGAGATCAACAGGATCGAGAAGGGCGGCTACTTCGGGGAGTTGGCGCTGGTCACGCATAGACCGAGGGCGGCGTCCGCTTACGCAGTCGATGACATCAAGTTGGCGTGTAAGTTGATGCTTTCTATTTTTGTTTGTCCCCGCTGATGGGATCGAGCTAGTTATAGTTATAGTTGGATCGATTTGTTAAGAATCATGCGCGAACCTTTGGATTTTTCGAACCGTAACGATCACAAGGTACACCAACGGAACAAAAAAAAAATAATAATAACCACGCTGCTTACTGACTTGAATATAATTTTTGTCGGATATGCTATAATTTTCGTAATTCGTGATGAAGCGGTTAATCATCCGAAGCACAAATTTAAATTCTCAAAATTTAACCTTTGTAGTTTCCGCCAAAGGATTAAATGTAAAAAATATTTTTTTTTAATCTACGCACGCGCAATCGTGGGAAGGTTTTAGTAGATTAATTCTCTTGTTTACGACGAAATTTTGCCCCAATCAACTTTTTGTATTGTTCCTTCTCGTATTTCATTGGTACAGCTCCTACCAAAAAAAAAAGTTAACGACCTACACGAAAATGTATGTGGCGAGCGCATTTAGGATGGACTATATTGCTTTCACTACGGCTGCGGCTTATCGGTGTAAACAGATGTTATGTATGATTCGTTGTGTATTTATCCAAAACAGGATTTCTTGTTTTTATCATTTAGTTTTTGTTATTAAGACATAAACAAGCACGCGTTGAAATAATATTTTTATGTTTGTATTTCTTGGTAAAATAGATTTTCTGTTTCTGAATGTTCTTATTGATTTATTAAGTATACCTTATTTCGCATACACAGGGTGATTCTCAATATATGCGACAAACTTTAAGAACCGATTCCTGAGGTTATTTTGATCATAAAAAGTTCATATGAGTATATGTCCAAAACGGTTTGGTTTTAAAGTTATTGAATGTTTAATAATAAATTATGAACTATGACTAACACGATATAATATCACAGTTGGTTCGTCAAAAACTATTGTGTTGAGAGGGAATTGTTTATTTGTCATTTCAATAGTTGTCAGAGTATTCATTCAGTTTATTGCCAGTTTCTATTTTCTAAAATGAATTACACGAATGCTGAGATGTGTGATATGCATTTCGTTTACGGTCTTGCCAATGGAAATTCGCGTGCTGCTAGACGTCTTTATGAAGAACGTTACCCGAACCGTATCATCCCGCATCATTCAATATTTGCCCGTCTTAACCAACCTCTTAGTGAAACGGGGAAATTTTAAAAAACGGACGACTGATAACGGGCATCCATCTACAGTGAGAACTCCACAAGTTGAAGGAATGGTACTAAATGAAATTGAGGAACATCCTACTACAAGCACCAGAAAAATTGTGTTTGCTTTAAACATTAGTCAGGTCACAGTTTGGAGAATATTGAAAGATCAACTGTTGCATCCATATCACATTCAACGGGTGCAGGCACTTTTGCCGGCAGATTTTCCGCAAAGAGTGGCTTTTTGTCAATGGATGCAACACAAAATCGCACAAAATCCTGACTATTTGGCTCAAATATTCTTCACCGACGAGGCTAGTTTCTCTAGAAACGCGATTATTAATTTTCATAATAATCACATATGGGCTGAAGAAAATCCGCACGAACCAGTGAATGCCCGTCATCAACATCAATTCTCTGTCAATGTGTTGGCCGGAATTGTTGGAGATCACTTGATAGGTCCACATTTTTTACCGATGCGGTTAAATGGCGGGGTATGCCGCAATTTTCTTGAAGAGGAGCTACCACTACTGCTGGAAGAAGTTCCGTTGCAATTAAGATTACAAATGTATTTTTATGGACAATACGTATCCAGATCGATGGATAGAACGGGGAGGTCCACAACTGTGGCCTCCTCGGTCTCCAGACTTAAATTCTTTGAACTTTTTTCTCTGGGGTCATCTAAAATCATTAGTTTATACGACTCCCATTGAACATGTCGATGAACTGAGAAATCGTATTATCGCAGCTTTTCAAACAATTCGAAATACCCCTGGTATTTTAGAACGGACTCGCCAGTCAATACAACGGAGGATAGAAGCTTGTATTGCAGTTGGGGCCAGTCATTTTCAATAGTTAGTATAAGTTAATTTTGTTTTACTAATTATTTTGTTAATTTATAATAAAAAACATTAATTGTTTTAACTTACTATTAAACATTGTACAACTTTAGAACTAAGCGATTTTGGACATATGTTCTTATGAACTTTTATGATCAAAATAACCCCAGGAATCAGTGCTTAAAGTTTGTTGCATATATTGAGAATCACACAGTATATGATTCAAACCAATTCTTCATGTTTACCCTAATTCTCGTATTTTCTAGTTTATTTAATAAAAGAATCAAATTGTGAAATGTTTTCGTTAAATCATGAAACATCGCTACAACTCTGTATCTAGTATTTAATTTTTTGTGAATAGTATGTATAAAATCATTTGCTGCATACTTCACCGATAGTTCCTCCCTAAAACCAAATTGTTGTCCATAAAGAATATTATTGTAACATTATTATTATCTGGTTGCACTTTTAAGGTATTTTCCTCAACTTTGTTTTTATCAAAGTGTACAAGTACAAGTATGCTAGCATCAGACATAAGTTTTTGTCGCTCTTGAACTTTTTCTGTTTCGTTGTTTGTAGAATCAATATAGAAAATATAATTGTTGGACATTATATTATTGTACATATCTTATAATGGTTAGAACTGTCAAACTATATATTTGCAACAAAAAAATGATGAAAATAGAAAAAAAGGAGAGAATTAGCAGAATTCAAATTTCCCGCATTTATTTCTAGGAAAGATTTTCATTTTTTTTTCGTTCGCTGCTTTTAGGAAATCTCAGATTGCTTTTGGAAATGAGACATAATACTAGAAAATTTTATAGGTATGCAACCAAGCGCAAATGCAGACTTTTTATAATAAATCATAAAATTGGAATTTTTATAAATCATCAATAAAAATCATCGATTATAGTGTATATCTGTTTAGTACGTTAATTAAATAAGGATAAAGTATAATCGATGGATTCATAAAGAACAACTCTCCAAACATACATTCATTCTGTAAAATAACTTGGATAAATAAATATAAACCGCAGAACTAACACCTAGCATCCGATCCTCAGACCATCCACTTATTTATATGTCAGGTGGTAGAATTCTTATTTGCCGCGATTATTTGTAGTTACTGGTCAAGATTGTATTGTAATACAAAATCGTTGGTAATTCAGACTTGATTGTTTTAAGTTACCAACAATTATGATGGGAAATTGAAATTTTGCCAATAGGAATAGATTTCTGAATTACCCACAGTTGTAATATTCAAGTGCTTCCATATCAAGTACATAGTTCGCTTGGTCCACTGCTTATTTTCGTACTTTTCTTGCCCCGCCGCTTTTTAACTGCCACCGCAAAGAAGCTACAGTGGCGCCGCTCTATAGTACGCCAGCGGAACTATACGTCTTTACCATATGTATACTAGTATTATATTTGTTTCGACCCCAATGCTAGCAGTCCTATATGTATTATCTTCTCCCCCAATTTGCAGTCCTGGACGTGGAGGCGTTCGAACGATTGCTGGGGCCGTGCATGCAGCTGATGAAGCGCAACATAAACGACTACGAGGAACAGATGCTCAAGATCTTCGGCTCGAAGCCGAACATGAAGGACATCCGATGAATTGGGCCCTGAGCGGCGACGTGCTCGGTGGTGTCCGTCCGATCAGCGCCCTCTACCGACGCGCGACGGAAGAAGGGCAACAACAAACAACAACACTACTCGTCGGCCATCACCATCAACGTCAAGTTCATTTCCCTTTCGTATTGATTTTAAATTGTGCATAACCGTTATAATATAATATTACATGAAAAAAAATAAATAAATAAGAAAATAGCGGCTGCGCCAGGGTCGTTTCCGGTTTGGACCTGGCCGCGACTTGAATCTGGAGGAGCCATACACGGAAAGTTCATCACAATTGAGAGAGGAGAGTACCACTACTATTAATTAAATATTAATTAATTAAAACTACATACTTACTACTACTACTATGAAACATACTATTTACTATTGCTAGTCATATGTATATATAATAATAATATTATTATAATGGTAACATAATATTTTACGAAACTCTTTCGCGAAAAAAGGAAACACTAAAAAAAAAATGGCGCTTTATATAAATGTTTTTCAACCAGTAATACATAATTGCATACGAGGAAAATATTAAGACACTATCTATCATCGGACTGTTGAATCAACGTTGGCTAGTTTCAGATTTGAAGAAGTCGGAAAAATCGACCGCAGGACGGTAGTTTAGGACCCGCTTCGGGTTTCTTTCGCGCTAGATGTAATGTGCTTTTAACAATAGATTTTAATTTCGCTCACGCCCAATATTTTATTAACTAAATGATCCCTTTGTGTTATTTTTTTTAGGTTTTGTGTTCCATATCAAAACTTTAAAGGAAAAAAATATATATTTACATTCTTGTCAACCCTCAAAAATGTGGTTATTAGTGCAATTTTTTTTGTTAACAGTGAGTATTTTCTTGTTGTGGTGTCGTGCGCAAACAGTGATGATCTAAATGGAAAAAAAAAAAATTGGCAATATACAGGATGATACATAAACACAATGATAAGTAAGATTTTTTTTAATTATTTTATTACTTAATATTTGATTATTTCCCTTGATTAAAGCTATTAAAAATAAGAAAATCAGTGGAAAAATTTGTCAAATTAATGACAGCTGACAATATCAGTTTAAGCAAAACAGCAATCTTTTTAAGTGTTTCCAGTCAACTTATTATGATGTATTTTAAACGGAAATTCATTAAAATTCGCTATTTTGAAATATAAATCAATATACAGTGATTGGCAGAAAGTGCGCAAGCACATAGGAATTTTTTTTTGAATTTAGTAATTTTTTTTTCACGAATTACCTCTGTATGTCTTGAAATTAAAATAACACTCATCAAATCTGCTGGAAATTTAATTGTATACGAGGGAAGGTCAAAAATATGAAACTACCCTAAGAGTAAAGTATCTCTGTTTTTTGGTTTAGAAGATTCTTTTATTAATAAATATTGTTTAAAATCCAATGCTGTATCCGAATATGAAGTTTCGCTTAATTTTAACAAAAAAAATTGTTTTTTCTGGATCACCCTGTATATAAATTTTTATTTTTTGCTGCACAATATGTTTTGTTTTTAAATGAAACAAAATAATAACATCTAATTGAAATTTTAGTTTTTAGTAATTATTAGAAAGTCTCAATTAGTTTAATTCGTCTTTTTTTTATGCAGGTTTTAATGTTGATCATCACGAGTAAAAGAAAAAATTAAACAATTGATTTGCAATAATGTCAACAACAGATGTTAAAATTAACGTAAAGAATAAACATTGATCTGTTCTATATGTCGTCTTCCGTTTGGTAAACATTTTATCGATCTAGTATTAAATTCTCTTAATAATAATAATAATATTTATTTTCCTTCATAAACATTCATGAAAGTACATATAAAGAAATCTTAGCAATGTTCCATTAAAAAATAGGATCTATTTCCCAGATACATTGTTTAATTACATTTTCTAATTGTTCCACATTTCTAAATGGTCGAAATTTATAAACGTTGTTTTTTATGTAACCCCAAAAAAAGAAAAATGCATTGAGGATAGGTCTGACGATTTTGGGGGCTAGAAATTTCAAAGAGAAAAAGAAAGAAGCATTTGGTAGTTTTGGGGCAAAAAGAAAAACATTGGAAGTGTGATCTATGTTGTAATTAGTTCGTTTTATTTCAAAAAAAGACAAGTTGTGCAGCAAAAATAATTCCCATTTTGAAGTTTTCCTTTTCAAGCCTATAAAAAAATTCTAAACTAACTAATTTGACATAGTATGCATGATTTTCTCTCACAAATTGAACATAGAATAGGATACGACTGCTGTATTACCTCAATCAATTTTATATACAGGGTGATTCCGAAAAAAACTATTAAATCTCTTTTTTTTTTTGCTAAAATTAAGTGAAACTTCATATTTGGATAGAGCGTTGAATTTGATGATCCCTGGGCATAAACAGATAAGTCATTTTGGTGATTTTCCAGAAAAAAATGAAAGTATCTGACAGCAAGTATGATATACATGCGTATAATATAAAATAAATCATTTTTGGTGGTTATATTATCGCCTTCTTCTAAACCCAAAAACTGGGATACTTTACTCTTAGCGTAGTTTCATATTTTTGATCTTCGCTCGTAATACAATTAAATTTCCGGCAGATTTGATGAGTATTATTTTAGTTTTAAGACATGCAGAGCTAATTTATAAGAAAAAGGATTTACTGAATTCAAAGACAAAAAAATATACCATATGCTACACACTTTTTGCGGTCACTGTATATAAAAAAAAAATCTATTAGCAATTTTAGTAATATTATTACTAGTTTACTTTATTTCTGGCTGAAGGCATTGAAGTTATTAAAAAAAAATAATAATAAAAGTTGTCTGGTTCCTTACAGCAACTGTCAAAATGAGATTTTATATATTAATAGTTCATTTAATAAATAAGAGAAAAAATCAAGCATTTTTTTCTGTTTTTATAGATTAATTACTTTATATTAAAGTTACTAAGAAAAAAAAATTAGAAAAATTAGAAATAAAAAAAATATATTACAAAATATTTCTGAATAAATAAAAATTTCAACAATTTTCCGGAATATAAATTATTATGCAATCAAAAATAATGTTAAAAGCTACTTGTGTTTCTACATAGTGGATATTACTTGCTGACAGGATTTTTGACTAAAAACATTAAAGCTATTAACAAAAATCAATATGACATTTAGAGTTAAATCATTTAACATTACAACATAAATAAATAATCATTTGTTGTCAGCTGTCAATGTAGCTGATCAGAAATTTAAAAAGAACAATAATTAGACACCCTAAAATGATCAACCCTTTACATATGAATCACCCTGTGTATTTTGACAATTTTAGTGTGACGTTCAATGTATTTACTGTATATTTTTATGTATTGATAAAATATTATACAAAAATCATAAAATACGTTGGCTTCTTTTTTTTTCTAAAAAAAATATAAACTTAATGTGTTCATTATAAATTTTAATTCATTTGTAATTTATTAAAAAAAAAAACTTAATTTATTTTTCTATTTTGTCCATCGTATTCTTAAAAATTATTGTTTTAATAAACTGCAATTAATTATATTGTTTATTTAAAACTAGTTTAGTATTTTTTTTTTGTTTACTGGTTTAGTTTCTTTTACCAATTTCGGTAAAATTGGTACGAAATTGCATATTTTAATATATTATATCCCTTGTTATTATTATACTATTATTACAATTTTATTTTAGGCAGATCTATATAAAAATAGATAATCTGTAAGCTGAATGTTATTTTACGTAAAGAACGTATTTTCTTTTAATTATGTTAATTGTTGCTTTTTTATTAGTTTACAAGTACAAAATATTTTTGTTATTCCTTATTGTTATCAATAATTATTATTCTTAAAATAAGATTTATTCGTATTGTGTAGTGAAGTGACTTCTACTTACTGGTAGATCTGATTTCGAATATCATGACAAATCGTTGTCTCGTTGATATGAGCGCGTTGTATTTTAATAATAAGCGATTTATAAATGTTCTATTATCATTTTTATAGATTATCATTGATGAATTGAATTGAATCAATTATTTGGGGGCGCGTAAAAATTATTGCACAGATTCAAATATTAATTTTGATATTAAACTATATATTTCCCAAATTTGTTGTTTATTCGAAACAAATCCGGGTTGAATATCGAATATTGTCGCAATTTTTGCAAGTTAAAACGGCAATATGGAATGAAATAATAACATTTTAGAAATACATATTTAAAGGAAACGAAAAGAATTTTTGTATCAGAAGGTTGATTACCGTCAATGTGGAAGCTGTCAAAGATATCATTCGGTTTGGTGTAATACTTTTTACGCACCCTCTGTAACTTATATGATATATAATTGTTAAAATGTTATTCTTATAAGATGCCATAATATATACAGAAATATATAAATAACAGATATATTATAAATATTTAATAGAAGGAAGAAGGATTCTGATATACATTACGTGAGATGTCGATCTTGAAAGAAAATCATATTAAATTACATATTATGTTATTTTATATAGTGTGTGTGAAAAGTCTGGGAATATTGGAATTATTTTTGGGAAAATGGCATAAAATCAATTAACATTTTTTTTTTAACAAAGATGTGTTTTGCTAGCTATTTATTGCGCAATTTATTGGCCAAAATTTTACGTGTAAAACACAGATTTAATCAGTGTTATACACGTAATAATTTCAAATTGGCCAATAAATTGCGCAATAAATAGCAGATGTAAAACGGCCTTTAGAGTATGTTTCTTACAATAATTTTGAAAAACTTTTCTTTAATTAAATTAAATAAAAATATCTTTTTTGTGACTTTACCTAAATATTATGATAAAGCTCGAATTACATTATACTTTTTTTCATACTAGAAACTTCGACTTGAAGTTCTTGTACAAGATTTTATTCAAGTTTTAATTCTAATTTTTTCCAGTAGATGGAACTTAAATATCGTCGATCCCATCTAACATTTTGAAAGTTTTACCAACATAAATACAACTGTCAATTTTTAATTCTCCTACGCCTTTATATCCATATATCCATTTAAACAATAAAAAAAATGTATTTCAAAACGAGGCAAGTTTCTTGACAGGATAAAATGATTAAGTAAACAGCATTCAGTAATATAATGTATTTTTTTTTATTATTATTATTATTATTGAATATTAATATTCACAATAAATTTAATATTATTCGCTTATTATTACTCTACTAAGTTACAATCATGCTTATCATATTTTTCAGTACTCTGGTATTAATATTGAATTAGGTGAATATATTATAGACCCAACTGAAGGCATATGCACTGTTCTAAGGGATGTATGTTCACCTACGCTTAATACAGCATATACAGTCTGTTTGATTTTAGCTGTCACACCAGATATCTCGGCTATTGTTAAAGCTACGACGCAATCTTACAGAAGAAAAATTATTTTACATCTAATTCCTTATTATATGGCTTAGAATAAAAACCATCTGTTGGATGTATTTGCTATATACATACAAAATTTTAAATGGAATGTACTCAATTTTAATACGTATTTTAAAAAAAAAATCTCTTTACAATGATATATCATACGTCATAGTTACCTAATCATTTAAAAAAAAATAAATTGAATAGTTTGTTACAAATGCACACTATGGTTAGATTAAAGCTTTAATCGACCCTAGTAGCAAAATTTAAATTTCCCGCAATTATTCTTAGTAACTTCAACAGAAAGACAACAAAGTAACTAGGAATCTAATAAAAATTATTGGTAATTTAGTGTTTCAATGATGAAGTTACTAAAAATAATTGCGGGAAATTTAAATATTGCTACTAGGAGACAAAATAAGCGGTGAAAGAAATGATTTTTTAATCAGTTTCCAGTTGAACAATGATCCTTAATACTCTCTTGACAATATATGCTATTTCACATAAGTATGTATAACATAACAACATAAACAGAGTAACAATACATTAATATGTAAATTAAAATTACAATTTCAGTTCATAAATCTACAGTTTCTGTCCAACATGACCTCATGTTATTTGCAATACATTCTCGAGATCTACATATTAAGTGTCTTATCGATTTTTGCAGCATGTGTTGTGTTATTTTGGGCACAGGCGCTAAGAATTGTAAGATTTTTAAGAGCGTCTAGATTTTGTGGACAACTAATATAAACTTTCTGCTTCAGAAAACCCCACAAAAAAAATCTACTTTTTATGAAAATAATAATACGTATGAATTTTCTCAGTTAGTAGACACTAAAGCTGTAAAGTAATTGTTTTCACCGCCTACCTTTTTAGGCGATGTGTTCAATTCACCTAACCTAAGCGTGCATTTATAACATACTTTTCAATTTATGTTTTTAAATGATTAGATAACTATGACACATCATTGTAAAGAGATTTTTTTAGAGTTTTAAATTACGCAATAAAATTGGGTACATCCCACTTCCAATGTATCTGACACATTTGATGCTCATTTGTTTTTTATTCTAAGGCATACAGTGTGAGTCTGAAATCTGGAATAAATTCAGTAAAGCGAAGACAAGTATTTTTTCCGGAAATATGCTCGGACACGTCGATTAGTATTTTAAATTGCTCACTTTTCCATCTGAGAAAATTTTATACAGCGTGTCCCAAATTTAAGGTATGACGTCATCGACAATTTTTTTTAAATGGCAGCCCTAATTTTTTATAACTATTCTTAAAGGGTATATCAAATTACACGTGCGTACCAAATTTCAAGTTTTTATTCGTTGTCATTAAAAGGATATTTAACAATAACTAATTCGAAAAATGAAGAAATTTGATTCAAATTTATTTTTATGAAGTTTAAAAATGGCACGTCAAAGGGTTTTTGTTTATCATTTTTTTTATCAAACCAGGTTGACGTCTTATCACAATGTCAAAAAACATGGTAATAAAAATAAGTTAGAAGTGAAGGTGTTACAAAAATGGCAAACGAAAAACCAGAGTTACCCATCGAAATTGAGAGCTTTTGCGCATTCATCGGATATGAATTGCTATTAAGTATGTGAAATAAGCTGCGGAAAATCTTGAAAAATATAAAAAATGTGCAGGAAGAAGGGATTAATAATAAATGAATAATTTTAAATTATGAGAAATTAATATCTTTATACACTTCAATTTCGTAGTCAATTTGTGTTTAACTTGATTCTTTTTCTCTTAAATTTGATTTGCCTTTGTCTTTCTTACAGTACGGTCACAAAAATTGTAGATCATCAAATAACTACCAGCTAGGTTTCATAATAGCATTACCTGATCCATTAGGTTACTGTTTTTTTTTTGTTGTTGAATATACCTATAACACTAAGACATTGAGCCCTACAGTATAATTGCTTTTTTAGGCATATCCTCTGCAACACCAACTATTCTTAAATTGCCTGTCCAATTCAAATTTGATTGTATCTAAAGCTTCTAGTCTTTGCACTTTATTGTAGTAATTTAGGGACGTGTGCTACAATAAAAATAGTATTAATATTGTCCTCTTTTGTTGGAATATGGCTGGGAATCAAATTCAAACGATAATGCAGGTTACGTTTCTGTTTATTTATAAACCTTTTTCAAACTTTATATCTGTAATTAATTACGTTAGCATCTTATGGATCAGTTTTGTTTGGATTAAATCTTATTAAAACAGACACTTATTTTTATCGGACGATCCAATAAAGTTGCAATAATATACAGGGGGTTCCATTTACAAAAGCACAACTTTGATACTTTTAGAGTTTTGGAACTATATACCCTGGTAATGTGAAAATAATTTTAAAAAGTAAACATTTGACCACAATATTCCGTGCTGTTTGTATATAAATTCCTGTTGAAAACAGCATTTCGTTCACTTTCATTACTTATAAATCATTGGAAAAAATTATACGACACTAACTAAAAATAAACTTCTATAAACTTAATCAATCTGTGTTTTTTTTTTGTTTTAATGTTAAACTTTTATTTCAGTGTTCCCAAACTTTTTAGACTCACAACAATATATAAAACACACCCAGTATTTTATTGAATTATTATTATTAATAAAATGTATGACAATTCTCGTTCGAATATTCGAAATATCGACATTTCTTACAGTCCTAAAAAAAAAAAAAACTATACTGCAAGTAACTGTGAATAATGAACCACCTTATAATTCACTATTCTAAACGATTATTTCCTCATCGAAAAATAAGGTATTAAGAAATAAATTCGTGCAATTTATTTATTATTGACGTAAATATTAACTATAAATAATGTACTTGACAGACGCTTATGTACGACTGAAAATAAATAAGTATTCGTGATGTATTTTAACAATCGACATAAATATTTTCTCAAAGCATGCATAACGGTTTTCATTTTATTTTCTTCTTCTTATTATTATTATATTTTAATTTTCAACGATCATATCGTGTATTTACAAGGAATCGGGGCAATTCGGAATGTGGTGGCGTTTTTTGCAATCATTGTCGGAACAGTCACAAATATACATAATATTATACGCGACCTCCCTATAATTTTAATGGATCGATTTCATTTTAAAGCTTCCCTAGTCCCCTATTGAAATGGAGTACTGTTAGATTGTAGTATTTATTGAGTATTTCAGTAAAAATCAAAAATAAAATCAGAGCGTTCTGACTCGATTTCTACGATTTAAACTGTATTTATTATCAACTTTCGCAAAATATGACAATCACCATGTACAAAAACGTAAAATTCTAATCTGAAATGTTACTAAAAAAAAAAAATATAATAACACGTCAATCTCCATAGACCGTAAAACTTAACGAACTGCCATTGATGATCTGTGATGATTTTTCATTTAAAACAGTTTAGTTACTTCTGGTAAACTATTTTTTATGAAACAACATTAAAATAATCATTTTTCCACTATCTATTCCGCATTACTTAAAAATCACGAAAGCCGCCACTGTTTTTTTGACATATTAGCGCGAAATTGTCAACCTTTAATAAAACTGATTTTGGACATATTATTTTTTATAATAATAATGATAATTTAATGTGAGGTTCCTGTTTTTAATAAATCTTATTTAATTAATTAAATTAAAAAATATTAAACCAATTTTATGTAATATAATAGAATATTATATAAAAATCTAAAAATATATTTCACAAACTTTTTTCTTTTTAATTGTTGAAATCAGTATTTTTTTTGTTTTATATATATAAAGATTGCTTTTTAAAATATGTGTCGATTTACATTTTTTGATTAAGTATGAAAAAAGTTATCAGATTTTCACTTTAAAATTAAAACATCAAAAAAAAATATATTTTACTAATAATTGATCAAGATAAAAAGAATTCTGTAATTGTTTTCATTGTTTCTAAGCTTCTTTACTTGATGAAGTTATTTTATCTGAACAAGTCAGAGTCAGAACGCCAAACTGAAAATAAAATCAAAATAACGTCACTAAACCCAAGTATGATGAAAAAAAAAATTGTATATACTGATGAGGATCCAATTCAACTTGAAACTTTGAAATATCGCGGAAAAGAAGCACTGCATCAAAAATGTGCAATGTGTATTCAAACAAATGATTTTCTTACGTGTATTTTGTTTCTGAAAGAGCATCTCTTATGCTGAAAAAATAGCTTCGAATCCTGTTTTTGTTTCTTGTTACTAGCAGAAATGCAAAATAAACTTACAAAAGAAAGAAATAACTTTACTTTTTTGTTGTGATATGAATGATTCAATGTACAGTGAAATACAAAAGTCATGTTTCCCTATAATTCCTTCGTGAGCGAATAATAAATCTAATTTAAATGTAAACATATCTTAGGCATCATTCTACAAAAAATTTAAATACGTAATGCAACAAGAGCCACATTTTAAGCACACACAGAGAAATATTATATTTATGAAATACAAAGAAATAATACATTAGGGAGACACAAGTTTTGAATTTGACTGTATGAGTATTACAACATCAGTTATTGTAACATTTGTTCTTTCTATACATTTTTTTCTATTTCGCATTAACTTCTGTTTATTATTTAAAATGAGATTTCTTATACATGTAGGGAATTTCAATATTTCCATAGCTTGGATCTGTAAAAGTCTGTAATAAGAATGTTAATTGTGAAAATGTCAACTAAGAACTGCATTACTAACTTTTGCATGAAGTGTCATCAACATTTATCCTAGAGGGTTATTTATTATTCAGAATTTTTGTGCTACATCGAACAGTTACGAAGGCATATGCTCGCTTACATTGAGATTAAGCATAACCTCAAATGACTTTGAGAAAAAAAAGTGGCATCCCAGGCAACCGAATTTAAATTTCCCACAATTATTTTTAGTAACTTTCCAGATGACAATTTAAGGTTTACACAAGCTTTTTAAGGTTCCTGCAGGGAAAAGCTTGTCGGTAGGCTTGCATTGGCAGGGTGTAAGCTTGCTGCAAGTTATGACAAGGTTTGCATAAGCTTATCTGTACAAGGTTTCAATTTCAAAGCTTATATCTGTATAAAGGATATGAAAAGGTTAGAATGAACAATGTTTGAGCCGCAAGCTTTTAGAGAAGCCTGTACAAACCTCTGGATAGGAACTGGCAACAATCAAAAAAAATAGGAATTAGGTATAAGTTTTTTGTAAATAAATGACAAATATCAATTCAAAATTCATAGTAAACAATGTGTTGTTAAATGTTTAAATGGCGATTAAACCAAAAAAAAAAAATCAATAATCGATAAACGAGTGAGGCCGAATCACTCCTGAAATACGCGAGGTCACAGTAAAAATGATATAATAACCTTCTCACAATGTTTTCATAACCTTTTACTGTCAAGCTTGTCTGGACAAGTGAAAGTTAAGCAAGTGACAAGCTTGTAAGCTTACATGTTATCTGGGTTCACCGTTAAATCATGAAATTACAAACAATTTTGTATTACATCAATAGTTATTTTAGTGACTTTATGTAGAAGTTACTAAAAATAATTGTGGGAAATTTAAATTCGATTGCCTGGGGAAGCTTGTACCAAATATAACAAGAATGTGAATATCTAAGATAATCATTGGAGCCGTTTGAGAGAAAATATAAAAAAATCGGAATAGTAAACTCCTCCACTTAGGCCCTTTTTAACTAAAAACTTTGCTATCGCGTCTTCTAAAGATACCTAACGTAAATATCAAATATGAATACTCTTGAATATTTCGTTTTTAAAATGAAAGAAAAAAAAAAACAAGGGTTTGTATAAAGGGGACATTTTCTGCGATGGCTGTAACCTCTGTATTATGATATCTACATTCCTGCAAAATTTATTCAAAACCCAGGTAGCACCAACACGTCATTATGACGTACAATTTTGGTCACGTCTTACGTCATAATGACTTAAATTCTAATATCATCTGAACGTTATTCCCTATAAAAACTATTTAATAGTTACGAATTTTACAAAAAAAGTCGAACCTAAAATCAGTCTGTCAACTCAAAAATATAGAGGCATGTTAGAAACAACTTCGTAATTGAATTGTTGAATTGCCTTTAAAAAAAAATATGACAGTATACTAAATAAGTTGAAATGGTATGAAATATGTGTTTGAAACGTCATAAAGACTAACAAATTTCACGTTATATGATCGTCCCTTATTGGTTGCTTGCCGTCATTTTGACTAATATGACTTAAAATCGACGTCATAATGACGACAGCTTGCTACCTGGGAATCGCGGATGGCCAATTGGATGACTGCTTGTGAGTTGACACACACTGAAAAATCATTTTAATAACTAACTGTTTGAGTTTATTAAACCTTTATTTAACATTGTAAAAGTAAAGTTAAAAAGTAATGTGTAATGACAATACGGACAATTTCAACTTTTTTATTTCTTACTGGTAAGGATCCAAATAGTTATATGACAATAAAAAATTCTAAAACAGAAAATCACTTCTAGAATCACTGGATGTCATTTAAGCTAACTGTGGAAAAGTAATGTTACTTTTAATTGCGTATGGAATAAATGTGCAAAATTTTATCAAAATCGGAGATGGCCAGTTGATGGGTGACCTTGCTTGTAAGCACACTGTTTCATATGTTTAGATGTAACGTTTGTATAAAAACTATTTGAAACATAAATATGCTTTTAAGGCCGTTTTACACCTAGCTATTTATTTGGTCAATTTAAAATTTTACGTGCATAACACGGATTAAACACGTATTAGGGCCGTTTTACACCTAGCTATTTATTGGGCAATAAATAGCTAGGTGTAAAACGGCCTTTATACACGTAAAATTTGAAATTGGCCAATAAATTGCACAATAAATAAATAGCTTGGTGTAAAACGGCCTTTAGCAGTAGGATTCGTATCTGCAATTAAATATAGGGATTCCTATTGAAGATAATCAATCTAAAAAGTGCTTCTTTTTCGATATATATTTAAACATTTCAAGTTAAAATAGATACCTGGTGTATATATATATAAAAATGTTATTACACCAAGAAACTCGATTTAATTTGTGTTGTATTAAAGTATAGATTTTCAATTTTTTCTGTGAGTAATCTAGTCAGACATCATCCATCACGAATTCGCAAATTTTCATCATTTATTCGACATGCATAAGTTAATTCACGTATTAGCCGTAGTATTTTATAGATGTAACAATAATAGAATATTAAGAATTCGCAATTAAGATCTAACAAACTCCATTGAACTCGATTATAAAACAAAATTAGCACAACTCAATATTTGAATGTGTAGTTTAGATTTGTGTAATTATTATTATATAAAAAATAATAAATAAATAAATAAATAGTGGCTTTGTTGGTAATATATACAATATTTAAAAGGAAAAGTTCGTAGTTTAAATAAAAAAAAAATGGTATGGTGTATATGTTAAATTAATATATGATATATATTATATGTTTGTCAAAAGATGAATGTTGTTTGTTTACTGTGTGGTATATAAAAGTATTTCCCCCAGAATAATAAAAGGGAAGACAAACATATTGTAATAATAAGTTTTGATTAAAATAAAAAATGAATGGTAACAATTTCGGATCTTAACTTTTGAGTGGCTAATATGTATAAAACGGTAGAGTTATTAGGTGTAACTTTCGGCTATGTTTTTATTTCACAGTTGTACCCGCATTGAGCCCAATCACACACTTGACTGAATTACTAACTGTAATAAATAAAAACAAATGGATATGTAAAATGTAATATTATCGTAAATATAAGGAAACTTTTTGGAATTGTTATTCGTCAGCACAGTAAATGCCGTTTTATTATTATTATTATTTCTTTGTAGATTAGAGGAAATTTTAGCGAGGATCAATCATATAATATAGAATCTCTTCTTTCGTTATCATTTTCGTAATCGTATAAACACTCTGAGATTGAATTTTCACTTTTATTACTGCAATAAAATTATTAATAATATACGGAGAAAAGAAATGAAATAAAAAAAAATGTAGTGTTGTTAGCCATGTCACAAAATGCCATATTCTAAAACACTGTATTGATTATTATATATAATTACTATGTGAGATGTATTTTTATTTTGGATCCGCGCTGTATCCAAATAATGTGAAAAACCTATCTGAGATTCCTTAGTCGTGTGTTTGCTTCCACGATTATGACTAAATGAGCTTATTAAACTTAAAATACATTGTGTTTTATTTATTAACCTATTATATCCCTAAATACCATCTTTCTCAAATTAAATGTGAATTTAAGATCTATAAATCGATTGCTTATGCAACCGAAACTACAATTACTCTATACCTAATTGTTTCCCAATCATTTTTAATTGCCGTTTAAGTGTACTCTATTTAAGGTTACATAAATAATCTAGAATTGATTGAAGGCTTAGATTCGCATTTAATTTGAGAAAAATCCTTTTAGGCTGAGTGATTTTCCATCTAAAAAAAAAGTCTTTCTAAAATACAAAAAAAATCCAGTGTTGGTAACACTGAAAAATTGAATGCAGAGATTTCGCGCTAGCAAAGAAGGAAAAGCAGGGGAAGAATATTCAAAAAGTAAGAAGTGACAGGAGACGTTATATAAGTTTTGTTATTTTAAATAGAGTCGTATTAGTTTTATGTATTACATATGTTTGTTGGGCAAAACACGAGTATGTTATAAACACTTGTTTATTCAAAGAGAATAAACAACAATTCACTTATTTAACTAAACATGAATATGAAGTCACATTAAAATAAGAGTGGTAAGTATTCGACACGAACAACAATCTGACATAACATCAATAACATGAACATATCGTAGTTTCATTATTCTCAACAATGTTCAAATTGGTATTAAGTATTAAACCTTTTCAAATAAGTGATCCTTTTATCATTTTTACACGCAGTAAAGTAATGTGATAGATTATCGAAAGTGACAATAAAGAAAAGTGTTTTGATTTTCTCTTGTTACCAAACAACTAAAAGCAGAAAATATTTTTTTAAACCAACGCTATTTGTCACAGACATGTTTTCTACAATAAATACATTTTTTTTAATCTGAATTGTACGCATATTGGTGACGATCGAAAATGAATAAGCCTGTGTTAAGAGCGTTCAAGGTAAGTGGAATAAATACAATTAAAACACAAATATAATTTTTTTGATAAGTTAAAAAACTTTTTGAGTAGCAACTCTCATTGCATGATATATATTTTGATGTTTCCTTCGATTAGCAAAGAAAGTATAAATATTTGATACTTTCCATTTAATTTTAGAGGAAAAACAGCATTAAATACTACATGTGGAGCATCAATAAGAGAAATGTCATTACACTTACCTTAATTATTATCCTATAAATTCTATGTGAAATCTTAATTTAATTAATTTATTTAATCGATATTTTATAAATAAGAGCAGTAAGCTTTAATGTCGGTAATACGAAATTATATTCAAATACGTCGAGAATCGATAAATATTAATTATTGTCCTACGGTTTTACTTCATATTTGAACCTATTTATGCATTTTTATTTAAGGAGTTAGTGCTGCCCTCTATTTACAATATTATTAATTGTTTAAAATTACTGTTCTCTGTAAAGTATCTTAGTGATCATGAAACTAATTCAGAGGCTTACCAGAAAGACAACACGGATAAAAGATTCCAACTTCAAAATTTCAAAAAATACATTTCAACAAAAAAGTCCATTTTTTTTGTTCCTGAGGAATGTGATTACTTGTTGTAGTATGTGTTTTAACAAACAGCTTTTTATTCTTCACGAAATAATTTAAAGATGGGAATAACACATCCATAAGTATTTTTCCAGCAATAGGATTGAAAATAAGAATTATAATATTCGAATTTTCGTTCTAGGAAATAGTGCTGCCATCTATTAGCAATATTACCAATTAGAAAATTATAGTTTGCTACAAATTATAAGTCGTAATTGAAATTATTTTACATATTGTATAATTGAAACTATCAACAACAGTAATAAGTATTCATTATACAAAATAATAAAATAAAGTTAATAATTTCGGCATTCATTTTTGGCAAATATTTTTTATTAAAAGGAAATTTCGGTTTAAAACACCGTAGTAGCATTATTTTCATATAAGAAAACTATTTCATTTTATTCTTTTTTTGTAAATTTTAACAAGCTTAAGCATTTTTAATATTTAATTTTGGTTTTTTTTTTTAAATTGGTGGTGTCCATCTATCCATAATATTGAAAATTAGGAAATTACAGTTTTCTGCAAAATCTGTGAATCCTGATTATGTATGTAGATAGCTTTATTTTCTATTTATATTTTTTAATGAAAAATAAAATCAAATATCAAAGAATGCTTAGAATTTATGAAAACCTCAAGAAAAAAAAAATTAAATAAATTTGTTGTACGAAATTAATGCAACCATAGTATTTCGAATCGAATTTTCTAATAATGAAAGAATATATAATGTATGCTGAAATTATTAGTTTTATAATCAAAAATTATTAGGTTTGCTAACAATTTCAAAATCTAGTTAAAAAGCGTAGAATAGTCTCAATAAGAAAATTACAATTTTCTATAAATTATAAATCCTTATAATTACTTGACTTACTATACGATTGCAATTGTTAACAATCATGTTGATGATGTGATTTTTTTATTAGAAAATTAACAATGTTATTTTGCAATTGATAAGCATTTTTAATAAATATTTTTTATCGGAAAAAGAATCCAGTTTGAAGCAGATACGGCATAGTTGTATTATAATCATATAACAAAAGTATTTAAAGGTGAGAATTGTTTAGAGTACAAGCGCATTACAACTGTGCTGTTTACAATTTCTCGTCTTGATAAAGCATTTGATTTCCGCATTTCTTTGTAAACAAAAATTAAAAATTGCGGCAAAATTTAGCGGCCGATAAAGAAGTAAGCTATAAATTTCTTGACAGCTTATAACCCGTAATGGCGGAAACAAATGGAACAATAACATCTTATTGCATACACTTGCATTCTTATTTTGTATAGCAGTTTATTTCCCAAGTGCAAGCGGGGAATATTTTGGTCGCATACAGAGTTCATCGGAACGGTCTGGGTTGTCTGGTTTAGTTAGGAAACCGTGCATTTAAATTATTGTGTATATATATATATGTGTATATGATAATGTTGTTTGTTTTTTTTACGTGCTATTAGTTAAAAAACGGCCGCAATAACTTGAATTATTTTGGATATATCCGATAGATATATTGTCCTTTTACGATTCCGTTATGCTAAATAGGTGCTAGCACACCAGCAGATAGCTAAGGCGAATTTGAACTTTTCAAGAAACATTGGAGGCAATAGCCTCGGTTTCGAAACAAATGATGAGTTTCGGAAGCAATTCTAGTCCGGTCATGTCACGCCACGTTTTCAGGTCAGAGAGGTCCGCGGACAGAGAGGGGATCCCGACGATAGGGTAAGTCAGACAGATACCCATAACCTATTCGAAACCAATTTGAAAGTCAAAAAGCAGTTTCACGAATCGAAGTTACCGGTGAAATAATGACATCTGTCATTGAAGTACGCGTTGCAACATTACGAAACTGCTTTCTGACTGATTGGGATAAACGAATCGAATCGAATGGCACTCGAAGATGACCGACGTTGACGTACTGTTCCAACTGGTTTCAAAACAAGTTAACAACATGGGCAACCATGAACGCTTTAGGCGGTACAGTTCTTTGCACACAGTTATTCGGTTCGGGGTGACACGAACACGCCTCCCCGCTAGAATCTAAATGAGTTCCCGGCTCATTGACGAACAGGAATGCCGGCGATAATGTGCCCAGCCGAGTCCCGATGCCTGGCGCCAAGCCGTACGTGGGCATGGTGAAGCAACCGCCTCGTGAGAGCGAGTTTATGATGTCCCTCTGAGACTTTCCCGCCTTTAACCCGGAACGCAGATCGAGGGCGGACGGCGCCCGGTTGGGAATATGTCCGGAGACAAGGGAAGGCGGTGCTGAGACGGTGGTAAACGAGAATCGGGCAGCTGAGAATAAAAATTCCAAAACAGGTGAAGATTTTTTTCTTTTTATTTAATATCCTGTCGCAGCATTTCATTCGATTAAATGAATAAAAACAGATAATTTATTTACTATCTATTATCTGGGCGAGTTATTTGGTAGGATATTTATCATTTGTTATTCGTGGGAGGCGAATAAATTCGTAGATAAAAGTTGACGCTTGATTTATTTGAATAAAATCGTATGAAGTTTATGAATTTATTCATGATTTATTTTCGTGAAGTTATAAATAAAAATGGTGTCAGGTCAATGTATGTGAATAAGAATAATTTTGAAAATAAGAATTAATAATTAAATTACCTAAATTAAACCATATACGATCATGCTTTATTTATTATCTGTTATCTATAAATTATAAATAAAAATATCATTTATCTATGGGTGATGATTAAAAATGGATATTTAATTTTTATAAATATAATCATATGTATAACGATAATCTATTTATTATCTGTAAGATATAAATAACAGTAACTATTGTTTATTGTTCACTAACAATAAATAAACTGTTCATTTTAACACTTTTATTCGTGAATATGGAATAAAGTTTGTAAATAAAGAGGGTCATTTGAATTACTTAAATAAAATCTAGTACTTGTATGTTATTTATTATCTGTAAATTATAATGAAAAGTATCTTTTATCTGTGGGTGACGAATAAATGTGTAAATAAAAGGAGGATATTTTAATTTTTGTGAATAAAATCACAGATATAAAGGTAATTTACCTATTATCTGAAAGATACAAATGATATTAACTTATTATTTATTATTCGTGGACAGTTATTCGTGAACGAGGAATGAAATTTGTAAATAAAAAGGATTATATGATTTTTTTAAATAAAATCATGTAGGAGTATGGTTTATTTATTATCTGTAAATTATAATTAAAAGTATCTTTTATCTGTGAGTTACAAATAAATACGTAAATAAAAGTGGATATTGTTTTTTTGTGAATAAAATCATAGATAAAAAGATAATCTACTTATTATCTGAAAGACACAAATAATAATCACTTATATTTATTATTTGTGGGCAGTTATTCGTGAACGGGGAATGAAATTTGTAAATAAAAAGGGTTATTTGAATTATTTATATAAAATCATGTGGGAGTATGGTTTATTTATTATTTGTAAATTATAGTTAAAAGTATCTTTTATCTGCGGGTGACGAATAAATGTATAAATGAAAGTGGATATTTGATTTTTGTGAATGAAATCACAGATATAATAGATAATTCTATTATTATCTGAAAGACACAGATAATTATAACTTTTTATTTATATTCGTGGACAGTTATTCGTGAACGAGGAATGAAATTTGTAATAAAAATGTGTATTTTGAATTATTTGAATAAATCATGTAGAGTATGGTTTATTTATGTACTTCTAAAGTATAATGAAAGGTAGCTTTTTTCTGTGAGTGACGAATAAATGTGTAAATTAAAAGTGATATTTGTTTTCGTGAGTAAAATCACCAGATATAAAGATAATCTACTTTATTATCTGAAGGATACAAATATAATCACTTATTTATTTATTATTGTGGCAGTTATTCGTGAACGAGGAATGAAATATTGTAAATAAAAAGGGATATTTGAAT
>RXPK01000330.1:0-434308 GCA_004143645.1 Protaetia brevitarsis
TATATTAATTTATTATTTTTAAGTAGGATTTTCTCAATTTAATTTTGGGCAGACTTATAATCGACATTCCAAAACAGTTAACATCTGAGTTTTGTTTTTATCATTTAACCTTCGTACTCTGTTACTTGATTGTAAAAGGAAACCAACCTGAATTACAGGAAAATTAAATAGCTAGCCAACGGATAAAAATTTAAAGGGCGCAAGAACAATTAATCTCAGAGTTACCCTCGCGAATTAAAACTAATTTCACAGACAAGTAAATGTGGGTGAAAAATTCTACTTTCTTAAATACTTCACAAATTGAAAAGTTAAATTAAAATACAAGACAATTTTGAATTACGTTAATTAACAACAGAATTTCATATAAAAAAAAAGAAAAAATATTAATTACAATTTTTTTAGGAAAAAAAAAAAACCGGAACAAGGTTCTGGTCTAAATCAAAACTGCATAAGTTCTAATCAATAGGACAATGCTAACTCCTATAGCCAAGCAAAAGTCTAATTAGTTCAGGAAGATAATTCTTTTTTCAATAAAATCCACGTGGTATCAAATTAAAACAAACTAAATTCGTGGAACTAAAAATTTACAAAAATGAAAGCCAAAAGCAACAACAATGCTTCTATTCACCCAACGGTGACTTAAAAATAAAAAAATCTATCTTCCTGCACGACATAAATGATCTATATCTAAATGTGTACCAACATATATAACAAATTATTAGCAGTTCCTGAGGACGAAAATATCTTCAAATTATGGAATCAAAAACCAAGATCAAAAGATGAACCAAGATAGAGCAGCTATTCACGCTTTTGACTGTCTGCCGAGGAACTCGTTGATGAATTCTACCGCTGCGTGGAACAACATTGAACAACATGAGCAAATAAAAGCTATCTCAAACAGTGAAATTAATTAAAAAAAAAAACTTAACTAAATTAAATATCAACTATTATTCTTTAACTACATTTATATAAAAAACCATTCATCTCTGTGAAACTCTCCCGAAACATTGACAAGGTTTGATCGAGTAACAACGACAAAATCAGCAATTTTGCGAAAACCGGTGCCAGTCTGTATATGGCACCAGTTACGTTTACTTAAAACCATTTTTTGGAAGAAGCCTTTCGCTAGTCTGAAGAAGACAAAGCGCAGTTTGTTCTGCAAATTTTTGACAGATTTTGGTTAGGTTTGCGCTTAAAATTAATAATCTGCCTCATGAAGGTAAACGATTCCTGATACAAAAATAATCACCTCTCGCATAGTTCACGTGCTTTTGTACTTCCGAGCCCAAGTGTTTCTAAATAAAAGTTTATAATTAAGGACATATTATTTAACTGGTACGTTATTAATGCCGAACCCTGTCTGCCACAACTTATTCAAAAAAGGTGTGTTTACTCCTAACAATACAACACATTACGTATACACGCGTACACGTAAGCAATACAGCTTAACCTACCCACCCATGTGAGCAGTTTACCCGTTCCAATGTCAAGTGTGTCATGCATGACTTTAAACGAGGCATTCGTACGTCAATTGTTCATATTAATCTTCTTGAACGTATACAACGCAGCATCGTATAATACATTAGGTATGTGCACAGATATCTGAGGAATAACATCTGTTCATTCAAACACACGCGATAGAATCTCGTCTATAGGACAATCGCTTTAAAAGGAAGTTAATAATTTGACAACATCGCATAATGTTGTATTTTGAAATGTGATGCAATAGGCAAATACCAAACATAGAATTGGAGGGTTTAAAATTAAATAAAATACCGAACCAATGAGTTATAATATATTATTGATTTAGGTTTCGTATCGAAATTGTCAAATCTACATATTAAAACGTATTATAGCACAATTATTTGTTGTCACTATTGTATTAACATCACGTATATAATATCTTTGTAGCATTTATTATGCCGAATACCGTTGTGTGTGCTCAATTAAGAACAGAATCAAAGTTATACCTGTTTTAATTGGACCAGAAATTCAATCCTAGATTCTATAGATAAATTTAACTAAGCTTGCCCTGAATTATATCTAATAATAACCTTGTGCGCCGGCAGTCTCTTCCTCATTCTTCTGCTCTTGTGACATCTTAGCAGCCTAGTTGCGATGGTAACCTAATATTTCTCGACATTTTTGTATATACAAATGCCTGCTTAATGTCGGGAGTGTATGACAAACTTTTTCATTATTAGTTTTGGTGAATAAAAAAAGTCACTGTAAAATGTGTTTATTTATAAAATTTTATCAACAGTGTTTTTGTAAGGCAAGCTAAATGTTTCATTTTATAGTTGTGTTGGCAGCGTGTTAAGTACCACTTCTAAGTTACAGCTGTTGTATTACATACAAACCTACATACAGTAAATTCGAATTTACTGTGAGAAAACAATTTTAAAAGTACTCGTTGCAAGTGCCCATTGGCTTTAAAATATAAACTTGACCTACATACAGGGTGATTCACGGAACCCGTCCACTGTAGAGGATGTGAGTCCTCTACTGTTTAAGCTAGGAATAAAAAGTAAACAAAATTATACAGGTGCCCGACAATCTAGGGTTGATTTTGGGTAACTTCTTAGTACTGAAAGTATTTTTTTTTTTATATATTTCTATACCATGTGATGTAGAACCGTATCCTCTATCGAAAAGCTATAAGTGTTCTTATACCTATCTCTATGGCTTCTTTTGAAATTAGTGATTTTCAGAAATGTAGTTTTGTATTAGTACCGTGAGATCAATAAGACTGTTTGATATACTCCATTTCCTCGAAATTATATTCAATATTTACATCAACTGTTTCGAACGAAGTTAGTTGATAAAACACAGTAACGTGCGGTCATTGTGCGTTTTTTGTCTAACCCGGACAACAAGTGTAGTGCACCAAAATTGCATCCAAGTCATTCAACTGATTCCGGCACAAAAATAAACATTTTTCAAAACAGCATATTTCTGATAACAAATACAACCAGGTTTAATTAAAAGTATAGAATGTTTCAACAATATATATTGTAAAAATACACATATATATCATATCTTAACTTATATCAGACATTCTTCATAATTTATACGATGTACTGAATGGACAATAATGGATGGATGCTTTTGATAGCGCTCTACAACGAAAATATAATATAAATTAAAAAATTGAGACCATGTTTCTTTAACATACCTGCACTGCTTACATGCTGTGTTGAAAATGAGAACCACCATTATTTATGCAAACACCTACCCTCTTCTTCATGTTTTTAGAAACATTTATTAATTGCTCATTTTTAATATTCTCTATTTCATTTGTTATTGCTTCTTTCAATTGATCCATACTATGTAAGCGGTTCCGATTAATTTTATTTTTTAGATGAATATAAATAGATAAATAATAGATGAATAAAAAAAATCAGGCGCTATAAGATTGGGTGATCTAGGTGGCCTATCTTCAAAGCCAATAACTCTGTTATCAAAAAGTTCCTGCAAATACTCTCCTGTTTCTCTTGCTGTATGAGCAGTAGCATTGTCATTTTGAAAATAGCCTAGCTATAATTCATCATCAAATAACACAGGTCAACACGATTTTTGAGTCTGAGTTCTGTACCTCTGATTTTGATTACTTATGCCAAACTAAAGAAAGAAAAAATATTTTTATCTAATAAAGTTTGCTTTTGTAGATACCAGAACGAAATTTCAACATTTATGGAAAAGGTCTATTTTTCAATGTTAATCATATTTAAAATTAAAACAAGTTATGAATTATATATTTTAATTAATTTTTATTATAAAAGACAGCACAAATAAACATAAAAATACAAAAAATGATACAAAAGTAGCTTTAAAAATGAATACTTTAGTCTTTCTAGTGTAATCGTCAGAATTTCTCGTAATGAGCATCCAAGTAGTCCACCATCATGTTCTCATTATATTGTCCTTGATATCTTTGTTCAAAGTTCATTATATCCTGGTGAAGCGTTTCCCCTTGCCTCTTCTGAATATTCACCCAAGTTATCTTTGAATTTATCCAGTGCGCATGTAGCATTGCACTTTGAGTGACATTCTGCAACCCATGACTTTGAAGCTGTCAAGCATATTAGAAATAAGCTCGTCATAATCTCGGCCTTCTTTTACCAAGGAGCCATGAATGACTGCTTTAAGGCTGAGCCACGCTTGTTTTTCATGAGTACTCAGGAGCTGAAGAAAATGTTCACTCGCCATTATTTCTTTATTGTGGACCGACGAAAATACCAGCTTTAATTTTAGCCTCTGACAGTTTTGGGAAAAATGTTTTTAAATATTGAAAGGCTTCGGAGTCTTGACCAAGAGCCTTTACGAATTGCTTCATGAGTCCTAATTTTATGTGCAGTGGAGGCATTAAAATACGATCAGGCTCTACAATTGGTTATTTTTTACATTATGTTGTCCGATTTGAAACTCGCTCCGTTGAGGCCATGAATGCTGCGTGTAGTGAAGTGCATCGCTCTACTGTCCCATAAGCAAAGGTAACACGGATATTAGTGTATCCCCTTGCATTCCCACCAGAAAACCAACCATTTTGAAATCCCTATCACGGCCAGGCATACTGTTCATATTTTAAAACTTGAAGAACCATTTTAACGCTTTCGTAATTTTCTTGAGCATTACAGAATGAGCCAGAGGAAGTGATGGAAATTTATTCCATTATGAAGAAGAACAGCTTTTAAGCTTCTTGTAGAGCTGTCGATGAAAAGACGCCATTCAGAAGAAATGCTAGGATTCCGATTGCATCAAACAAACCTTTCACATCATTACAGTAACACAGTCCGTCTTCCTTCGTGAAAACCCAGCAAACATTTCATGACGCTTTCTTTGGTCACTTATTTAACGTTGTCCTTGAGCAAATTCCACTTGTTTAGCCGTGAAGCTAATATTCTGCTTTAATTTAGAAGGTTTAAATCTCTTATTAAGTCATTAAACTCTTCTGCATCAATGAATGTGGTTCAATAGATGGTGTCGCGATTACGTACTCGCTGCCTTCGCTATTATCAGATAATTGTGATAGCGGTACCATCTCTTGAGTCTTCACGTTTGGACTACAAGGAACTGGAAAAATTTCACTGTGAGGTACTGGAGCAGACGTTATGGTAGGTTTGGATACTGGATCTCTTGGCATTTTTTCCAGCACGACGCATACGTGGATTAACAACACAAAAATAGCAATCATTGATGTGATCATTGGCTCTCTCCATATTCTTGGTACTGCAAACTTCATCTTTTTTTTTTCTCCTCGGTACCAGGCTGGAAAAAAAATTATATCATTCATTAACAAATGACGCATTTAATGTATATTTTAAAAATATGTAAATAGGTATACAAATGTACTTTAAATATAAGTGTATTTTTTACCTTCTAAAGTGTTTTTGCAGTTATTACACGAGAAGTGAGGCGCCCATATTTTTCTACTTCGTACGGCATGTTAAAATAAGCTTCATAGGCTTCACAAAGTTTCTTATTTGATGATAAACTAAATTTTTGGCTCTCACTTTCATAAACTCACCACAAACATAGCAAAAAGAGTCCACGTCGTTTTTACACATTTTCGATGACATTTTTAGGCCTCGCGACACATAAAATACGTTATTCCTCTAGAAAGCGCACTCGCATACTGCCGGACACTCTGCTACCTCTCACTTCACACCCACAGTCCCTCTCACCCCTTCTTGCATCATAAATGCAACGGCTTTTAAAAATTTGCAAAACCACCGTATATTTAGTTTTCATTATATTAAGTACAAAAGCAAACTTTATTTATTATTAATGGAGTTCCTGTTTACTTTTCGATTTATATAATCAGAAAATAATCACTAAATAAAAGACTCAAAAAAAAAATTTTTTTTTGTTGACCTGTTTAATTGTTCCACAAATTCATGTAATATAAATCTATATCTGGCTGCTGTTATGGTATCCTCAAAGAATATCGGTCTTATTGCACGTCTCGTGGACATTGCAACCCATATCCTTATTTTTACAAGACGCAATTCCGTTTCCCGAATAACATTTTGTGCGGATCAAATCCTAATATTTTGAGAATTTACATCACCTGTTAAATTACACCAGGCTTCGTCAGAAAAAAAAGGAAAATTTAAAACATTGTCATTCCTTAGATTTGCATTAAACCAATGCCAATATTCCATATGTTTTTCGAAATCTAGTGGCAGTAGTAATTGCTGGGCGATAGAAATTTCATATGGATGATAATGAAGCTTCCGTTTTAGAGCTTTCTGAGCTGATCCATAAGATAAGCGTACAAAAAAATTGACATTACTTTTTATAACACCATTCAGTATGTGTATTTCTACCAGTTTGTTGTGCAAGTTGCCGTAATGGCTTTCCAATGCTGTAATGCAACCGAGCACGTATGTCTTCCACCACATTTTCGGTTAGAACTGATAGGTGACCAGCTGACTTTCCCTTCAAAACACTTCCAGTTCCTCTGAAACGATGGTCAACCAGATTGATGTTGCAAAGGAGAGTTTCATTATCAATTTGCACATCGGTAAATTTATTTATAAATTCTTAAGCACAAAGCACAGCTGAATATCTCCACTGCCCATCACCTCCTCGCTCACCATTTCGAAAGTATGCCTCCAAAATAAATTTATCTTGGTCCAGTGTAAATAGCATTTTGCAAAAAAAAAAAACACGTTACGCTCTCAATGCGAAATGAAGGACTTGTGAAGGACTGTATGTGAAAATTAACAAACGATAATACGGAATGTCTAGATAAGAAAATTCAAAGACGAAACGCACGGCTATGTAGAACATATTTTTGACAGCAAAGTTTGAGGAAACGTTGTATTACTAATTTCATTACAATGATTGGATGAAAATATTGATTTGCGCATGGCGGAATGTAGGATCAGGACAATCATTCTCGATCTCAGTGTATTTAATTGGTTAAATAGAGGACTCTCCATAGTCAACATAAAAACTCTACTTTTTACTCTATAGCTGTTGTACGCATTTTTTGAGCTTTTTTTTTAAAAACCAAAATAACTCTGAACGGTAACCAATACGTAAGTAGCTGTTATAATAGTGTAATAAAATTGGCTTTAAAATGACTAGTAGAAACTAAAAAATGCACTAAAAAATATAGGTTTCTATTTATAATATCAAAAAAGTTGGCCATAATTTTCAATGTAACCGAATGTGCGACACAGATAAAATTATTTTTTCTAAGTAGATCGTACCTAACTATGCTTAACCCCAAAGTTTCGAAATCGAGATATCACTACAAATTCAAGCACTTTTAATGGAAGAGTTCCGTGAATCACTCTGTATAAATTTATTTTAGTCATATATACCAAAAAAAAAATATATAAGCAAAGCATTTTTAACAATGAAAATAGAGTTTAATTTTGTTAAAATCGAAAGTAAGTATAGAATCCGCTTTAATCGTCACTTCTAGACCTACCTACATTAAAAAAAATCTAGTTTTTTTTTTAGTCTCAAATATGCAAACACTCCCACCTGTAGTAATTTATTCCAAACTCCCAGTCAAAACAATTCCACACAAAATATCGTTTTACGACGTTTGAAAGGGCACGATCACAATGCAAACGGGAATGATTATAAATAGACATGAAAGGCATCGATTAAACAAACTTCCTTTTTGTTAATACAAACCTCAGTTATCTTAGATACTCGATTGTGGTAAACAACAATTTTAATCGGTCCGAATATACCTTGACACTTCGGTATTGGTCCATATATATATAGTGTTGTAATTTCAGAGATTTTCATCGTAATATATTTTAATTCGTTTTACGAGTTGGTGACATTTACAATAAAAAATAAATTATGCAATTTATATGATATGTATACGAGAATCGGTGACGTTTCACACACACACGTAAATAGCTTATGGAGTATATTTTAACATGTAAGCTGTTTATAGATAGGAAATGATATGAAAACGTTTTTACGCATTCAAGTAAACAGGTCTCTGGTAATGTTAGCAAAAAAAAAAAATACAAACTTGTTTATCATCATCAATTATGGAATTTTCTTTCTCATTACTAATTACATCCACATACCTGCCCACTTCATACATTTTAGCAGCACCGATTTCCTTTTTTCTGTTCAACACGTGCTTAATTACAGTAATACTCTCGCAGAAACATTATCTTTTACATCTGTTGATAATTCTAACAATCAGAAAGCGATAAATACCATTATTTTACGGTTATACGAACCTCGACTAATTTTTACTCAGACATCTGCCAGATGTCACCGATTGTCTTTTGTTTGCACGCTGCGTATTTATGTGCCAACTTTTCTCTTTTAAATAATCCTTTCGCCCTACTAAACTAATGAAATAACGAACGTAAGCTTGACAAGGTTGGCTATGAAGGGGATTAATTCAGGAATTTAGTAAATTTACTGTAAGATTCTTAAGTGTATTCTACAAGATCCTAAAGCTGGTTTTACACTTGTCAATATTTTCATCAATTTCTAGACTTTAAAATTGATCAATTTGTAGTTCTTGAACTAGAACTTGTTGCCGTTTTACACTTGTCAATAAATATTAGGATCTTCATAGAGATCAATATCTATTTCTTAAAATAAAACTTGCTGCTGTATTACATTTGTCAATTAATAGAACTTGAAATCGGGAATATTAGAATCGGTTAGTTTCTTTTGTAACGTTTGGGGTGGTAGCGCTCTGTCACAACAGGGATATTATTATTTCTTTGTTGATTTGGCATACTTAAAACAAAGGTGGGTAAAGGTTTGAGGTTAAGCATTCTCTGTCTCGAAGATTACAATTTAGATACCTTTTCAGAAGAATCAAATAATAACTGCCATAAATTATTAAATATACAAATAGTAAATATCGAAACTAAAACAGGTGGGTACAATAATACAACGTGGATGTAACCAAATATATATAACATGACCAGAAGTATAACCCAACCACAATTGTACAACAGTACTGCGAACTATACCTCGGTAACCAGTTATAACATTAATCCTGAGTTAAATCATTTCCGAGTTACCAATACGGAATTTCCTACAGAATTTGAATAATTTGATGCAAAATAGAACACGTTCTAAGTATGTTAGTTTCTAGAACTTGACCAAGTTCTTGAAATCAATCAATTTCTTGACAGATGTAAAACAGTTGGATATCATCTTAAACTTGAACAGAGCTTAAACTAGAAATTGAACTTAAAATCGAACTAGAAGTTGACAAGTGTAAAACCATTATTGACATCAAGTCCTCCAAGTCCTAGTTATTGATCTAAAAACTGACAAGTGTAAAACCAGTTTAAGATCCTAACTTACAAACTCCAGTCTTCTATTGCTGGTATAATGTAGCAAGGAATATGTAAATAAGTACTTATTAATCACAAAATAAAAATGTAATATTTAGCTTCCTCTGAATTTGTTTCAATAAAGCTGGTTTTACATTTGTCAATTTATTGATCAATTTCTAGAACTTGAAATTTATCAATTTCTAGTTCTAAAATTAGAACTTGATTTCGTATTACACTTATCAATAAATTTTAGTTTTTTTTAGATCTTAAACTTGATCAATTTCTGGTTCTTAAACAAGAACTTTTTATTGCATTACACCTATCAATTAATTGAATGTAAAGTGTAATATGTGAAGGGAGTTTAGATCCTTTTTAGTGTTAACAGTGGTAATGGGAACTGCTCTCTGTCACCATAGGGAATTTTGTTGCTGTCAGATTTCGTGTTGTGTTTTTGACTGGTTTTTGTGTTGATGTTTATTACATGTAGAAGATTCTGGATAATTCCAATTTCAGAGATTGGTGTTTGTAATTGAAGGGATATACCTACTTTGTAATTTTAGGTTATTGTATAGATATAGTAAATGTATCTTGAAAATTACTAAATATTGTTTAATGTTTCATGTACACTAATCAATTGAAGGGTATTGTGTTTACAAACTATCAAGTAATAAGTTAAATTGTGTTTTTGTAGAATGGTAGCTTCAGAAAAAAGAAGATTGAAGGACTAAAGAGATCTTAAATTTAATTTATGAGCAAGTAAATAATGAATTATAATTTTATAAAAACATTATATTCTTCTATTTGTATTTCAAATTAAATTACTATTATAACTAGAAAAAAGATATATATAAATATATATGTATATCTCTTATTATAAGTCTCGTTTGTGAATGTTAGTAGCGGAAATTTGCTGGAATAGTTTAGTAGACAGTCAATTATGTTATTCTTGTTCTCCCTATAATTTTCACTAACATTAAAGAGAAGACAACTCTTCTTAGTCTTTTTCGTTGCCATTTTGATTTCATTCTCCTCATTAGATAGCAAATTCGCAATTATTTCGAACAATCTACATGAAATTGAGCTACTCATAATTACAAAAATAATATATTGTGATTCGATTAACTACAAATGAATGAATATATAGAATTGCTTCACAGGTGTAACAGACTTTTGGTCGCTGTCTACCACCTACATCATCTTTTTACAAAAAGTTACTAAAATTACTATAAAATTGAAGTTAAATTGACGCAAAAATAGAACATGTTTTAATTCATCAATTTCTAGAACTTGGCCAAGTTCATGAAATTGATCAATTTATTGACAAGTGTAAAACCCCGAGGTATCAGCTTAAAATTGAAGAGAACTTGAACTTGAAATTGGCAGATGTAAAAACCTAACTAACGTCAAGTCGCCTAAGTTCTAGAAATTGATCAATAAATTGACAAATGTAAAACCAGCTTAACTAATTTACTAGCAGTGTATTTATTCTTTTGGTTATATTTTTATAAGAAATAATAATTTTGCTGCTTAGATTATCAAACATAAATTAAGTTTGTGAAAAGCGAAAAACAGCAGACGTAAATGAACCTACACATAGGTTAACCTGTTATTATTTAGTATTTATGGGTTAAATTACGCAGTATCGTGAAACAAATCAATAATTTTACTACAAAGCAAACGTAAATACATGTATGCATGAGAGTATCGACTATAGCTTATAAAATATCGACCGAAACACGAACAGAACAGCTGACAAAGGCAAACAAAACTATAATAACACAGCAATCGCTTTTTTTTCTGTATATATGTATTTCATATTATAAATTATAGCCATGTTGTACAACATAGTAGATAAACTACATCTAATAATATACAGTTATACAACTAGAAACCAGTATACACAACACACATTAAAAAAAAAAAAAACTAACTCGTCCAACGGTTAATTTAATTTCTATCCTACTTGAATTCTGTAGGCACTTGTTTAGGCTGAATTTTTTAAATACTTATTTCGATTAACATTTCTACCAAACCATATTTCGTTAGCGCACAGACCGTACATAATAATTACATTTTTTAATTTTACAGTTAAACCTAGTGTGGTGTCTGTAATAATACCACAAAGCACTAGTATAATTTAAAAGTGGTTAAAAGACGTACTATAATCTCGTTCGCAGTTTTTTTTCTAAACGTTATTTGGTAGATTATTTGTTAAAGGTCATAGCTTCGAAAAGTTTCTAAATTTTGTTCTAAATTTCAGGCCTTTTTTTTACAGAGTTACAGCCTTCAAAGATTTTGTACAATAATTCGTCTAGATATTTAATTATGCGTTTAATAGGTAAGGTAATTTTCTTTATATTAAAAGGTGTGTTGTGTATTATTTACATTTTATATTTAAAATTTAAATTCTGGCTTTTCGCTGGCATTTTGTATCTAGCGGACTTGAGGAATGAGAGGGAAGAAGTTGTGACAAGATGGCTGAAAATGCTAAAATGTACATGTAACAAAATAAAACGAATAAAAGTAAACATAATTTAATACAAGGTGGTTAGAAGTTTTTTGTATAATAAGCATTTTTTTCCTTCAAATGTGTTTCATATCACGTGATTCACCTTTGCGTGTTACGCTGTAATTTTACTGTGGTGTTTAAGTATATGCCTATTTTTTTTAATACGCGTATTTGAATAAAAAAGAATGTTCACCTCACCTGATAATATTACAAATTACGAATCCTAATATAATATACAGGGTGATTCTCAATATATGCGACAAACTTTAAGCGCTGATTCCTGGGGTTATTTTGATCATAAAAGCTCATAAGAACATATGTCCAAAATCTTAGTTCTAAAGTTGTACAATGTTTATAGTAAGTTAACATAATTATGTTGTTATTATAAATTAACAAAATAATTAGTAAAACAAAATTAACTTATACTAACTGTTGAAAATCCACCACCCCCAACTGCAATACAAGCTTCTATCTTCCGTCGTATTGACTGGCGAGTCCGTTCTAAAATACCAGGGGTATTTCGTACTGTTTGAAAAGCTGCGATAATACGATTTCTCAGTTCATCGACATTTTCAATGTAGTCGTATAAACTATGATTTAAGGTGACCCAGAGAAAAAATCCAAGAATTTAAGTCTGGAGACCGAGGAGGCTACGGTTGTGGACCTCCCTCCTATCCACGGATCTGGATTACGTATTGTCCAAAAACTCGCGAGCAACTAAACTAAATGCGCTGGAGCACCGTCATGTATAAAATACATTTGTAATCTTAATTGCAACGGAACTTCTTCCAGCAGTAGTGGTAGCTCCTCTTCAAGAAAATTGTGATATACGTTCGCCATTTAACCGCATCGGTAAAAAATATGGACCTATCAAGTGATCTCCAACAATTCCGGCCCACACATTGATAGAGAATTGATGTTGATGAGGGGCATTCACTATTTCGTGCGGATTTTCTTCGGCCCATATGTGATTATTATGAAAATTAATAATCGCGTTTCTAGAGAAAGTAGCCTCATCGGTGAAGAATATTTGAGCCAAATAGTCAGGATTTTGTGTGATTTTGTGTTGCATCCATTGACAAAAAGCCACTCTTTGTGGAAAATCTGCCGGCAAAAGTGCCTGCACCCGTTTAATGTGATATGGATACAATAGTTGATCTTCTAATATTCCCCAAACTGTGGCCTGACTAATGTTTAAAGCAAACGCAATTTTTCTGGTGCTTGTAGTAGGATGTTGCTCAATTTCATTTAGTACCATTTCTTCAACTTGTGAAGTTCTCACTGTAGATGGGTGCCCGTTACCAGCCGTCCGTTTTTTTTTTAATTTTCCGTTTCACTAAGACGTTGGTGAAGACTGGCAAATATAGAATGATGCGGGATGATACGGTTCGGGTATCGTTCTTCATAAAGACGTCTAGCAGCACGCGAATTTCCATTGGCAAGACCGTAAACGAAATGCATATCACACATCTCAGCATTCGTGTAATTCATCTTAGAAAACAGAAACTGGCAATAAACTGAATGAATACTCTGACAACTATTGACAAATATTGAAATGGCAAATAAACAATTCCCTCTCAACACAATAGTTTTTGAAGAACCAACTGTGATATTATATCGTGTTAGTCATAGTTCATAATTTATTATTAAACATTCAATAACTTTAAAACTAAACCGTTTTGGACATATACTCATATGAACTTTTATGATCAAAATAACCTCAGGAATCAGCTCTTAAAGTTTGTCGCATATATTGAGAATCACCCTGTATGATATTCTTAGTGCTGGTGAAACTTGAGAAAAGTATGTATAAAGTAGAGCTGCTACAAAATAGTAGTTTGCTTCGTAGCAACCCATCTCTACTTTCTACACACTCTGTATAAATTAAACACACAACAGCTTCGATATTTTGTACCTCCATTCAAAACTACATTATTATTAGGTCAAAATTGATCCACCCGTAGTAGTTTGGAGAAGGGGGAGGGTAGGTATGAGGTGGGGCTTTATTGGTTAAAAATGACTTAGAGCAGCGTTCGGCACTGTAGGGGAAGCGACTCTCCTACTATCCCTGTAGGGAAATCGAAAACAAGTGTGTGAGTCAGACGGCCAGCAAAGATCGACTATTGAAATTAAAAACATATGTAGATGGCTGTCGCATATTAGACGCTTCAACGTAATAAAAATTGGGTTTAAGAATATTTAATATTTATTGATTATAGTAATAAAGTGTAGTATTATTCTAAGATGACATCGTACGCAAATAAATATGTAGGTACACTCGAAGAAATAAGTGAACGATTCGAAATGCGACGAGCAAGAGAGAAGATATCGGTTCCATTTTTCGTCTCATATCTACTTATTGATAGCGCCTCGTGCACGAAAAGTTGACAGTATTTAAACTATTTTTGCACATTTATTTCATTTTAAATAAACATGCCGATATAAATGTCATTCGTAAAATAACATGAGACTTCTTGAGATTATTGTTTTAAATAATCTTGATTTATGGCGGGACTAACGTTTGTAGGGTCACCTATAAGTTGATAGGATTACGTGGATGGAGAGAATACGATAATTAATTATAAATTTACCTCCTCGCGTTTATTGACCCATTAGCCGAAAATGTTACTTATAAAAGGTTCGGTATAGGTATTCCAATTAATTTTGGATGTCGTGGTAAGTTAGTCTAACGTTTCTTTAATGTTTAAAATGTGCACATTTAATTATTGTTAGTAGGAAAGGAGGCAGATAATTAAAAAATACAGAGTGTTCTCTTTAAACTGAAATAGTTTGTTATATGGTTTAGCAAGAAACGACAATTTCCAATGGTCAAAATATTTTAAGAACGTAGTTCTTCATTATCAATAACTTATTAAAAATTGTAATCAATTATGATGTTTGGTGTTCCATTCACTTCTACGATGTCACCCACCTTGGACAACCTGGTATAAACGCAGCACTTGTAATAAAAATTATTTATTGTTTTTTGGGTGCGGCGTCACTGTCGATCGTTCAGAACGAACAAACCTTAGGCAACTACGCGAGAGCCGCCGCCTGTCAGCGGAGACTGCGCGCGATGCAAGAGCAGTCTGGGAAGTACCGCTGCCTTGGTTACAGTGCTGCTGCGCTATTGCATTTATTTGTTGTTATTCATACATATTCGTCAGTTTATAAAACGTTTCTTTTAATAAAAACAAATCTATCAGTTGTAATATAACCAAATCTATCAATGTATTTCATTTCATATATTTAAAATGTAAACGTATTAATATTAAAATATTATAGAAACAGCAAACTTCATTTGATTTTTTTTGGAATTTTATTAAAAAGATAAATGAACAAAAAATACATTTTCGTAAAGATGAAACAAAACTGACTAGAAATATCGCAGAAGTTATATGGACAAATCAAAAATATATAATAAATAATTAACAAAAATAAAATAGAAATTCTCAAATCAATAATAAAATCAACAATCTCTCATGAAAATGACCAAAACGTCGCTTTAAATTGATTTTTTTTTACATACTTGCATTATCTTTCCACAAATAACGCACTCATTATGCCCAGATATGTTTTTGGAAAATAAAAATTGCGTTTCCCATTTTTTTGTAAAAAAACACGATCGTTTGCGCTAGGAATATCCATTATATTTAACTCAACGCTCTACATTTCAGTGACTCAATATGCTCTGTGTCGTATGTCATATTCTCCTCGATAAACTTATAAAAACCCTTGAATTAGTTGGGCGGAGGAATGTATACAGTTAGCTCCTACGAGCCACCTTGCCGAGCGCTGACTTAGAGTATTTCAAAATTGATTTTCATTAATAGCACAAGCAAATTCATCATGAATCGAACATAAACATCCTAAAAACTTATTGATATCCACTAATTCGCTTTCCTCGACAGGCGATGGCAGCCCCAGACTGGGTAAAGTCCGCAAATTCCACAAGAACAGGGACACCCTGGAGGTGGTCCCGTTCACTTCGAGTGAAAGCGGCTTCGAGACCGAACTCGACTGTCTGGATTCATCGCTGTCGAACTCCTGCAACGAAACCGACGACGTGGTCAACCGACTGCACGCGAAGATAGAGGTCCTAGAGCAGATCCTTGCGGAACACTCGATCCCGATACCCGCGGACTACGCCTCTCAGTCGGTAAGTAGCGGGCACGCGCAGTAGTACCACCCTTCCCACTGTACCCACTGTAGTAGTCGCATACGTTTGATTAGATCGATGTTTGTTTTTTAATGATTGTTCTTGTATGTTTTTATTTGTTTTTAGATATAATAATAGATAAGATTAACCAGTGATAATGCGCGTATTTTATTTTTTAATCTATTTCTAATTCACAGCACTCTTATCCCCATAGCCTTATGTAACGTGTAGAAGCATTGATTATAATGATAGTGTTTTGTGTGTTTTCTGCCTGTTTCTAATAATTGTTTTGAGATGTTTACTTTTAGAGTTTCTTAAAATGGTAACAGTATATTTAAGATAAATTAATATTTAGTGATTGTTTTTATTTTTTAGTAGTAGTACAGTAGTATACTTAACTTGTGTTTCTTTTAGAGAAGCTAGAGTAGAAATGTCTTTCTTAGTGGGTAGTAGAGCTTTAATATATATATATATCCAGTGTGATCCACTGAGTGTGCAACAAATGGGAACTTTCTTTATTAAGGGCATAATTGTAAAATTAATACTACCAAACGTTGATGATACATGTTTGACATCTAGATTGGGTGCACTTTGACTGTCTTAAACTTAAGGTTACAAGGTAAACCAAGAAATATGAAAATCGTATGAGAGTAAAGTAGCCTTATTTCGAAGATTATTATTAAAATTAGCTGTTTAGAGTTAGAGAAGAAATACATTCAAATATAGTCACGGCCTCCTACTTTAAAAAAGAAATTTTCGTAAATTTTGCATTAATCCCTGTATAACATTTGTTTTTTTTTTTAAATATTTAACATTATTAACATTGAGTTACATATCGTTGCAACAGGCATGAAATTTGTAATCGCTTGTAATTCGAAAGAAATTGTTAAAAAAAGATCTTCTGTAGTTAGTTTAAATAAGTAATAGTATTAATATTTAAAAAACAAATATTATACAGGAGTTAATACAAAAAAAAAGTAGCAGGCCGTGACTTTATATTGGGTGTATTCTTTAATTCTGAACAACTTTCTTTTAATGACATTTTGCTATATTCTTCGAAATGAGGGTACTTTACTCTAATACGATTTTCATATTTCTTGGTCTGCCCTGTAAAAGCTAATTGAGTTTAAGACATTCGAAATGTGCCCCAGTCTAGATGTCAAGCATGTATAACTAATAAAAAAAATTCCCATTTGTTGCAAACTTAGTGGACCATACTGTATATATTCTTTCTGCTGTGATATCTAATTTATTTTATATAATTTTAATAAGCGACATAAATGCTTAAAAAAATAAAACAAACTATGCCACAGAATTTATAGCATCACAGTTTGTAGAACAGCGCCTTATTTTATATCTTTTTCCTCATTTGTATATTTTGTACATTTTTACACTTTTTTTTCCTTTAGGTGTTTCCCTATTTTTGTAGTAACAATCTAATATCCATTTCCTTTAGCTTCTCTATAAAATCTTAACGGCTAGCTCGCTTTTAAATTAGTGATGTCTCTGTATATTAATAAGATCAATTTTTTGGCTTTTTATTTTTTGAATAAACGAATCACATCGAAAATGAATATGTAGTTATTATTTTTGTGTTCTCCCAATGTACTTGTTCTGTTTTTTTTTTCCCTCTTTCAAAAATTTAATCGCTATTTCTCTTCAGTTTTCTTTTATAGAGAAGCTAAAACTCACATCTAACATTAATGCATTTTATTGCTTGATATCTTTGTGCACAACAAACAACAAGTGCTTCGACTTTTAACCTAAACATGTATATTTTTTTATAATAACATTTTCTTAACAATAACATTTTTTTTGTTAATAAAACATTTATTTATAAGGAAAGATTCTAATTACATCGCTCTAATAGCTCGCTCCATAAGTGAAAAGTCATTTAAATAAAATTGCATACGTATTTTCCTATTTTTTTATTACACAATCTAAATTAAATTAATTTAGCAAAATTATAAGTGTCAAAAAAATCATATTGAAACCAAATTAACTTGCATTTTGCTCAGAATAGATTTCTTTAAAAGCGTTTATCATTTTTTATGTATCTTTGTCTTTAATTACAAGAAATGCTGAAAAAAGAGTGACTTTTAACCTCCAGACAAGCATCGATTCTACATTTTATATTTACGAACAAATTATTTAACACTGCTTCTGATACATCTCGTAGGGCTGCAGTAACTGTTTCCTTTAATTCGTCAACTACGTTTAACACGTTTCTATAATTTTTATTTTTCAAATACCTCAATAATAAAAAAAAATCTAATGCGACCCCAAACAACCTTTGTTAGTCAAAAAAATCAATACTCAGCCGTATTAAATAAGTGTTACTCAGTATTCTCATGACGGTGTCTATTCCAAAAGTAAGATTCTAGTAGAAATCTGTCTTGTTGCGGGGAATATGCCATTATAAAATACATAACCTAAAGTCGATACATAAATAGACAATTTGCATCATTTTACTAAGTTAGCTTTCGCTTATGTAAGATGTTGATATGTCAAAGACTGTTGAAAGAACATTTTCACAAATGGAACATAAGAAATGAATCGATATAAAAACAAATTTACTTCGCTAAATACTTTAGTACGGCACTGTAAAAATCAATATACCGAAATCACTAAAAACTTGCCAAGTTGCTAAATTCACGCTATTGAATGAAGTTAAATATTGATGTTGAATTTGTAAAGAAGTATGTAATTATTTTACGACCAGCTGTTTAAACCGAATTGTGTTGCTTTGAATGACGCTATTGAATGAAGTTAAATATTGATGTTGAATTTGTAAAGAAGTATGTAATTATTTTACGACCAGCTGTTTAAACCGAATTGTGTTGCTTTCATTTAGTACATGTGTAATGAATCATCCTAAATATAGGCAACCAAATCCTCTCACCAGTAATATTACAGAGACCTAACTGAAAACAATACGAATATAAAAAAGAAACTCGTGTATGACTGTGAAATATAGCAATCTAATATGATTAATTGGTTTCACCGATTTCTCCTATTGTTTGAAACTGGACTAATATGTAATATAAATTTATATGGAAAATGATAATAGGGTCTAAAAAGATACTGATTTTTTTTTCAGTAAATAAAATCACAACACAATAATACCTTCATTAAAAAAATATTTTACTTTTAATTATATTATATGTATTTAAGACATTAAATCTTATTTTATCTGTTGAAAAATGAGTATTTTTTTTTAGAACATTTACACTGCCGGCCATTGAAGTTAGGACAACTAGTAAATTACTGCTAACTAAATAAAAACGGGAATTTGAAAGAAAATAAAAATGTATTCGTAGAAACAAAAATATAGACAAATAATAAGAAGAAATAAAAAATAAAATATTATACTTTCTTCTTGTCAATCAAAAATCTTCCTTTAGTTTTCATTACAGCCCAGACCACTCGTGGCATACGCTCTGTTAATTTTGTCAGAGTTTCCTATGAGAATATTGTTCCATACAGCTTGGAGAAGTCGCCACAGGTACTCTTTCGAAGTTGGACATCCGCAGTAATTCGATGAGGTTCAAATCCGGACTCTGCGAAAACGTTATCCTCTACTTGAGACGCGAGGTAATAAGACAAATCCGTGCCGAGTGTTTGGAGTCGTTATCATGCGCAAATACGAAGTTCTCCCCAATCAACCGCAATCCTGACGTTGCAGCATTTTTAATTTCCTTTGCGCATAATGCCGTCAATTTTTACTAGATCTCCGGTTCTCGCATTGCTAAAACAACCCCAATCCATAATTGAACCCCCACCGTGTTTTACACAATCGCGCAGCATGCGCTCGTCCTTCGTGCGTCTACGAAAACCCTGCGCTTCTGTTCAAACACTTCGAACTTGGACTCGTCAGTCCAAAGAACATCAATCGCCGATTTCTCTCGCTCAATACTTTAAGGCATCGATCTTCCGCGAGGATTGTTATTCGTGACGGAACTGGGCGATTCCGGTGTCTCGGTAGCGACGAATGGTGTAATGTAGTGCAGATTTGGTCACTCCTAATTTTGCTGCTATCACACGCACAGAATGTCATGTAATGTGACAATAGCTGATCTTTTTTCTACACTTTCGGCATTTTTTAAATACTCTTTTCACAAACACCGCTATTCAACAACCGTATCGTAACTGATTTACTAATAGAATGATTCACAACAAGTACTATATCAATTATTCCTTGCTATAGTGGGACACCTTTAAGAGACACCCACGTGGAATTTTACGACCTGTTCCCCACCCATCTATTGTAAACATGCTTGTCGGCGTTCCTTTAAATATGATTTGTAATAGTTTTATTCCCTGCTATTATTAAGTCAAATTAAATTTTCTTTTTAATGGACTGATTCTAATGATTATTTTTGTCTTAAATACTTTGTTGTTATGTTTACTTTATTATAGACATTTTTATAATAATGTTAAAAATATTAATTATACTAGTTGTCCTAACTTCAATGGCCGGTAGTGTATGTGTATTAATTAAGGGCACATTACAGAAAAGGGTGGTAAATATGAAACTTGACCATTTTTGTTCATAACTTATTCCGAAAGTAATGTTTTTTGAAAATAAGTTACTTATATTTGGCTTGTAATTACAATTACATTAGGCAAGCAGCGATTGACACCCTAATGTTAAAAGTTTTTGTATAATGGAAACTTTATTCGCATCTACCGAAAATATTTGTTCTTTGAATATGCTGCCGTGGTTATTAATAAAAGTGTTAAAGCATTAGCAATCAATTCATTTATTGTATTTTACGTTAAATTATGCTAAAATACGGAATTATTATCAATTAGTAAAGCGTTATCTATAATTTTACATATTTCGTTGGACGGAACACAAATGATTCATTATACAATAAAATAAGTTATTCTAAATCCTATACAGTGGCCGACATAAATCTTATATGGATATTTTTTTATGGTTAAAATATAGAAAAAAATTCTTTAATGCGATGGGATCAGCTTGTCTAACAACCTCAAAATTTATTTTAACATATGAATCGACAAAAAGTCAAGATGACAAGATTCTCAAAAAAAAACTTACGTAAAAGTCACTGCAAATTCAATTTTGAGTCTATGGGCAAATTTTCGTGAACATATTTAAGAAGGAATGGAAAATTTTGAAACTAAATAAAATATTTGAAATTTTAAATATTTTCAAATAGATTTCATATTTCCGTTGTTGTCAATTTTAGTAACTCAACCAAAGTAAAATATCTGAATTTAGTTGATATTCTAAACTTCATAACTACTAACATTATTTTTGTTTTTGACGATAATCTATCATTCGTCAGTATATTTTACAAGATGCAACATGCAGACGACATTAATTATTATTGAATATATACAACCAAATTCACTCAATTCTGATATTCGAAGACCTTTAAAAAGAAGCTAAACTTTATGTAAAACTCGTCTAAATGATATTCGATAAACAATTTCAGATAACAACATTTAAATTCCTTTAAGTACTTATTAATTAGCGAAATCAAAACATTATCTCAAAAACATGACGTAAGCAATTCTCATTTTTTTTTTTTATAACAAAATGCTTGCTAATACATGCTATATAACAAAGATTAATTGATCTACGAACTGCATTGCGTATATGGGATTTAGAGAAAGTCCCACACACACATTTATTTATTGCATTAAAAAACAGTGTTTCGATCGCCATATTTGAGTGTGGCATGTTTTCTCTAAACTGGTCCTTTTTTACCATTTAACTATTTTTTGTACGTGTTTTGTACGAAATTTTAGATCTCGTTATGCGTAATTTGGAGAAATACGGATGGCACTTAGATAAGGTATGCATTTTTTTTAGAGTAGATAACAATTTTTCATTGTTTCGTAATGATTACGTCATCATAACAGTTCTGTATATAGTAGGTTTAGCCGCAATTATTATTGATGCAACGGAAATAAAATTAGATGATGTAAGATCCTTTTGTGAAGGTATATTGTTGGTACACAATGCTTAATGGACGCAAAACGTATTATATTGACGATTATCAAGGTTTCTAAGCCATTATTGTATGTGCGATTTAAATGTATAAGGTTTGGCTTAATAAGCTTGCATAAAGTCTATTTTAATAGTCTTACGCATTCGAAATCATAAAGTAATCAGGTTTAAAAAAAATTGTGTATGAAACATCGCTCAGTATTACATTTCCCTGCATTCCCAGAATTGACATCATTCAGCAAAGTGTTAACACCACTAACACAGCTCTAATCTACAATATAAACATGGAAGTTACCTTACCACATCAACTTAGAATACATTAAAAGCAATTTCATTTCATACAAACCAGTTTCTACGAGTATTTGAACTCAAAATGAGCTGTTACGCTCTTCTAAACCATTCTGAAGTATTATTTTCTCATTATAAAATGTATAAAAGTAACTAATTATTTTTTTTTCTGGGTGTCCACACATTTTAGGAGATAGAGGCGGCTTTGAGCAAGGTTAGGGCCTTCCCGGAACATTCCAAACGACTAGAGCGGTTGCTCGCCGACCTCCAAGACGAAATTACCCGACTAGTGCCGAGTGCGGACGACGCCGAGGCAATTCGGAATAGAATCGAACGAATAGTCGAGCAGACCGCGCGATCTGCCGGCGAAAAAATAACGAACGACGCTTATACGGAAACAAATGACGACAACGACGACAACGCCACCTTACGGGATAAATTGGACGCGAGTAAGCGAGAGAACGACGCACTCAAAGCGGAGTGCGAAGATTTGAAGCAGTGTCTCCAACTTATGGAGGTGGAATATGAGAAATGCGAGAAATACTGGGCCGCTACGTTAGAGGATGAGAGGAAAGTCTTCGAGCAGGAACAGGGACAGTATAACGAGCACCTCATGAGGTTGACCGATAAAATAACCGAATATGAGAAGGATTTTGTTGAGAAGAACAATCGATTACCACCGATCGAAGAGAAACGGAAGTTGGAAGAGCAATTTACGGATTTGGAGCACGAATTTGAGGATTACAAAGACCAGGCCGAGTTCCAAATGGACGAAAAGGATCGCGAGATAATGGATTTGAAGGAGAGATTGGAGGAAATGCAGATCCTTTCGAAACAAACTTGCGATTCTTCACCCAAACGGATCCCAACGATTTTAAAAGTCATAATCTAACGAACCACGTGATAGAATCGACGAATTTGTTCTCGGAGGACACTATGCCTTTCACACTGAGCGCACAGCAGAATAATTCTCCGGATACTTCACTAATCGAGGTGGATCCAGCGTTGGTTTGGTCGAAAAACTCCTTGGAGAACGAATATCAATCTGCAACTCCTACGATGACTGATACGACCGCATCTCTACCTGTAACCATAACGTTATCCGAACACCAAAGAACGTAAAGCAGTCCTTGTCGATGTTCGATTTACCTTCAACATCTACAGATGCGATCAGTAACGGATCCCAGAAGAATTCTACCCCGATGAGGCCTAAGAGGACGAGAAAACACGATAGGAATACTATCAGTCAGAGAATATATAAGAAAAATTTGGAACAAAGTGCTGCGGAAGCTACGTTGACCTCTGGAAACAAATGGAAAGGAACGGAGACTTGCGGAATGCGAAACCGGAGGAGACGATTACTATTCCCTTGAGTACGATGCACAATATCAACGGCAAGATACACCATCTCGAACAGAAATGTCGACACTTGCAGATGCTTCTGAAACAGCAGCACTACCATGCAGAACAAATTTTACAACGTAATTATACAATTTATATATATCTAATCATTCCATATTTACTCTATCACATTTGTTCCATCCTCTATCATATCCTTTGCTTATATTGTAAATATGTAATTATTAAAAGTGGGATAAGCGATCCTGTGCGGATTTCCGAGATAAAAATATTGGTGAAGTTAAATCTTAAATTTATCTTATCATTTTCAAATTATTAAAAAAAAATTACTTTTCTTCAATTTATCTTATAACTTTCTTATTAATCAAAATTGCGAAAAGTAGTTTAAGATATCTTTGATGTAGTTTTGCTTAATTGGAATTAAGAACAGAATGCATTTTTAAATATTCCTCACTATGTTTATTTTAAATATTAAGCAAGATTTGTCCTTTCTTGAATTTCTAACATATTTGTCACGGTTGGGAGATCACCTTTGTTCTTTGTCTTACATTATCAAATTTCAATAAGGCGTTTGATACCGTGGATCATGACATTTCATCATCTGTGTTGGGCATATCTATTGGTTTGATTAGTGGTGTTGGATCACTTATTAATGGTTACATGCACAAATCGTAACCAGATAGTCAAATATAATGGCAATTTATCTTATTGTTTGACACTTTTGCTCGGAGTACCCCAAGGCTGTATTTTGGCTCCCATTTTGTTTATAAGTTATACTTAAAAAGTTGACTGACCTACATTACGCACTGTAAGTATCACATTTATACTGATGATATTCAATTATATTACTCCTTCCATTCGTCGGATTGGCATAGAGCTATAGGGATGATGGTATTCATTAATAATTTTTCGTCACTATTCGACAACTTGCATGATCAGTGTTCATTATTTAATCCGGCTAATTGCCCTAAAAAAGCTTGCCAAAGTTTAAGTAATGTAATGAGCTTACAAGTAATTTAAATTTACCGTTAATAAAATTAAAAGCACTGCTCTTATATTGGATGACACTTTTCGTTTCCCTGTTCCAGGCCCAGGCGCGTCTACAATTTGAGTTTATGGGAGGGAGGGGAAGGGAGGGCGGAGGTAATGGAGATGATATTTTTATTTTAACTAAAAAAGTCTGCTCTTTCTAGATACAATTTCAATAGTGTCATCATGGGAGGGGCAATTACACAAAAAAAAAAGATGTTAAATGTAAGTTTTTGATTTACAAGCACGTTCCGCTGGCTCCAGGGGGAGGGGGAGGGGATAGGAGGGCGTAATTACCCCCATTCCTCCCATCTATACGCGCATGTCTAGGCCTAACAAAAAATTGTGTGACATCTCTTTATACTATCACACTGTATTCATTGATATGTTGTCTATCACGGTGTTTTAAATAGTTTTTTACTGCTGGTAGAATTCAAAGAAATCGACATGCATGTTCATGCATTGCCAACCCAAAGAAATTTAATTATATTTCCCGTAAGTAACGTAAAAATAGGATGGTTAAATCTGTATTATTGTAAGGAGTAATCAACGTTATGTATATGATAAGATCATATTTTTTAAGATTTCGCCTTATCTTTACTATAAAATCAGGTTCAGGTTTGGTATCCACAGTATCACCACAAAAGTTTCATGGTTTAATATTACCACCACACTCCAAACCGTCTTTTAGCCAGAGATCGTATTTTTTTAACATATATCCAAATCAGAACCCTTTGAATTGAAGTCTTAACTTAAACTTGCTATGGCACTTTACATCACAAGTAAATAGAAAGCGCCTAATCAAAATATTAGTTGGTTATGAATTTTGCATTTTTTTTTTTTTTTTTTTTACAATTGTCATTTGCGTTAACATTTAGTAATTCTTGAAAATATTCCTTGGAGCATTGCGTCATCTTTTCTAAAAACTTTTCCAATTTGATTTCTGGAATAATTATCGTTTATGAGATTTCTCAAATCTTCGAAGAGCCATTTTTGATTACTTTTCTCATCTTTTCTCCAAATTATCTCTTTCGATTAGCCTCTACAAGATTCTTTATTTTTACTCTTAACTATAAGCTTGGTGATTCATTTACATTTTATTAATTAAGTATTTAGTTCATATTTTTTTTTAAATTCCCATAAGATTTAACGCAAGGGCATGAAAATACTTTTATTCCAACTAGTCCTACCTTTTGCTTTGAAAATCTCCACTTGGCGTCTTGCGATTGGTCAATGACAGTGGCGGCTTGGAAGCGTACGAAATTGCAATACTCCTCGCCATTAGGTGCCCCACTAAAAGCCACAGCTATTCTTGGAATGGCTTAAACCGTTCTTGTAACAACTTAAGTAGCTGTTGCTGTTCAAGAAGCTATTTAAGCTTAAGTTGTAGGAGCTGTTTAAACTGTTCCAGAAATATTTGTTCTCTTTCTTGGGGCACCAAGAACGTATTGTTATCGACCAATCAGATGACGTCAACTGGGCGTGGAAAACCTTGACCAGTCCACCATAGAGTTTAATTCAGTAGGTTTCACCTACTTTTTATTTACTGTTTGCAACAGCTTCCACATTCTATTTTGATAAATTCATATAACTTTTCCTATTCCTATATATAAAAAGACAAGAGAAAGTGTCTTTTTTGCATAGTTTGGCTAGTTGCTTATCTTTCAGCTTGGGTGCATACCGGATGGTCCATTTATCGGACTCCTAGTCTGTTACCAATAAAAAATCTTATTTTTCGTTTTCTTGTATTACTTACTATGTTTCATTGCCCTTTCGCAAATTTTTCAATTTGATTATTTTTTTGACTTCTCCCGCTTTATCTTTCCAATTAATTTTATGTTAAACATTCTCGTTCTTCTTATCTCGCAGTACCTTACTTCAAGTTAAAAGTTAAAGAAAAAAAACAAAAGAATAAAAGTAATTCACATCAATTTTCAAGAAAGATGATGAAGGAATAAACAAACAAAAAAATCATGTTTGAAAATGTTTCGAAAAAACAATGAAACATAATAAGTAATGAAGTGGAAAAAGGAGTTAAAAAAAGCATAGAATTTTAACGCTAGACGAGACTCATACAATGATCACATTGTGATGATTTTGCAAGTGATCGCTTTTGATGTTCGCTTTAGACAAATATATATGAATCAGCTATTGCTTAAACACTGTAGGTCAAGTAACTTTACGTTTAAGGTAAAGTCAGGTAAGTGTGTAACCGGGGCAAGTGTGTAGTTTGGCTATATTTATTTTTAATTGAAATATCGAAAGTCTCTTGTTATAAACTAAGTACTAAACTCATACTAGTTTTACAAATAAAGTTGCATCCTAATGTGTAATCACTGGAATATTCCTTGTGAGTATATCATACCTTATTAAACAGGTATCAGTGTTAGTATTACGCACTTGGCCGAACTAAGGATAATGCTATTAATATAAAATGCGGAACGATTACACACTTGCCCCTTTTGCTGTAAGTGTTGTATTATGACGATGTTTAAAATTTATTTTTTTTTCTAGTAAACCGTTGATAATTGTAAAAAGCGTATCTATTGAAGGCTTACAACTGGGTATATATTACGTACTTCTATGTGTAAAATTTATCAAATTGTCTTATTATGTGAACAGTGTTACATTTTCTTTGCACTATGCAATTTTTACTACACACTTACCTGACTTTACCTTAGTTACAATTGACTTAAGGTGCTTAAGCAATAATCGATTCATATATGTAATACATCTTAATAGTTTTTTACTTTAAATTAACTACTTTTTAAGAGTTTGTAAAAAAAATATCTTCCACTTAAAAAAATTCACTTCACCTTCTTGTGACCTTCAAACGATCTCCAACAACTACGTGTGAATCCCCTTGAATTAAAACTTTCACTCAAAACTTTTTTCAAGCTAATTGGTCCTAAATTAAATATTATTGTGGAACCAAAATAGTCCACTCGGTATAGTTGCATTCGTTTTAAATTCTCATAAATCAAATTTTCTTTCCAGATTGTTGGCAGCAGCAGCGCGACGAGAAGATGCAGCTGCAATACCTACTCAAGGGCACCCAAGAAAATTAGATAGACAAATTCGGTTGTGTAACGAACAATTAGAAAGACTAGCCCGTACCGACCTTTTAGTTAAAGACTTATACGTAGAAAACGCCTTTTGGTGGCGAATGTTCAACGGCTCGAGCAGAAATGCCACCTGCTCTCGCAATGCAACCTAAACAATTCGGTTTGAGTGTGATCCCTGCCCGGGGGAGAGACTTTTCCTGCGAAACTCTTGTGCCTTTTTTATTTTACTGTTTGAAGAGAGCGGTTATACTTTAATTACACGATTCTTGTTACTGAGAGATTTTCTATTATGTCGGAGAAAAAATTGTTTTCTTTTCTGACTTTGTATCATATTGATATTGTTGAGAAATGATGCATTAACTAACGATAATATATTATTGTATTATTCTACCTGAAAAAGTAGGCCCTAGTTTAGCCCGTAAGGAATAATAAGAAATAAAACAACTTTTGGATTGTTACAAATAGTTTTTTTTTTAATATTATCTATTGTTATTTTCTTTAATATTATTATTAATACAATGTTTTCGAAAAGAAAAAGTCTTTGTTTTCAATATTATTATTATAGCAAGAATAAGAATTATTATTTTAGAGAGGGGATATTTTTGTTTTAGAGGTTTGAAAAGACATATTTAACGAAAACAGGGCCTAAAAACTTTAATAAAAACAAAAATATCCTCACTCCTGTTACATACAGCATATCACTTAATCAATTTTCCAAAGAATTTTTATATAATATAAATATGTAATGTTTTTTTTGTGTAATATGGATGTTATTGATTAATAAATATTATTATTATTATCATATTTCAAGCAAAAAAGTGTCATATGATGGTTCAATGATATAAATATACTTTTACAAATAAACTACGTTGGTATTTCTTTTTTGTTTGCTTTTCTTAACATTCTATCATTGTTTAATATTTATCATTTTACTACAAAAAGCCACATTTAAACTTCGAGAACAGAAGAACTACTTCTCATTTCAACATAAGTAAAAACCTTAATTTATGAATATGACAACATTTAACAGGCATAATACAGGGGTGTTACTGCATCGATTTAAAGTCAAAATATTTATTGTAAGTGAAGGTATAAATGTTAATAGTTTTTTACCTAAGTTAAAGTAAAAAAAATATTTTAAAAAATTGCATTATTTTTGCAAAAAAAAATATTTATATTTACAGCAAATTAAACTCGATAGACGGTTGTTAATTTTAATTTAATTAATTTTTTTGACAAACGTAAAGTTATAAGAGATTTCTTTATAAAAATAACTTAAGTGCAAAATTGAGCAGCGGTTATTGGTTGATTAAACTTCTGGAATCATATTACATCACATATCCTAAAATAACAAAAAATCAGAAGCTGTTGTGTTCTCATATTTGCCAATTTTTTTTTTTATATTTATTTTCAAGATGTAATAAAAATGATAAATTCTAATTCAGCTAATCAATATATATTTTTATAATTCTAAAAGTCACTTTCAACATTTTCGTAAATATTCCCTTATTAATTCTGGTTGCCTTAGTACTAAGAACACAAAATAAAAAAGTGTTTTTATACCATAATCATTAACACTAACCAAAACTTAATATTTCTCAAGTTGGAAACACCAGGAAAAAAAAAGAATAACACTCGGTGATGGTAATATTATATCAATAAATTACTTATATCCAAAGAGCTTTGTACAGCTAATTATAAACACTATAAAGCTTTCTGCAGGTAAAAAAGAATTTGAAGCTTGCTATATTCAGTTAGTAAAAACCAAAGAAACCCTTTCATTTATCCGAAAAGCCACGTAAGAGCGATTGTAGGAGTTGATGGGGAATTCAGTGCTGTAATGTTCATGTCAGCGAACCGAAATTACGATCATTAGAATGGATTAAAATCACAATAAATGTCTTCACAAACTTGTAACTGTAATAATCCCAAACCAGCGTTACTTGGGTTGCCTATCTTTGTAGATTGTAGTTTTCGATATAAATAATATATTTCATATTATCTTATAAAATATACGCAAAAAACAATATCTATTAAATTCCAGTACACAATACTATTTAGTGCATATTACAGAAATGTCTTCAACACGAATTAAATTTTATTGAACAGTTTCGTGATAGTCAACCAATTATACACCTACATGCATAAAGTTGCTTACAAAATCAAAGAATTTTGACTGAAATTGACATGAAATACAAAAAAAATCAACAAAAAATATATTTATATATAAATAATAACATTTTTAAGCGTAAAATACTTTATTTAATTTTATCTATCCTCAAGATATAGGTTACTTATACACCTGAAATAATATATACAGAGCCTTTAATTAATCGGTCATGTGATAACCTATATAGGCAACCACATAGCGCTTGTTAGCTGCTCAAAATTCATAAGCGTGTCCGATTTGTATAAAAGCAATTTGTTCTTTCTATTTTGACAGAAACGTTGACTGTGAAGCTTGAAATAACCAAAATAAAATGTGTGAATACATATTTCAACTCTTTTCTTATATGTATATAATACATACGAATGATACATTTAACATAATATAAAATTAAATACCACAGCGGATGATTATTTACATTCTATTCTCTGAAGATAACATTAAAGCAATAAATTCCTTATATGTCCGCTCGTCGATTTTCGGGATAAAACGATGCCTCTATATTTCCTTTTTTTTCTACTTTTATTCACAACATCGAAACGACATTTTAAAAAATCGTATATAAGCACCTCTATTTATATAAATTAACGTATATTTACAAAATATTCACATTTAATTATATGCATTTAGTATGCTATCGTAAATATCTCTAATTAAAATCTAAATTCTTGCAATAACACACAAATCTTCCCAAGATATTCTTATCTTAACATCAACTCACAAACGAAAAAATCTTGGACAACGTTTTCATCGTTTTAGGCACAATAGATTTGGAATAATTCTGTCTTTATGATTTGTGCGACGGCAAAACTAATCTTTCGTTTGCCATCGCACAAATTCCCATCCATAAACATTATTCCAATGCCCCTCGATGCGTTTTACTTATTATCAGTATACAGTCTTTCAGAAGATTTCATCGGATCGACGACATCGGAAATGGACAAGATTATTATTTTTACAGATACATTCCGTTCACTAAATAGTCGGCGTCATGGGCGTATGACTTTCCTCCTCTTCTCATTCGTCTCCTGACCACCCTCAAACGACATCCGATCAAAATCGCCATCAGACATGTGATAATTAATCCTGTGGTAAGAATTAAAACGTAATAGGTAAGTACTTGTGATTTATTGCACAGATAATTTAAAGTTCGTATCATTCTATACCATATTTTTCATTGTAGGACAAAGCATAGTAATAAATATTTATAGTATAACGCTTCTAATATCAATGTAAAATTATTTTTATTGCATTTGTGTAGTTTAAATAAGTTTTCGAATAATTTTGGTAATATTTAGGTTGAAAAGCGCCAAATGTCTTCACAGTTAAAATCTTCAAGTTGCGAATGTAAGAAGAGGATAGATAATAGGCAGGTAATTATTGTGATATGAGTTAAAAGAAGATAAAAGCATATAATCGATAATACAGACCTCCTAATATACCAATATGATAGCAATCGAATAATGTCAATTATAATTTTCAATTTAACAGTATTTATATTTCGTAAGTAGTAATTATTTAATTTACCGAGTAATTAATGGTTTGTTTCAAATAACACTGGCTAGTTTATCTAATTGAAGGATCTTTGTGAGCGTGAATTTAGTGAAAATGTGACATAAATAGTGTTTCTATTATATTCTCCTAGATTAAACTGCAGTCAGTAAGTCTTTTGCATGTTTCTTAAATATTATTTATTCGATAGTATTGAGTATTTACCTAACGTTAACGATAATATTGCACCTCCAGGAGCTTCAGCGATTCCGTCTTGTAATTCTAATCTCTCAGCCAAGCCAGCCATTGCGTATTTGACCGGAGTTTCACGTTTTTTGCTCTCATCCTTTGGAGCTTTTCCATCATTGCCATCGCTACTGGCCGTTCCAGTAACAGCCGCACTTAATGCCTTTGCTTCTTTGTGTTCTTTCGAGTGCTCTTTCAATTCGTGTGCCATCTTATTCTGTACATGGGTTGGATTCTTTTCATCCGGTTTCCAGGAGGGTGTCAAGTTGCGTTGAGCGTTAGAATTTTCTCGTTATTCGTGGGCATCTACGGGAATAATTCTATCTAGCGATTGCTTTTGCATATTAACGTATATGGAAAGCGTGAATAAGTGATTTGAAATGGATTAAATGAAGGATTTTCCAATGTTTGATTCGCATTTTCGACGTTATGTCTGAAATGTGTCTTCAACATAATATAATTGTTTAGAAAATCAAAGTTTGGAGTTTATTCAAAGCCGTTCTGGGCGCATTATTAGTATATTCTAGATAGAAAAACAAAAGTAATTAAACATGCAAAGGCATTAAAGCAATTATCAAGTAAGTGATACAAAATCCCAGATATAAGCATCACAGTAAATCAAAATTCAAATTCCCCGCAATTATATTTAGTAACGTCAACTTAAAGGTATTAAAATAACTATTAATGTAATACAAAATCGTAGGTAATTTCATGCTTTAATGTTGAAGTTACTAAAAATAATTGCGGGAAATTTGAATTTGGTTTACTGGGATATCTGGCTGTGGTTTTCATTGGCAGCATGCCGAAGAGACGTTTTGGGCATATCGAAGACACATTTAGGACATTCGAAAACAAATGATGTATAAAATGAACGTCTTTACGCACCTTGTTGAGATGGTTGTAAATTCTGCCGCCAGGGATCACGTGAGTTCACATTCATATCTGCTGCATAAGGTCCATTTCTGTAATCTATAAAAACAGATAGTTTTTTTGAAGGTTTTGTTCTCTATAGCAGATTTTTTTTTTATATATATAAATTTTAAAATAATTTCAACATAATTATCAAATCGAAAAATATAGCTAAGTATTCTATTATTTGATGATTTGTTTACCTTGATTATTTGACCAGGTGTCAGGCATTTGTGGCATCGGTTGCCTATAAATTTCACCATAGTAACTGGGGACTTTTGGATACTCGTGGTTTGTGATCTCGTTGTAAGGTTGAGCTTGGCTGAACGGAAATAGAAAAGAAGTTTTTAGATCTTTTTAAAACTGAATCATAATTTCTTATTGTATTTTATGTTTAGATTCGCAAAATAAGGGTTGAAATATCTTAATTTGTTAGAGTGTCATTTTCATAATAAGTTAATAAAAAGCTTCAATTTCATTGTAGTACTAAATACTACCTACAATCTATCCGTGCAAATTTACTGAAGAAAGAAGAGAAAAACATTTTTACATCATCTTGTCTTTAGCGATAGATTCTCTACGGAAGAATATTTTTTGTGCTCTGGTTTCTTCTATCGCCCTCAAATAAAGTTTGCCTATTCACAGTTGACAGTGTTCACCGAACCTCTACCCTCTAATAAGGTTCTATAAACCTCGGTCCGGATCGTGCAAAGAGTGCATCTATTCCTATCTCTCTTAAAGGTTACCGCCTTCTCACCCGCTGTTATACGAATTCGAGTATCCGAGGGCCCGATGCAAGGTATGCATGGCGCCTTTGTATGTATTTACCTGGTTTCCGATCCTTCAGGAACTGGAGGCCGACCCTCTTTGGTGAAGATGTACTTTCTTATCTCCTGTAAAATAAATACAAAAAAGAAACAAAATACGATCATAATAATGACGAAATATAACATCAGGGCCGGATTAAATGATTTTTTTTTTTCGATGACTTGATGTTACTATATTTCTGATCCGAATAAAGTGATATTTTGGAATTATCTTTAATTATGACGATATGTGTCAAATTACAAAGTTTTCTCCCTAAATTCCCGGCGCACCTGATTAAGTACTGATGGGTTGTGCACCGATTGTTGTCTATACTAATAATAATAATTAATATGGTAATTAGAACTACATTATAGGACTTAGAATAGGTAGCCTCGTGTAGTACCTTTAGGTGGAGCACAGGGTTAGGATGATTTGTAATTATTTAGCTTTTCATAAATAAAATGTGTTGAAAACAATTTTTAATGCAGTTTTCTTCGTCCCAGAGACATATACTTAGTATTAACGCTTACCTGTATATTGCGGTAGTTGTGAAAGTAATTGGTTTGATTGCCTTGATATCCAGTTTTGCTGTTGCTGCTGTTGATACGGTCCGTATGGGTTTATAGGGCCTTGCTGAGGGTCGTACTGACTAGAGGAGATTAGATTTCGAGAATCTGGAATGGGTCGCAGGAAATCTTCTTGTCTAGGTGGATTTTGCGCCTGTATACTTTGACGTTGGTTGGTCACGCGATAGACGTCCTGGTTTGGAGGGTTCACAGCTAGGTGTGGTGAAGGATTTTCCTAGAATACAAAAATTGATATACGTATAATTTAATATGATTTTACTAGTGATAGTTGCTGTATTCATGGCATTCATATGCCGTAATATGATTGGTTATTGGGTTATTTGCCTGTGCGTCTTAGGTAATTCTATTGTTTGTTGAACTGATTGTTGACTCATATCACGTGTTGGTGTAATGAGTGTGAATCACGAACAATCGCAAGTTAGTAAGTTTGGCGTGTCAATTCGTAAGATTACTTTTTTATAAATATTACAATTACAATACCTATTTAAACCTAGTATACATCAAACGTTTTTTTTCTTTTGCGTTTCACATTAGTATGCACATCGAAGAGCATACTTAACTTAAAATGAAACAGGTCTGCAAATATTAACCATTACCCAATGTTTTCATTATATCATATTCTCTTCCCATAAATCATAGATGATAACGAAGGATGTAAACGATATGGAATTGAAAATATGAAATACCTACCTATTGCAATTTTTGGAAGGTAACATTTGTCAAATATCAAATTACGTATAAGTTTCAGAGTAAACGATTCATGTTTTTTTGTCATTTCGGGTAAATTCTAAAATATATACCTCCTATCTTCGTAGTTTTTTTTTTAAATGCGATGCTAAAATAATTCAGAATGGTGCTTTTACTAGGCATTTGCTAAGAATAGAAAATAAATTAACACAGTTAAAGTATAATTAATGATTTTATGGTAAATAAAGGGAGACAATATTTTTACATAATTATTAGTCCATGCACAGGTAGATCTTTTATTATGCATCATACCTTCCAAATGTGATTTCGCAAAATTATTTTCTATGATTTTTTTAAGTATATATTAACAAAATTTGAATTTAGTGGATTACTTATGTATTATAAACATATTATTACCATTTCGCACATATAAAATTGGAATGAATTCTTTTAAATCCGTAACGAAAGCACAGCACATTACGATTGTTTGAGCTGAATTATTTGCTTGCTGATGGTGCAGTGAAGTCGTCAAAGTTCTGTGACATCCTAATTCGGGCGCCTCATCGCTACCGTCTGAACATTGCGGGATACCGTCACAGGCGTTGTAGATGGCGATGCATTCGCTGTTTGAACGGCACTCGAATTGGAACCTGCTACATTTACCTAATTTACAAAATCAAACGATTTAAAGAGATACTGATCGTAAAAATTATACTAATAGTGACTCAAACATGATTAAAATAGTTTATCATTCAATGAGCGCATAATATAATAGTTATTACCTATTCGCAAGGTGAAGATTACTGGCACGAGTGCATCAACACGAGCGAATTTTACTTTCTTACACAAACTAAATTTTAAACAAATTTTATTTATATTGGTCTTATGACATATTTTGTATTCGTTTTTGAGAAAATTGTCACCTTTAACCAAAGTTTAGAAGAAAAACTTGCTTTTTTTTAAATGTGATGAGGAAAGAAATTTGTTGAGATAGACATAGGGTTTTGCACGATATTGAAATGACCCAACTATATTATAAATGCATTTAGTTATTATCCGTTCACTAGAAATACAGGAACGTAAAATGCATAAATATAAATGATGGACACGTATTTATACACAGAGATTCAAAATGATTGTCAATTCCGCTCCTATAGATAGTAACAGGGTGTAGGTATATGCCGCGTGTTTGTAATGAAGGTTTGAACTAAGTCAGTGTTGGAACATAAGAAAGTAAACGATCTGTCATAAATAAGGAAAACGTAATCTATATTTGAACTCGCATTATATAAACGACTATGGATTGGTTGTTTCTGCTTGTAAAAATGAAATGTAATTCATTTAACTTTACTAAATTATGATTTTACAATTCAGTACTAACTGGTGTTTAACTAAATTTATTTATTACTTTAAATTATAACATACAATTAGTATAATTATTAAGTGACAAAACTGCATCTCTCAGTTCTCTATGGATGCATGCGGTTTCTATAGATCATTGTTTTAGATAGCCGAACATGAAGTAATCTAATGGGGTTAGATCAGGCGATCTTGTGGCCATCTTTGTGCTCTAACGAACCTGTCAGCAAAAACTGTTGAAGATATTGGCAGTTGTCGAGCAGTATGTGCTGGAGCATTATCGTGCTGAAGATAACCTGCTTCAAACTCATTCTCTTGTAGCTCTGAAATAAACAATTCCAACATCTGTTGGTACGTTGGCTGTTAACAGTTTTCTCGAAGAAAATTGGCCCTATTATTCGTTGCCTGGGTATAGCTAACCAAACTCCAACTTTTACGGATGCAATTGCGTTTCTCGAAATTCGTGTGGATTTTCTGCAGACCAGATAAAATAGTTTGTAAATTGATATAGTCTGTTAGATAAAACCAGGCTTCATCCGAGAAAAATGATTTGTTTTGCAAGTCATCGTCCCTTAAATTGTTATTAAACTAATGACAAATTCCAATCGCCTATCGTGATCTAATGGTAATAATTCCTGTACCCGTAGAAACTTTATAGGGAATGAAAATGTAACTTTCTTTTGACAGCTCGTTGCGCTGAAGTGTATGATAAGCCTATAAAATTATAAAATGTAATAAACTATTTCACTTAATGTTAATATTGATTTTTTAACCTGTTTGTTGAGCTATTACCACAGATAAATTCCCTTAATTTCTTTACAGTATTCAGAAATACTATTGTTGTGATATTAGATGTAAATATAAACGATTTGAAAAAAATTATAAGATAAATAATCGAAAAATACTACAACACGCACGCCAATGTCGCTAAATGTCAAGAAAATTCATTTAATGTATGAAATTTGTATGTAGCTAACTTCGCTCATTAAATTGGTAATAAGTATAGATAAATTTTTCCGAAAAACAGTTTTTTTCTTACGACAATCATTTTGAATCACGTGGTATATATGTATATGGAATTATTATTTATGTTTACGTCACATACATTATTTTCATATATGTACTAACACATTGTATTTCTTATTGTACTATATGTAAATATATTTCATATTAGGATTCAATAATTTCTTCTTTCTCTTAAGTCTTAAAACCACAAATAAGAACATAATATCTATTGCGCATGTAAACACGTGCTTTAGCACGTGCAACGTTGAATACCCCGACCCTTTTCGACTGATAAGAATTGGCGTACGGTGTAATAAAACAGTTACCCAGTATATTGCTGCCCGATTTCGCACTTATGCCTGTTAGTTCAAGGTTCACCAGGTTTTATTGCTTTTCGATTCATTACTTTATTATTAGATGGTACATTCAACAATATAAAGATATACAGGGTTGTTTGAAAAAATTAAGTTTTGAAATTTTCAAAATTCTTTGTTATGTCATTAATTTTTAGACACCCTGTACGATGCAACGACGACTTTTTACTACATTTTGGTGAAACAATGCTAGTAGTTGTAGTTTTTAAAATGGCATTTAAGGCAAGTGAAAATTAATCAATTACGGACAAGAGTGCAAATGTCAAAATTTTCATAAAAATTGTTGATACCTGAAACAGTTGAAAATAGGTATATATGAAACCCTAGTTAGTAGAATCGTCATAGAATTTTATGCTGAATTGAAAAATGTAATAGACAAGAAGTGTTCCATTACAATGACAATGTTCATGCATATCCGCGTTAGCTGAAAATGTAAGAAACTTCAAAACTTTTTTAAAAAAAGGTAAGTGCTATTGCAAACCCGAAATATTTAAAATTGAAAGTTTTTCTTTAGCCCGAAAACTTTTAATTAACCACTTCCATGGAAAACCCTGTATATATTGCCATAAGAAGTATTATTTAATATTTCGGACAAAATATATTTCTTAACGATCTCTAAAATTTTATGTAGCACATAACAATGAAAATGGTGACTACATCAGATTTCGTGGAGAGTTAGATAATTTTTTCTTTTATCATAATAAACATATACACTCTAGGAAGTTACATAATAACGTTTCTCATTTACGAAAAGTCGCCAGATTAAAACTGATTATTACCCAATCTTCTTTCACACAAAAGAGCCATATTGTTGCAACAGATATTGCCGTTAAAATTAGAAGATATAAAAGTTAGTGCACATAACATTTGTCATTATATGATTGCCAAATGTCCTCCTTGCTCTTGAACTAAATCTTGAGATTGCCTCCGTTAATCTATTGCATGTATGTTCATTGTATTTACATACATACAAACACGATTTCTAAAACCATATTGTTTTGGAAACTATATTTGTTTTTAATAAAACAACCTATATTTAAATGATACTTTAAATTAAATTGGCACATTAGTGTGTGAAGTAACGAGATAAATCTGACATTATAAAACTTATCCAAAAATATTTAAAAAATAGGTGCATATATAACAGGGTTTTTACACACCCTGCCAGATCTAACATACAGTGTGTTAAAAAAAAAGGTGGTCGGATGTTTTACCCAATTGTAGTACTGGTGGAAATAAACAAAAAAGTCTTAGTCAACATGGGTCCGCAATTCAACTGTTTTTGACATATAGTCGATTGCATATTTTAAAATAAAAAAAAAACAATCTTTTCGGTTTGAGAATGTTCCCTTTGTCAAACAACTGATTGTGACTTAAAATTAGTTCTGTCAGACATCTGTCATCAGATTATTTATCATTTGCGTCAATTTTTTTTGTTCTCAAATTATGCATAAGTACACAAATGCAGAAATGGCCGATATGCATTTTATGTATGGTCGTGCGAATGGTAATGCCACTGAAGCACGGCATATGTATGCCGAAGAATTTCCAAATCGATTGTTACCGAGTGATAAGATTTTCTCAAGACTTCATATCCGGCTGTCCGAAACTGGTTCATTCAAAATTAATGGTGGTTCTGGTAGACCTAGATCAGTTTCTTCTCCCGCAGTAGAATTAGATATTTTGAGACGGGTAGAAGACAACCCAAATATTAGCACCCGAAGACTTTGCCGCAGAACTGAACGTCAGTCTTCCTCTCATTTGAGAATTCTGCGGGAACAGCAGCTCTATCCCTACCACATTCAACGCGTGCAAGTTTTTGCTCCTCTCAATTATGATGCACGTAGGGTTTTTTGTCATTGGTTTTACGAAAGCTGCAGAAACTCCTAACTTTGCGACTCAGATTTTTATTTAGTGACGAGGCTGGGTTTACAAGAGACGGAATACTCAATTTTCATAACAATCACGTCTGGGCAGATGAAAATCCCCATGCTGTTGTTGAACTGCATCACCAAAACCGTTTTTTCGCTAAATGGTTTGGCTTGCTATTTTTGGAGATGGTTAGTTGGTCCAGTATTTCTCCCTAATCGTTTAACGGAACAAGTATACTTGGATTTTTTAAGAAATGAATTACCCGTTTTGTTGGAAGACGTGCCACTTTTTAACAGATTAAATATGTGGTTTATGCACGATGGAGCTCCTGCGCATTTTTCCATCGTAGTTAGAAATTTTTTAAATCAAGATTACAACGAGAGATGGATAGACGGGTGGACCAACTGCATGGCCTCCTAGGTCCCCTGACCTGACACCTCTAGACTTCTATGTTTGGGGCATCTAAAACAATTAGTGTACGCACGATCTGTAAACAATTTGGAGAACTCAGGCAACGAATCGTAAATTGTTGCGGAAATTCGGAGACTCCAGGAATTTTCGAAAGATTGCGTCGATCTTTCATAAGAAGGTGTGAAGCGTGCTTAGAAATGAACGGTGGACATGTAGAACAATTTCTTTAGTTTTTACTTAATAAACATTTGTTTAATTTACATTGCGATCAGAATTTCTTTGAAAATTTTATCCTACTAAAACAGTATGCAATCGACTATATGTCAAAACAGTTGAATTGCGGACCCATCTTGACTAAGACTTTTTGTTTATTTCCACCACTACTACAATTGGGTAAAATATCCGACAACCTTTTTTTAACACACTGTATATGTTTTAAATGGAATGCTATACTTTTTTTGTATTCTTAAATTCTGCTTACTTTTGTGAACCTCCTTACATATGGTTTGCCAGATCTATTCCGAGTGTTTAAAAAGTTGTGACCATTTTTACGTCTAAATTGAAGTATATTAAGAGATTAGTTTCGGTAAGAAAAAAAATACAAAGTACCACCTTTTCCGCACCATTATACTTGGTTTGACTATATCTTCTATTTTCGCTGGTTTGAGAAGTTAAAACAAAAAAAATAAATTCTTGTATACAAGGTGAGTCAAAACTCTAATCGTTAATTTTCTTATTAAACCTAACACCCTGTATTTTTTTATGATGTTCATAATATAATCTTTCATTTTTGTTAACCATTCCTTATATCTAACTCTTTGGCTTTTGCACTTATTTCAAATTAAAAATCTGTTTTGTCTTTTGAAATTTTATTAACCAATAAGTTGCACGCTGTGCGTTATCGATAAAAGAAAAAGTATTTTAAACCAAATTTTCAAAATGTTGACCCATATCACCCCTATTAATACAGCAATAATACGTTGTTCAAATGATCGAATAACGTTTCTTAACATTTCTGCATCAATACACCGAAAGGCTTATCTCATTCTTTTCATCATATCTTCTCGTGTTATTACCGGTACCTTTTTTGTTTTTTTTTGGACTGTCTTCATGCGGGATATCTTGCTTCATAATTTTTTTTTGCCAGAACGCAATTTTTCGAACATTCTCCCAATACCCAAATCATATCTGTTATTCCCCCTACCGATTAATGCATTTTTGAAATATACGGAGAGATTCAAAATGATTGTCGTAAGAAAAAAACTGTTTTCCGGAAAAATTTATCTATACTTGTTACCAATTTAATGAGCGAAGTTAGCTACATACAAATTTCATACATTAAATTAATTTTCTTGACATTTAGCGACATTGGCGTTCGTGTTGTGGTATCTTTCGATTATTTATCTTATAATTTTTTTCAAATCGTTTATATTTACATCTAATATCACCAACAATAGTATTTCTGAATACTGTAAGAAAATAAGGGAATTTATCTGTGTAATTAGCTCAACAAACAGGTAAAAAATCAATATTAACATTAGGTGAAATAGTTTATTACATTTTATAATTTTATAGGCTTATCATACACTTCAGCGCAACGAGCTGTCAAAAGAAAGTTACATTTTCATCCCTATAAAGTTTCTTCGGTACAGGAATTATTACCATTAGATCACGATAGGGGATTGGAATATTGTCATTAGTTTTAATAACAATTTAAGGACGATGACTGTGCAAAACAAATCATTTTTCTCGGATGAAGCCTGGTTTTATCTACAGACTATATCAATTACAAAAACTATTTTATCTGGTCTGCAGAAAATCCACACGAATTTCGAGAAACGCAATTGCATCCCGTAAAAGTTGGAGTTTGGTTAGCTATACCCAGGCAACGAATAATAGGGCCAATTTTCTTCGAGAAAACTGTAACAGCCCAACGTTACCAACAGATGTTGGAATTGTTTATTTCAGAGCTACAAGGAATGAGTTTGAAGCAGGTTATCTTCAGCACGATAATGCTCCGAGCACATACTGCTCGACAAACCTGCCAATATCTTCAACACAGCTTTTTGCTGACAGGGTCGTTAGAGCACAAAGATGGCAACTAAAATCGCCTGATCTAACCCCATAAGATTACTTCATGTTGGCTATCTAAAAAATAGATCTATAGAAACCGCATGCGTACCCATAGAAGAACTGAGAGATGCAGTTTTTGTCACTTTAATAATATATACTAATTGTATGTAATAATTAAAGTAATAATAAATTTAGTTAAACACCAGTTTGTACTGAATTGTAAATTAATAATTTAGTAAGTTAAATTAATTACATTTCATTTTACAGCAGAAACACCAATCCACAGTCGTTTATATAATGCGAGTTCAAATATAGGTTACGTTTTCCATTATTATGACAGATCCGTTTACTTTCTGTATGTTCCAACACTGACTTAGTTCAAACCTTCATTACAAACATGCGGCATATACTACACCCTGCTACTAGGAGCGGAATTGACAATCATTTTGAATCACATTGTACTTGTAGCAATTTGAAGCTGCCCATTGCTATGCGTAGATCAGTAGCGCGGCTGCACCAATGACAATAAACAGAAGGCTCAGTTATCGTTTGACGTTTTCGTGAGGTTGGCCGGCCAACGCTACCGCGTTCTATCAGTATAATGAGTAATAAAATTAGGGCATCGGTTAGGGTCACGTGGGGTTTACATTTTAAAGCGGCGCGTACTTACAGGGACGCTATAGCAGCGGCCATGTAGTACGCGGTGGCGATATGAAATTATAGAAACAAAAAATTAATCGGGGCGCAAAGATTATTAACGGTATTCATCTATTTCGGCCGATGCGGCGTGCGTTATTTCGGGTATTTTACCAGTAGCTTTGCGTTTGCAGGAAGTCAAATTTCATAGCGACGCGAATAAAATAGAGTTTGAGGGTGTAATTACGGCAACGGGAATTAGATTAGAATCGGGGCGATTTAGAAAGGTGAGTAGATATAGGGGACCGAATTTATACCGCGGAATTAAAAAATATTACTTATAATAATTTATTAGGCCCCACTTTTGAGAGGGTTAGAAATGTTATTATACAGTGAGGTCGTAAATGTCGCAAATGTTTTATGTGACTTAGGAGCGATTGCTGGTTAAATATGACATATTTTACAATGACGTGTTTTGCCGAAATTTAGCAAAAAGTGTCTTATCTGTCATAGTGGTATGTTTTCACTGTGTGTGGAGATACGTGCTGTCTATGTTAAGATTACTTGTAATTACAGGTGCTACTATGTACACTATATCCAAAATGGCGTATACGGAGGGCTATCGAAAAAGGTAACGTTCAGTACTCCAATTATTGATCTTGGATAAGTTGGTAAAGGAATTTCGAAAATCGTAAAACTGTTTGGCATTGCAGCATAGGAAAGTAATAGAATTATCGTATCCAAATGAGCTTATAAATGAAATTACTTCTATTTAAATTTTAAAGATAGCTACGCCCTCTATTTTACATCAGAAGCCATGTGTGTATCTCTATAGGCAAAAAATCACAAATGTATCTCTAATTTCACTTGGTTTTGTTTCATTGCTCTAGTCTCATACCATTCAAAAAGTTATCAGGGGGGGGGGGGGCATTTACGAACCTCACTGTATAATTATGAAGCTTAACGAATACCTATTACCTTTCTTAATATTTTTTTTTTGACTTGCCATATAACTTAATTAGATATATCGATTTTCCACACACTAATGCCCACCCTGTATATACTTATTGGACATAGAAATTGCTTTTGTTGCTTCAGAAGGTGATCCTCAATTCTACATTTTGAGTAGTGCTAATTTAACAATAAAAACACACGGTATAATTGCTATACACCACATCCCATTACGAACATTCCTATACCGACGTAGCGTAGAAAGTGAAAATTTATTTTGTTCAGGCCGTAAATACGTATCCACTATTATTGCATTCGACGAACAATGAAGGCTGGGAATTTAAAATAAACAAACATTTTTGTCAATTACGAGAAAGAACAGAGCGTAAAAAAATATCAACTAATCATTTACTTTCGCTAGTCGCCTTGGTGTTTGGTGCCGGCTCCAAAGTTTCTCTACGTCTCGTGGTGGTGGCCACGGTGGAGGGGGTTGTGTTCGCCTCGGAGACCGCTTGGGGTGCAGACGGATCGATCCCTGGCTGTCTACAATTTTTTTTTTTTTTTTTGAGCACCGATGAAAAGTTAATTATAACTTTCGACGTAAAGAGATCTTTAACCGGTAATTTACTGAGGGTCTTTCTCGTGTTTGTCAACTTGATTTGACTTTCTAAATCCGGTAGAGACGCACTATTGACCGTTAGACACGGCACTGGAATAGTTGACGTGGTGGGTGAATTTGCATTTGAAGTCTTCTGGTGGGCCACATTGGAATAGGTAGCAGCTTCGACATTCTGCAATGAAAAAATTGAAATTATAGTTTTTGAGAGAATTAATGCTAGCGTCTTGTGCAACGAGTGATTCAATGTATCTACAAGTACTACAACAATCATTGTAACACGTATGTTGTACTAATTTTTTTTGTATTTCGCATTAATTCACGTTTGTGTAAATAATATTTCTTTTCAATGCAGGGAATTTCAATATTTTCATGTCTGTGACGCAATTCTTATGTCATGCGCAATTCAAATGAGAAATCTATATACAAATTATTGCAAGTTCTGGGTTGGTGGATTTGGATTTGATTGGATTCTATATCGAATCCTTGAATTGGATATACAACTTCAAATTATTTGTTTCCTATACTATATAAAAATGTCAAACGTGAAATGTCAAACCACGAGTACCAACCTAACATAAAATGTCAAATGTCACCACAAACAGTGTCACAAAGTGGTTATTATATACGCCAAATAGAAAAAAATTATTTATATTGTGATCTTATCAAGACAGGACGATAAACTGCCATATAATCTAGATAAACAGAAATATGTGATATAGAACGGGGGCACAACTAGAAGTTTGAATGAATATTTTTTTTTGTTTTAAATAGCTGTAAAGGAATATTTGTCAGATAATAACAAAAGAAAAATATTTTGCCCAAACAGGTTTCTTATGAAGGAATACAGCTTTAACTTGTTAATAGTCAATATTTACATTATTGTATATTATAAACGTAACGAAAAAAATCTTCGTTGTAATAGTAGTAAACTATGGGCCGGTTTCATAATAAATTTCAATTTAGTACTTTAACAAAAGTCTGTGTATTATTTATGGGAACTTTTTAAATTTAAAGTAACTTTACAACTTTAAAATGACATTATGAAACTCACCCTTATGCCAAATAACTTTAGGATTAATACTTAAATAAATATTTAATTGATTACAGTGGCGTAGCGCAGAATTTTGTATGGGCTTCCCGCAGAATTTTGTCTGGGATCCCTTGCCTGCTGCTACATAATAGGGAAAAATGATTAAATAAACTAAAAATTATGCCAAAATAAAGTACAAAACTAAACCAAATATTGAAATTAATTTTTCCTTGTAACGACACTTTACAACAATATACAGGGTGTTTTGAAACATCGTTTAAAGATTTTAAGGGCATGTAGTACAATCGAAAATAAGGTTAAAAGTAGTAATAAACATATGTCACAAACCGTTTACGAGATAACAGCGAGTGTTCCTAGTAGTACATGGATATAACATATCCGCAGTAAACAGGTGCTTATCAGCTATTGTTTTATGACAGTTTAATTTGACGTTTTGTGCAATTTGTGGCAATTACAATGGTTGCGTATTCTAATGCTGAAATGAGCGATATGGTGTTCATGTACGGTCGTACTAATGGGAATTCTTTACAAGCACGTCGCTTCTATACTGAAACGTTTCCTGATCGCCAACTGCCTTCGCATGTGATGTTTCAGACGGTGTTTCAACTACTAAGAGAAACTGGTTCGTTTGAGAAGCGGTCTTGTGATACTGGACGGCAGACAATAGCATGTACTCCACAGATAGAAGATCGAATTTTGAATATTATTGATGAAAATCCCGAAACTAGTGTTAGAAGAATTTCGACTCAAGTGGGTGTAAGCAGCAATCTTGTTTGGAGAACTCTTCATGAGCAACATCCTATACCCCTACCATATCCAACGGGTACAAGCCCTTACTGCTCCGGATTATCAAGCGAGGGGGGCTTTCTGTGAGTGGTTTTTGCGAACAGCTGCTGACCGGTCAGACTTCGCTGATAACATCCTTTTCACTGATGAAACTGGTTTTACTAAAAATAGAATATTTAATTTCCACAACAATCACGTTTGGCGTGACGAGAATCCTCATGCTACCGTTGAAGCCAGCGCCAGCAACATTTCTCTCTAAAAACATCTGGTTAGCATGATAGGGAACGGTTGTTAGGACCGATTGTTTGGCCACAACGCTTAACAGGTTCTGCATACCTCGAGTTCTTGGAAAATACTTTACCTGAACTTTTGGAAGATTTACTATAAATCTAAGACTGAAACTCTGGTTATGCAAGATGGAGCTCCACCGCCTTTAACGCGTGCTGTTAGGGAACAGCTTAACAATGAATTTCCTGGGAGATGGATAGGGCGAGCAGGTCCCATTGCTTGGCCTCCAAGGTCTCCCGAATCTAAACCCGTTGGACTTAGTATCTGGGGTTATTTGAAAAGTTTAGTGTAGGCAACACCAGTAAACGATCTTCCAGAGTTGCGCCAACGAATAGAACACTGTTGCCAGATAATACGAGAAAAAACCTTGTTTTTTTAAAGAGTTGCGCGCTTCCTTTGAAAGCAGATGTAGATCCTGTGTCGAAATGGAAGGACGTCCGCTAAAGCAAACTTATTCTGCAATTGCGATAAAATCGCTGTTATCTCGTAAACAGTTAATTTGTGGACATATGTTTATTATGACTTTTAACCTTATTTTCGATCATACAACATGCCCTTAAAATCTTTAAACGATGTTTCAAAACACCCTGTATTTAATTTGATTAAACTTAGTTAAGTAAGACTTCTAGATGTATTTGTAATCCAATTTCATTGATATGTCAACATTAGAAGAAAGGCAAAATTCTTCCGATACCTCACATGGTCACAATACGAATTGAATTAATCATTTATAAAGTTAAATCGCACTGAATGCGGTTATCCTGTTTTATTACATCAATGGTTATTTTTTATAGCTTTAAATTATTCCTATTTGAAAGATCTCTTGATACTCCCTTTGTTGATGTTATTCGGATGTTTCATAGCTTAAAATAAAGAGCTGTCATTATGGGAGGATATCTCGTTTGGTATTCGTCCAAGGTAATATGAATGCCCAGCGAAGATAATGCCGCTCCTCATATTACAATACTTCCTATAGACCGTTTCGCACAGGTTAATGTCAGTCCCCTACCATGGCCACCCCAATTTCCGGATTTTTCGCTCATCGAGCATGTTTGAGACATTATGAGGATGCATCCTGCGTAGACACTGCAAACTCTTGAGCACGAATTACAGAATGCTTGGAACACAATACCTCAAGACGAATTTGCTAGAATCGATGCCGCCAAGAGTGGGGGAGTGTGTGATCAATAGGGAGGGACGTATCTATTTTTAATAAAAATTATGGTTATATTTTTTTAATTTTTCTTTGAAATTGAAATCAATTGCTACCTTTTGGTACTTAAACGTTCTTGTCAAAATCTAACCCCTTCTTGGTGTCGCGATAGAAAAGTATACCGTGTGACACGGAATAGAGTATACTCTTTGAGGTCCTGGCAAACTAATGTGTTTATGACTGCCAATGTACGCAAGTGATAAATCTTTAAAAATAAAATTATATTTGTACCTATGCTTCTATATAAGAGTGTGGTGGCTTGCTAAAGTGTCTTGTTCTATTCGATATAGTTGCAATTAGTTATCAAACAAGCATATTGTTAAAGATTTGTAAAGTATTGCTAATACAATATCTGATGGCTCTCAAATGGCTGAGCCGCCCCCATCATGCGGGGGTTGCGGGGGTGTATTTTACGCCACTGGTTGACGGCGATACTAACCGTCCACACTTGAAAATTTGTGTATGCTCACCTTGTTGGTGTGTGCTTATTGCTCTCGTCTGCAGCCGGCTTTATAGGCCCATTTTTTACAGAAGGACACTTCAATGGGAAAAAAAAAGTTTTTGGGTCTACTGAGAAACTACATTATTCCTGCACTTCAACACAATGGGGAGTTGTCTCAAAGTTTTTGGTTTCAACAGAATGGAGCGACTCTCCACTGTGATAGGCGAGTTAGGAATTTTTTGGATGCTACTTTCCCAAATCGATAGATCGGATGTATAGGATTCATAGAATGGCCTGCAAGTTCTCCATTATTTACAGATAATGGTGCTAAAACTAGTATGGCCGAATTCGAAAAAAAATACAAGATCTATTATAACATGCAAAAATATACAGGATGTCCCATTTAAAAAAAAAAATTATGATACTTGTGATTGAACCGGAAGTATAATTACAACAACAAAATCGAAATCAGATGTATTATATTTCGTTACACTTATCTGCAAAGTTTCATCAATATCATCCTCTCCGTTTTAAAGATATTTACTTGGTTCCATACTTTATCTCAACCCTGTAATTTTTAAAAATATACAGGTAACAACAGTAATTTTCTATTAACACCATTCCATTCGCTTAAAATCTTAGGGTTTATTTTTCTTTTATACACGTTCAATTAATTTCTCGTCAAATAAAATGGCAACGACATAATTAACACTAAACTCAAACAGAAATGATGACATATTGTTCGTCCGTATTAATAATGCCAATATAATCACTGTTAACCGAACAAGTCTGGCACAAATTGTTTCTGATTAGTGCTACATTCAACTCGCATTGTTGACATTATACCATACCATACCATAGTTGATGATATTCAATTACGCCTTATTCCAATGTTGGTAGCAGTACCATTGTGTTATAAAAACGGAACATTAACAGACGAGAAAATAGCCTTAAAAAAACTCATTTGTAATTCATTTCAATTTATCTAAATTTACAAGAACGATTGCTTGTAGACAATTTATTCCTTCAAACACTCGTTTTTTAACTTTTAATTTGGGTTAATAAACGTTCAAACCAAAATGCAGGTTGGTAAAAAAATCACTTTGGTATTTTCTCTTGTTATTTTTATGTTTTAAAAAATCGACCATTACACTATTAATAACATGTAAAAATACGTTATTAGTAATTTCAACTTTAGTTTTGTGTAAATGCAATTGTATTTTAAAAATATACAGGGTGTTTCAGACCACTCGTCCACTATCTTTTCTCGCGATCTATTGCGACAAAAAAAATAATTTTGTTATTAAAGAATTATGTGAAAATAATTTAACTTCCGGAAACGTTCCATTACACCGGAATGGATAGAAATTTTCTTATTTTAAATGGAATCATATGTTTTTTCATCAACATCATCAAATATGTTTTTTCTTACCTCAAAGAATTCTACAGATTATTTGAATACAATTTTCACTAAAGTTCTTCACCCCTAACTTCAACCTTTTTTGAGATAGTTACGATTTTGTCAACGGAGAATTTATTTCTGCATTGAATGGTATAATTAGGAATATAATGTTACATTTGAAAAAAATGAATTTTCTAAGGTTAAATGTATCCGAATTGACAATCGGATTTATGAACACTCTGTATACAATTTAGTGGTTCTTTTGACAGAATTTGGTACGGACAACTATTTTTCTTGGATACTAATAAAATGACATCATTATATTTAATGGTTTGCAAAATATGGTACGTTTTCGAAACAGATGAAAACGTCAAAATTTTGACAAAATCGTAAATATCTCAAAAAACGGTGGAATTTAGGGATAGAGAACTTTAGTGAAAATTGTATTCAAATAATCTGTAGAATTCATTGAGGCAAGAAAAAACATATGATTCCATTTAAAATAAGAAAATTGCTATCCACTTCCGGTGTAATGGAACGTTTCCGGAAGTTAAAAATATTTTCGCATGATTCTTTAGGTGGGATTTTGTTATCAAATTTTTTGTGGCATTAGTCTGTCTAGCTGCAGTAGATTGCGAGAAAAAGATAGTGGACGAGTGGTCTAAAACATCCTGTACATTGCACAAAATGCAAAATTGCATCTTGCACTTTATTTTTGCTTTTTTTATTATTGCATTAATTGTATAAGACACTCACGTTCATCCTCATATATAATTAGACGATTCTTAGATTAATTTATAGTATCGTATAAGTCAGTATTCTCTTTCAGTGGCGGTTCGTGACAACATTGAGTGGTAGGGCCAATCATAGGCCAATTACACTAACCTTACTTTTGCGGTTGTCAGACAGGCGTGAGTTTACGTTTTAACTGTATATTTCTGTTAATTAAATTGTAATAGATGTAAGAAAGTGTTTTATTTGCATTACTTGCGAGTTGTTTAAAGTTTTGTAGGATGAATAAATAATGTAATTTACTCTTTAATATTGAAACATTGACAAGTACATGCAAAACGTTTAAAATTGGCACCTCTTTTTGGACACAAATTAAATGCACATTTGCGGTGATTTATATATGTATCTAGTATCTAGTAACTTTACGAAAATTGACATAAAAGGGACATCTCTTGGATAAAAATGGTATGACACCGGTTAAAAATGTTATATTATGAACGATTGCAGTGCCTCTACCAACTTAAAAAAAAACACTCATGAAAGCTTCCTTTTTAAAACTAGATATGTAGAATACACCAAAACTATTCTTTTCTAATAATCTTCCCGATATTGCAATTATATCCCAATCCTTATAACTGACGTTACACTTGAAAAAAAAAAAACACTTAAACGATATATGAAAACCCAGACCCCCTTTCTAATTATATCCGACGGTTCGCCGAGACCAATTACAAGTCCATCAGCGGCCAGATATGTAAAGTACGGTTCTATTGTGTCTAATTGCTCCGTGACGATGAATCTCGTATGCGTCTGCTCTCGGAACCGTGAAGTGACGAACAGAACACGTGAGAAAACGTCTGTACTTTCTACTTCAGAACTTCAGACAGAGAAAGCACCCTTCCGGTTGAATGGTATGTGCTTTAGGTGCGTGCAAAGCCATTAGGAAGATCGTTGCTGGGGGTTAGGAAAGGTTCGTTAGTTGAGAGGGAGTTGGAACTGGAAGTCGTTTTGTTTGCATGGGACTGTTTGCAACTGTGGATATTATGTATGCATAGATTAAAGTCTGTAGTGCGTCTGCTTGAGTCAGAATCATTTCTTGAAAACTTTTCTGTTGTTAGTTTTGGGAAAAGAGAGGTCTGCATTTCTGCGTGGTCTACAATCGAAATTATCATAGTGATATGGAAGATTAATTAAAATAAAAAAAAAAATGTTGGCCTTGTCAAGTGTAAATACAGCATTACTTGTCAGCTTCCAATGTAAAATGTGCTTAATATTCTTTAATTTAGTTTTAAAAAAACATTTACCGGTATGTTTGTTTGCTATTTCAATTGTTATCGACGAAAAATCTTCATTAAAAGCTCATTTCGACAGACTTAAAACTGAGTTGAGTTGCCAAACTCCATTGATAACAATCCACATCTGCTGAGTATTACATTGGCGTATTAATTATTAAATTAAATGACACCTAAATCATAATCATCTTATTCCAAAAATGGTGGAATTTTTAATTGACTTAAAGAAAAGGCGGTTATCATTTCGACTCGTATGTCGTCACTGAGAGAAATATCCTTTTCATTTAAAAGGAATTGCATTAAACCAAAAGTTTTTGCGTTTTCTATATGTCCAATATGATTTGGTGTTTCCTTGAAAAGGAATATAATTTTAAATTCACATATTTCTTCGGAAATATATTTTTCATTGAAACAGTTTATTCTTTTAAGTCAAAGATATTGATAATTGATTCAAGTCCACTTTATTTTGAACTTGAAAAATATGCAGATTGGTAGAAAACCGTAAGCATGTTGATTCAAGAGGTTTTTCCTTTTCTTATAATCATTTTATTCATTTTAGCTTTAAGCGTAAACACAACAAAATGCCGCGATCATTTTCAATCGAAATGAAAATGAATTATCTCCAAAAACCCCATGCACTAAGGAGGGGGATTTGTCGTTAGAATATTGTAAATCCCAGTAAGTACTGGGGGAGTTGGTAGCAGTGACCACCCTACCTAGCACTCTAGTGTGCCGTTAAAGAAATCGTCCTTTCAATGGCGATGACTCCTATCAGATGTTGTTCTAGTAAATATACCAGATTAGTATGTTACGATCGTAGTTTCCAGCCTATTTTGTGCGAAATATTATCTGTTACTGGAATGAAATAGGAGATGCGCCATCTATGCGACAATTTCTCTACTACACATAAGTATATCTGCTCATCTGCTGTACTATATGGGGAGAAAACTGCTATACGAAAATAAAATGCGATATTTATTTTTACTTCCATGTAAATATTTAGTTAAATTAATAAATACTGCGCTAGCTTCAAATAAATCTACTAACCAAATTATTTGTTTGATTGAATACAGGAATATTTTTAATATTCCTAAATCAAGTAATAATTTAATAACTGTAACCAAATGCATGAAAAATGGTTGAAAACAACAAGATCGTTTTTCCCGTGTATAACAGTTTTAAAACCTTCAAACACTATATACTGCTGTAAAGTTGCTTGGCCTGTAAGTAAATCAGCATTAACTGAAAAAGATTCCAATTATCTTTGAAATTTCTTTAACCTCGCGCGAAAAATATTCACTTTTGTTCAGTATTGTTTGTGTATCTGAGACTTATGCACGTGGAACATGAATAAAACTAAAATACTTTCGCGTAAAAAAGCACTCAACTTGAATACAGGTGCTTGCATTTTCCGTTAAAAGGCAAAAGGTTTTAAATCAATGTATACATGCGTGTCCACGCAAATAAACCAAAACGTCTGGCTTTTTTTAATTTAAAGTACTGTTTATAATTCAATAATACTTAAAAGAAACTAAAATATGTTGTTAAATATGTAGATAACAATAACAATATAATATGTAATGTTTATTGTCTTACTTAAACAGAAATTATAAAGACATTATAAAATATTAATCAAAACTAAGGTGCATTCCATTTAATTACGGTTACTTTTCGTCGAAAAGCATGTCTTCCGATAAAACAGCACGCTACTTTTAAATAAAATAAACACTTTTCTGAGAAAAGGTATTCTTTTCGTTGAACATAATAAAAACCAAAAGTTATAAAACTTTTCATTTAATGCAATCTCTTTTCTCAGTGTATGTAATATTGTTGGAATTATATAATATTCACATATTAGGGCTTCCACGTGAATATATCAAATTTCAGCAGTGTATGTATGTACACACTAAAAAATTTAGGGATTTTTTTCTTGGTAAAAATCACTTTTTTTGATAATTTTCCTCACTGAGTGGGGATAAGTGTACAGAAACTTAAGGAAAATGTCGAAATATTATTAATTTTCCGATAACACAAGTATTTTACGTGAATATTATAGGAAAATTTCTATTTCTTAGAAAAAAATTCGTGAACTTGCCTTACTGGTTTTATTGCCTCGATTCGACTTTCCCATCTTGTATCAATAAATGGTTTTAGAGTAATATGCCTTTTCAAAAGAATTGGCACAATATTAAACAAAAAATTGTAGCTTTCAGTGAAGACTTTGCCATGTCGTTCATCACTAAGTTTAAAGAATGACTACTGCAAGAAACATAAAATGCCCATTCATGTTTTTTTGACCTAGGTTTCAAGCTTCATATTGGATTGACAAGGCCAGAAAATATTTTTTCCTACCCTTGCCCTCTTACGTTGTCTAAACACAATCCAAGTGCTGATAAATGTCCTAAGATAACTTCTGTTAGTTTAAGACCTGTAGATTTTTCGATTGGTATGATTCCTAAAAAACTTTATTTATTACAATTTCTGAGATTCTTGGATGGTCTTCGGTTTGATTAATAGAAATCTATCTAATTATCAGGGCCATCTGCTCAGTTTTGCTAGCATCTCGGGTACAATCTAAAATAATTGAATAATATTTCAACGTGGATAGGGAAACATAATTATGTAAACGAAACGAAGCTAGTTCAGTTGCTAGTTCAGAATGTAAAATCTGTAAAAAAAATTCCTTGTATTGTCAAAAATATATATCTGAATAATTATTTATGGCTCCATACATGGCTATACACTTTAAGATCACAGGATTGCGTTAAGAACCTGGGTATTATATGGACTCTGAATTACGATTCGCAAAACAGACGAACTTTATGGTACAGAAGGCCTTTAGTGCATTGAAATCTCTATTCATTAATTGTCGCCATTTTAATGAACCTACTAAATCTCTGTTGTGTGAGGCACTGGTTTTCTCATTTTAGTTACGGTGATGGAGCGTATGCTGCTTGTATTAGCAAACGGTGCGCGGCAAAGATTTAGCGTGTACAGAACTGGTGTGTAAGATTGGTGAATGGTTTGCCTAGAAGATGTCCAACTTCGCACTTGTTAAAAACTAATTCAAACTTAAACATGGACAATCGACGTACCCTCCATACCATCACCTTATTTAATAACATCTTAAGAGAAAAAAGACCACGGTATTTATATAATAAAGTTAAATTTCGCAATCAAGTACATCCACGTATCGTTCGCGGTTCTTATTTGATTAATATTCCGAAACACAGATTGGAGATTTATAAGAGAAGTTTTTCTTATAACATTGCCAGGGTCTTTAATAAATATCTTTCTCTGGTGGGTTCCTTATCTGCGAAGGCGATAAAAATAAAATTTAAACCAATCCTTCTGCAAAAGCAATAAACTGGCATGTTATTTTCTACTAATGAGTGCTTTTAGTTCTGTCCTGTCCGTGTTTGACTTTTAACAGTTAAAATTATTGCTTTTTGCACGTCAGGTTCATATTTACGATTTATTTTGGGTGAATACTTTTTTTTTTTTTCTCTTTATTTCATTATTACCTTTATTTATTTTGCTTTCACTGTACAAGACTATAGGAAGAGCGCCTTTGTGTGTTATGCAACGGCGAATTAACCTTTTTGACTGAGATGATGTATATTTCTCTATTATAGCATTTATGTATGTAAGTGTATCCGTTTTTCAGCCAATAAATCGCTATTATTATTATTATTATTCATTACAAAATCCATATTTTTTTCTAGCAGCTACCAACCGTTCTCAGTTTTGCCGCTCTGGGCATTTGCCCGGCTTCAAAGACCCAGTCTTCGATGGGACACCCTGTATAGGGTCCTATTACGATGCGAAGATATGTTTCCTATTGAACTGCAGTAGTAATAAAGCCTATATAATTTATAAAAAAAAAATCAGGCCAAGACTAAACTCAAAGAGGTCAAGGTCAATACCAGATCCAATTCACCAGATCTTCAAGGAATTTTACTGCGCACATGTAATATTCCACAAATAGATGAAAAATCCCTCATCTAGGTGTAAATTTACTTTAAAAATGGGCGGTAGACTCTTATTTTCCAAGGGAAAATGATTGGTTATGTTATGAACAATACTTTATTGGTCAGCAAAAACACGTAGACAAACTACTCGCTTTTTTGTATGGTGAATATTTGCGAGTAATTTTTCTTCTTTAAAAAAAATATATTTGTATGTAAATTGAAATTTTAATCGTTAAAAAATTTTGACCCTTCACTGGTTTTAGTACAAAAATATATGAAACGAAAGATTTATTACAAGCCGTATCAATTTTTTGATAAACGATCTCATATCTGCTGCCACAAAGTGGGTCCAGTTTACGGTATTTACATATAATTACCTTCTCTTCGTAAACAAATACGTCGCAGTTATCAGTCTCGCAACACAGTCTCAAACATTCCTCCCTGGTATCCAAGTCGATTTCGTTCAGATACTTGGCGCCCATCTGCCTGGAGTCCTGCGTCCTGATTATCTTGTCCTTGTGCACGGCGAAGTTGTCCACGCACGTCTTCAGGTCTATATCCGCCCGTTTGGTCACCTGAACCTCGTCCAAAGGCGCGACACGGCCCTCCAAGTCCGTACAGATCAATATCACCGTCACGAGAATTATATACGCGCGAAGCCAGGCCATCTTTGCGTGGGTACCCTTTTTCGGAGGTTTGTATATACGGAAAATCCGTCGGCAAATATGGCGGACTAGGTGCCAACGTGCATCATCAGACGGATCAGCTGAAAAAGGCCAGACCGAATCTATAAGGGCACGCCTGCGCGGTGGTGTCGTCTGCGGGACCAGACTGAAAGGTGCCTGTCCTGTTTGCTGAGATATTTCCTTTAGGATGTATGTATGTGTTTGTGTGCCCCAACCGCACTTTTTTTTTTGTTTAGTTTGGCTCGCAGTGGCAACACAATCGATTGCTCAAGGAAGACGTCCAAATCTCCCCAGGAGGAAAGTGGATCTGGATTTTCTCATAGATGGCCGGCTGCCAGATTCGAAAGGGTATACAAACAGACGGACAGGATAGAAGCAATTTCGACTACATGTACGAGGACAAGAGTAAATTGTTTGCAGATGTGCGGGGTCAAAGGGAACTAGGTCAAAAGTAAAGTAATACTGATCTGTGAAGACGTTGAATTTGGAGGAAAATAAGATCTAAAAACTAAATAATATGAATAAATAAAATTAAATTACGTGTAGCAATCAAATGTTATCAATAGCTTCTTCAATTTCAGGCAAATAAATTCGTATCTTGACTGTTTGTGGAAGTTTTAAGTTTTTCAGAATGTTTTAAAACATCTCTTATATAAATGATCAACATTACACATTATTTTATTTTAGCAATTTGAAAGGTTCACTCACACATTGTGGGTCGTGTCTTTTGAACCAGAAAGAGCCCAAAAATTAGGCATAAATCTCCTATGGTAGAAACAAAAATATTCAAAACGGAAGTGTTGACAAAATTACACTCGAGGAAGAAAATGCATTCCGTTAATCGAAATCACTTTGTTGGAAAAATCTTGTATTAACAACATTTTCAACCAAATTGAACAAAATATATGATTATAATAATTAAAAATGTTGGCAATATTTTGTTAATTCAACAATATAACCACAGCGAGATCACCAACAATAGTTATTTGTATCACTAGGCCAGAAACTACAGTTTTGCGAGTATGAGTACGGTTTGTGTACGAATGCTCGCTTTCTGGCCGTGTGATACACAATATTTCTTGGGCCGACAAATCTTAATTCTGAATTGAAAATAGAAAAGAAATTTTGACACTAGGGAGTTGACAGTACAAGTTGGCACACATGTTACATACCTTGGTACTTTGACGTTTCCGAGAATAAATCTTTTTCTGTAATTTTCCTTTTAGTTTAATATCTATTTATCAATAATAAGTACAATGAAGACACCAGTTCATCTTGACATGGTTAAACAGTAGCTTAATGACACTTTATTACATGTCTGTCATGTGGAATCTAGTGTGGCCAACCTTTAGTGACATTTTTGCCTGCCTAGGCAGGAAAACTACCGTTTTCCTGCCGCTTTTAAGTACTGCAAAATGAGTGTTCCTTGACGGAGGCGCAAAAAATATTTTATTTGAATTCATTAAAAATATTTTGTTATTTTAGCTAAAATCATAATTGTTATAACGCTGCTTTACAGTAACATATTTTGAAACACATTTTTGATTATTTCAACACTTTAAAGCCAGTTTTCCACCAAACGGACAAAATAGAAACAAAACAAAAACACGAGTCGAAAAAACAAAATCGCAACTTTTTACAAACTTTTTCGGAACTCTAGTTCTAGGCGACTGTTGCTGTTTGGTTTTTGGTGTCCCGAACGAAATCGGTAACATCAAAAGGTTTCGACAAGTTTATGAACTCATGTCTGTCTAGTGGAAACAGTTGCATTGTGTTTTTTAGTTTAAATATATTTTCGTTTTACTAGATGCATGGTCATATGTGGATTTTGTATTAATTTTTTATCTGGATAAAAGTGATGTAAAGCATTATCTGTGTTGAGATCGCTTTCTTTTTTCAAAGTATAATGATAATTAACAGCAATAATACTATTATTAAATGATTTTTATATAAGTACTCATCAATATACATATTTCCTTTCGCAAACTCAATAAGTAAATTCAAACAAAACATTAGAGTTCTTATCTCTAAAGACAGTAATTTGTTATTGAATAAAACAATCAAGCAAAATCCTACCATCATCAACTGATTGAAATGGACAGAAAACAAAAACGAAACTAGAACAAAATGTGGTTCTCTTGGTGGAAACAAGAGTTTTGAATTTGTCTCAGCTTTGTATTTGGTTTCCAAGTTCTAAAAAACACGAACAAAACAGAAACTCGACTTGTCCGTTTGGTGGAAAACCGGCTTAAGAAAGCAAATTTTATCAATATAGCTATATTACATGGCCTGTAATGTTGGTAAAGTTTGTCAAAATTTTAGTTAATCTAACAAGAAAAACATCTAGTGAAAGCAACCATATTATTTTATTAACTTAACGAACCCAATGGGCGTATATGTGAACAACAGTTTTATTATTTATACATACTATACTATACATCTATAATACATATATTATTAAATATATGTATTATAGATGTTGCCCTGAAGATGGCGTTCCTTCTTTTTCACATCAGTAATGACACATATTGGTCGTAAAAAGCAAGTATGCAGTCAGGATTAAAATATTAATCTAGTGTACCAGTATCCCGCCTCAGGCAGAATTGTCAACCGCGGCGATTTTGCGCCAAAGTTGCTGCTTTTTATGATTATGTGCGACTTAAATTTTAATTTGACGGGCCAATATGGCAATATTTATATTCATTTGATGAAAGTATTTGCGATAAACTTATTTCTAGATTTAACTCAATATATATACAGTAATATGGATCTTCACAGACACGTAGCTTCTTTTTTGACTTAACCAAAGCATTTGATTGTATTGATCCATAGGTTCTATGTGAGAAATTATATAGAATTGGAATACGAGGGTTGCCGCTTGAATGGATTAGATCTTACTTATCAAATAGAAAAATAAAAGTAAAAATAGTTAGGACTCTTTCGAATGAATTTTATATGGATTTAGGTGTTCCTCGAGGCTCTGTTTTGGGCCCTCTATTGTTTCTCTTGGCAATAAATGATCCTCCGAACTTTATATCGGCTAGCTCTCTGTTGTTGTTTGCGGACGATGTTTCCGTGGCGATTTCTTCTGATTCCAGTGAGAAATTGCTACTCGGGGTTGAGCGGGTGATGATGCAAATGTCATGGTAGTGCAGTAACAATTAGTTGATTTTGAATCGTGAAAAGACTGCAATCATTTATTTCCACAAAAGGTGAAGTCCACCGCCCGATGGTTTGTTTGTAGCGTCGTCTATAGTCCTGAGGGTATTGCTCCATGAGAACTTGATATTCGAGTCGCATATTGAATATATAATGAAAAAATTAAATTCGACATATTACGCGATTATGCAGTTAAAATCGAGTCTTAGCACGAAAAAATTGCTTAACGTCTACTATTCCCTAGCTTACTCAATTATGTCATATAATATAATAATATGAGGTCAATTTGTTAGTTGGAATAGCGTATTTATGGCTCAAAAGCGCATCGTACGCCTTATATTTAATGTCAAACACCGGGATAGCTGTTAATCTATATTTAAACAAAACAAAATTTTGACTTACCCATCAATATATATTTACCGGCGTGCTTTGTTTGCAAAAGCAAACTTGAATACGTTTAATAAATTTTCACCAAGACATGGATATTCTACTAGGGTTTGTAATTCATGATCAATCCCGCATCACAGTACGACACTATTTCGAAAGTCTCTCGAGTTGGCATGTACGACAGTTCACAGCCAACTTCGTGATAACCAAAATATAAGAAAAAAAAATACAAATAGTTGATTGGAATAAATTTCATTCATTTTCATTCAGTTCATAAAAGGGGCATTTTCTCGAAACCTAGGACACTTACTGTGATCATATTTAGTTATCCTTGCTGGTTATGAGCTGACCTACTAACAATATTAATTCAATTGTACAGGATGATTCTCAATATATCCGACAAACTTTAAGCGCTGATTCCTAGGGTTATTTTGATCATAAAAGTTCATAAGAACATATGTCCAAAATCGCTTAGTTCTAAAGTTGTACAATGTTTAATAGTAAGTTAACATAATTAATGTTTTTATTATAAATTAACAAAATAATTAGTAAAGCAAAATTAACTTATGCTAACTGTTGAAAATTGACCGCCCCCAACTGCAATACAAGCTTCTATCCTTCGTCGTATTGACTGGCGAGTCCGTTCTAAAATACCAGGGGCATTTCGAATTGTTTGAAAAGCTGCGATAATACGATTTCTCAGTTCATCGACATTTTCAATGGGAGTCGTATAAACTAATGATTTAAGGTGACCCGAGAGAAAAAAGTCCAAAGAATTACCTCCTTAGGACCTCCCCGTCCTATCCACCGGTCTGGATACGTATTGTCCAAAAACTCGCAAGCAACTAAACTAAAATGCGCTGGAGCACCGTCATGTATAAAATACATTTGTAATCTTAATTGCAACGAACCTTCTTCCAGCAGTAGGGGCAGCTCCTCTTCAAGAAAATTGCGGTATACCTCGCCATTTAACCGCATCGGTAAAAAATGTGGACCTATCAAGTGATCTCCAACAATTCTGGCCCATACATTGACAGAGAATTGATGTTGATGACGGGCATTCACTAGTTCGTGTGGATTTTCTTCGGTCCACATGTGATTATTATGAAAATTAATAATCGCGTTTCTAGAGAAAGTAGCCTCGTCGGTGAAGAATATTTGAGCCAAATAGTCAGGATTTTGTGCGATTTTGTGTTGCATCCATTGACAAAAAGCCAGTCTTTGCGGAAAATCTGCCGGTAAAAGTGCCTGCACCCGTTGAATGTGATGTGGATTCAACAGTTGATCTTTCAATATTCTCCAAACTGTGGCCTGACTAATGTTTAAAGCAAACGCAATTTTTCTGGTGCTTGTAGTAGGATGTTCCTCAATTTCATTTAGTACCATTTCTTCAACTTTTGGAGTTCTCACTGTAGATGGGTGCCCGTTATCAGTCGTCCGTTTTTTAAAATTCCCGTTTCACTAAGACGTTGGTGAAGACGGGCAAATATTGAATGATGCGGGATGATACGGTTCGGGTATCGTTCTTCATAAAGACGTCTAGCAGCACGCGAATTTCCATTGGCAAGACCGTAAACGAAATGCATGTCACACATCTCAGCATTCGTGTAATTCATTTTAGAAAACAGAAATTGGCAATAAACTGAATGAATACTCTGACTACTATTTACAAATCTTGAAATTACAAATAAACAATTCCCTCTCAACACAATAGTTTTTGAAGAACCAACTGTGATATTATATCGTGTTAGTCATAGTTCATAATTTATTATTAAACATTCAATAACTTTAAAACCAAACCGTTTTGGACATATACTCATATGAACTTTTATGATCAAAATAACCTTAGGAATCAGCTCTTAAAGTTTGTCGCATATATTGAGAATCATCCTGTATATGTAAACAAGAAATTACTTTTTTGAAATTTTAACATTAACTAGAAAATGGTGTTTTTTTTTTGTTATAAGACCAATAAATTTTTTGAAACCTGACATATGTAATAGTTAATTAAAAAAGAATGCTGAAACAGCTGAGGACTGATGCAGTTATCTTATTTTACGGTAATATTTGTAATGACTCTTTCAAATGACTGTACATTTCTATTTTAGAACCAAGATTAATATAACACATAATTCTGAGCAATTAACACGGTGTATTCATTTAAAAACAACCCTTTATTTCTAGAAACCTGCAGCAACATGCGAACATACAAAACTATATTCCATCTAAATTTTCACCCAGTCGAAAGATCTCTACGGATTTCTCCGGATGCGAGGGCAACAAAAGATAAAAAGCGGCTATTTCAGGTGTCTCTATCTCCCCCTTTTTTACCATTAAAACAAAGCAAAGCGGTGGAATCTCGCGCGGGTTCGGCTCATTGTTACCGGCTTCGCACGCGATCGCCGATCAGCGAGATCTCCCGAACGTCAAGCGAATCGCCGTTGCGGGCGCATTCGTAACCGAACTGTCGATTCGCACGAAGTGGCGGTTGAACTTTGTATCGTGCTTTCGTTATATTGTGCAGTTGCCGGTTGATTGCCCACACTTTATATGTTGTTTATTATAATAGTGTAAAAAGAAAGAAAAGACGAACTAACTTTGTGGTGAATTTCATTAATTAATCGCCAGTGCCCTGTTGGTGTTTGGATTAGTTTCGAATTAAGCGATTATCTTTGGATGCTACAACCGGAATTGTAAAATAATAGTTCACAGTGATTTTTATATCGGTGTTTATATTTCGTATCATTGGTTTTTGACAGCACGTTTTCCAGGAAGCTGAATCGTCGATGTAAGTTTAACCTCACAGTTTTATTTATCCCATTATTTTTGTTCCTCGCATCAAATCTGAAATCTGCGTACATCGTGTTACAACAGAGTCTACCGATCATCTGATTTGAATGGGTGTTCGATGTTTCTCGATCCGGTTTCTTCAAAGAATAATTATTCCAGTAATATTCAAACCACTTTTTTTCTTTTAATTCGCCTTAAATCATTTCTACTTCACTTCTTTTATCCTGACACCGCTGGCCTATCGATTATACCGAGATACACAATGTAATTATTAACAGTCGCGGTGTAAAATAAATTTTGCTCGAGATGGGAGACACATGGGATAATAAATAATAATTTGTGATGTTGATGGATGATACTTATGATAGGCTGTATATTGCGCTGTGCATTGAAATAAGCATGGAATTTGTATTATTTTGGCATTAAAGAAAAACAAATTTTACTACTTACACACTAACATTTAATTCGTACATTTCATTTTCATAAAATAAGATGTATTTAGTAAACTTATATGCTATTTTTACGATAAAATGTTTGGTGTATATCTATTATTTTCTGAAATGAATTAGAATGTTTTTACTTCCTAATGAAAACAGACTCAAAAAAAAAAAAAATGTCACTAAACAGCTCGTCTTACAATGAAAATAAAAAATAAGTATTTCCTTTATAAGGTATAAAATAGAGTGTGAGAGATTGATTCAATCTAAGATTATTGACTTGTAGTAATGATTTATTGCAAGAAGAATCCTTAAATTTGTAAGGGAGATGCTGATCTTAAAATAAGAATAAGAACAAAGGTCTCTGCAATTTATTTTACTGCATAAAATTTTTATATATCTAGCAGTCATTGTAAGATCAACAGAAACGTATTTTATTTTACTAATTTTTAATTGTCGACTCTCGTAAACATAGAAAAATCAATTATATCAAAATTTCAGTGCCAGTAATTGCCATTATTGTATTCAACGGTCAAGTAAATTTTTGAACAATTAGCAATAAAAATGATTGTGGCATATTTTAGAGTTAGGTTTTTCGTTCCTACTTTTGTTAGAGGTGAAGCAAGGTTATGATGATTTTTAGGTGTAAGTACAAGAAATACTTTGAAATTAAAATATAGTATAACTAATAAATAAATAAGTCATAAAAAATGTATTCCGAAATAGTAAACACTGCTTGATTTCTTCGTTGAAACTTCACGTTTTGTCCTCAATTGCACGAGACACCTTCAGAGCTACTTAAAGCACAGGTTTGCAGAAAAAACTTGCATAGCTTTAAAATTTTTAATAATTTGATACTTACTTTCGAAAATATTTTCAAATTTCATACATTTCCTGTTAATCGGAAGTCGCTATGGGCTTTTTTTTTTAAATGTAATAGCCTGTATATACATTATTAAATTTTTTATTTCATACAAATTCTATGATGTTTACAATTAATTAGGGTTTCTTATATTAACCTATCTTCAACTGTTTCTAAGATATTACAATTTTTGTGAATAATTTTACATTTAGGCTGTTGTAATTGATTAATTTTCTCTTGGTTTAATAAATATAATGAAGCAAACATGTCTACATTGAAGAACAATCTTCAAATCTCACTTGGCAAGTAATGTTGCACATATCCAAGTAATATTACATTTTTTATTAGACAGCGATATTAAAAAAACAACAATAATGATAGAAATATTGCAGGCCGTTACAGTAACATTTCAAAGTAATGAAGGAAAAAAATATTTTAAAACAATGTTTCAAAAACAAAGACTTTGTTGTCAGAAATGTCGCAATATTTAGTTGTAACATTGCCATATTTACAAGGTGAATTATTATAAGGAATGTTACAACAACATTACAACCATACCATATAGTAGCAAAAATTAAGCTTCTCTCAACTATTTTTAATAAATTATTTTTAGTAACTTCAACATTGTAACACGAAATTACCAATGTTTTTGTATCAGATTATTAGTTACTTTGATGTCTTTCTGTTGAAGTTACTAAAAATAGTTGTGGGAAATTTAAATTTTGCTAGTAGGGTAGAATTAAAAGATATTCGGTTTTTATGAATTCCTGTGCTTAGAGGTATGCTTTTATGAGTTTATAACAATAATTATTATTGATAGTGGGAACGAGCTTTAAGAATTATAGGGGCGGCCATCCGTGTTTCCTTGTTATGCCCAGAAACATCTAATAGAACTAAAAATGAATTGTCTTTAACACCGTTCCACAGTTTGTTAAATTCAAATTTAGTTCCAACTTTTACAGTTTTGAAATAAACTTAACCTATAATACCGGCACATGTTTATAAAATATATTCTTCAAAGCGTAGTTTTTCCTAATACTAATAGTTTATTCACGAAATAAATTAAAACAAAACGAACGTTGCAAATGCTAATTTAAATTCATATAAAAAAAAACCTTTTTTTTTTTAAACAGAATCCAACGTATATAGTAATACATTATTCTTTTCAATTCCAATTATCGAATTTAATTAATGCAAATTTATGTTTGCCCATATCTCCATATGTATAGATACAATAACACGGCAGAGTTATATACACCTAAGTATATTTTAGATACACTATTAACGCCTGAACGTTACTCAGTATTACGTTTTCTGATGTGTGCGGATCTATTTTGAATTAATTTGTGTTGTTAACCTGACTGGAGCTTTGCGTATTGTATGGTTGTATCGCACCACTAATTTTAGCGTATGCTCGCGGTGTTAATGTTCTGTGACCTTGAAATGTTGGCAGTTCTTTTCGGTTAACGTGTCAAAGAATAAGCAAAGATGAGACTATGTTATACAGGGTAATTCTCATCCTATATACGCATAAACTTGATGGGGATTTATTCCTCATGATAAACAATGACTAATAGGTGAAAAGAATTGTAGTAAAAGTTTTTTAGTGTTCTAGATATCCGTGAAATTTTCTTTATAATCAAGAATGCATAGAAATTACGTGAAATTATGATGAGGATAAACAATTGTAATTTTGACAACTGTGCGCTTTGTCATTGTAGCATTTAAATTGTGTCATAACTAGAGTGATCAATTTTCGTCTGTGTGTCTGGTCAGTTATAAGTTTCATATATGTGACATTAATGTTTAACACAAGTATAGAGTACAGTGTCGGGAAAGAGCAAAATTATTTATTTATTTAACTATAAATATTGTATATAAGCCCCTTACCTTATTTAAGTTGCAGAAATGGTATAGGATTAATGTGAAGTCCGATTTGTGCCAGCACAATAACTGTTTATCGCACATTGTACAAACTATTTTGGCATCACCATAATGTAAATCCTGGAATTCACCGCTATATTTATCTATATTATAAAACAATGGTCGTTTTCTGGGATTTTCTATGACCGACATTGTATTACATTTACAATGCGTAAAACGTTAACGGAGAACTATCTTCAATCAAGACTCGACTAACACTGATACTAGATACTAGACACACGAATTGGAGGTAATGATTTTACTGCCTTGAAGATATACTATGCCTAAACATTCTGCATAGCGCGAGGCAAATGCGGTCCTTGTAAGCAGATACGTCTGACCACTCTAATCATTACATTTAAAGTTTATAAAAATTAAGGCGCACAATTTCTTTAACGAAGAACCTATGGATATGGTACTGACATACGGGGAATCAGGGCAAAATTCTGTGCTTGCAGCTCGTCTCTCTCGTAGAAAGGTTTGTTAGATGGATATCATCCGACACAATCAGAAAACTAGTAAGTTAACCAAAATTTAGTTAATTTAATAATGTTGCAGGAACGAAAACAAATTGTTAGACATTTTTTGTTAGTATAACAAATTCTTATTGTTATAGTAATCCTAGCAAGAGTTCAATCCAACCCTTTGAAACGTATCACGTGAAAAATAATTGTTGAAATATTTTAGTTATGATAACCAAAATTTAAGTCAAGTTAACCAAATCCTTTTAGTTGGTTCAAATACATATTTTGCTTGAATTTATGATATTTCGAATATTCAAACTATAATTTTTAATCTTGTTTTAACAACGTAGTTATTTGATGCGGTCGATATTGTAAACACGCTAAGTGTTTGTTCCGCATATTGGGGGTGATCGCGAAGATTACTCCGCCACTGTAGTACCAACTTGTTCTTTTTTTTTTGTTATATTAGCCTGCATCATTTAGGTTTATTATATGTTTTTTTTGTCAGTTTTTTTTCTGTGTTGTAGCACATATAAATAAAAAATAAAATCTCTTTGGATAATCTTAATAGGAATAATTTATTATTGTTTATTTTAGGTGAAAATAATTGTTCATCCAACAATTTCAGGATTATTTGTGTGTATGTTTCAGCTTTAGTAGTTATAAAAGCACCGAAATATAAAAAAGAAAATTATAACCAAATAGTATTTAGTTCTGTATACGAAGTTCAAAGTTCCCTAATATAACAAAAAAAAACCAAAGTAATGATAACTTTGAACTGAGTGAACGGAATTAGTTCTTGATTTTTTATAGAATGCCCATAATCAGTGTTTACTTACATATTTTTTTTCACTATTACAGGGTGTATCAAATAAAAAAGTAAAATTTGCTTGGGTGTTAACTACACGACATATAAAGTACAAACCCGCCGAAACCGGATTTCATCATTAAAAAATAAAAACAAGTAAAATTTAGAGCCAAAAATTCTTTAGGCCGGGCCTGATGCAAGGAAACGTCATGTTAAGCACCCAATAAACGTGGTATTATGAATAAATACATTGAACTCATTTAGTATTATTCTTAATAATGGTATGCCGTAAGTTCATTTAACGTCATTCTGAATAAATAAAGGCCAATCGGCCAGTGTGCCCTTGTAAAAATAGCAAAACTGAGACATTTTGAATTTCTTCTTTTTATAAAATAAACATTCCTTATTTGTTAACAGCATTCGAGGTAAGTCTACAAAGTGTTATTTTTAATATCCTGATAAGACGTTCGAGTTTCACCGGATATGCGACTTACAGTAGTTACAAAAAACGTAAATATTTTTCTTTTGCTTTGTCGAACCGAGAGTTAGTTATTAATGAACGATACCACATGAATCTGAGATATTTCTTTTGAATTTATTTAATCAAATAACGCAAAATGAATTGAATCGAATTACACAGAAATAAATGTAGATACAGAAAATTTGCAAACACGCCTTTTTACTATGAGTCGCGCGAAAAATTGAATCTATACATTCCCGCGTTTTTGCCGATGCATCAAGCTTCGATTTTCTTTATATGAAATCATGAATGGTCTGAAAAGGATCGTTTTTTTCGAGACGGGAATAATTTAAATAAAATGTTCGAAGTGGCTTGCACTCTAAGCGGCGATCCACACAAAACTAACAGCGGTAATGGCTGAATGATAGTGGTATGTGGGGGTATACTTGGGACAGCATTTAGGTTGGGCACAGGTGCGGCTCTAGCCCACGGCATTTACAAAATATTTTTTTTCTCGTTAATGCTTACAGATAGACCCCTTGTGCATTAAGACTTTTTGATCGTATATGATTACAGCTGCTACATATTATTATATTTACCTCTATATCTGATACACCCTCTATAGCTTAAGTAATTCCTAAGAAAAAAATATTGAATTTTTTCCATCCTTATGCTAATATCTAAATGGAGTTGGCTTCGATTTATCTAGCTTTTGGTATTTATACTATGTGTGTCAGTAATACTCATTTGCTTTAATTTCAGCCTGATAGCTGTAGGGACCACTTTTCAATGGCTTATCGAAGTAGAGCCTTTCACCGATATCTAGGAAACTGAAGAAAAAAAAATTACTATTTTTTTTCACCTATTAGTCATTATTTGTCATGAGGAATAAATCCCCAAGTTTCTGCGTATGGGTTGAGAATCACCCTGTATTGGGATACTTCTTCCCACACGTCAAGAAATAAATTAAACTCTATAGCATCGTAATGATTTGAAAATTTAAGATTTTATAACAGAATGTCCAATCAAACGTTTATGTTAAAACCAATGACCTATTTATGGCATAATCACTAGATTGAGGACAACAAACCAAATTAAATGGTATGGAATCTCCCTTATCTAGGATAAGCTATTTTGGTTCCCTTTTTAATCGATGCCATCAGACTCTGTGATGTTGCTTTTCAAACTTCAGTCGCATTAACAAACATTTCCATTTTGACTGTGTGTGTTAGTTAACCTAGTTCTGGGTTTATAAACCGGTATTGTATTATCGATTTTGCGTCTCTCCTCGCCATACTGTTGAATATGCAACCCTAATCTATCATCGGATATGGCGTATGTTATATAAGGGGTTAGTTTAGTTTCATACGCGCATTTGCATAACGGCTAGATTCGTGCTATATACGTTGGGCGATTCAGATCCTAAGTACTTGCGTGTTTTGTGCGGCAATACGGAAAACCGTTTTGTGTCGATAACGACAGCTTAGAAACGGCTTGAGCGGATAAATAACTTTGTTTTGATGTCGAAATTGTGCTACTCAGGACAGCTATTGGTGGAAGTATGGGTGATGGCTACATCTATTACATAATGAAGTTTTTATTGCCTTGATTGGCAAAATATTTATATTCTACCTGTGTAAACTATAGTTTTATGAATTGACTATGGTAAAATCAACTATGACTTTGTGTGGGAACGTTATACCGGGTGCCCCAAAAATTCTGGGACGATTAAATTCTTCGAGAAATACCTATCGAGTCGAAAAACACTATCATTTTTGAAAATCTATCCAAGGAGACCAAACATGACTTCTCACCCCCACCCCCAAAGGGCGGAGTAGATAATAACTTTAAAATATTAAATGTGAACCTCTATTTTTTATTGTAGATTCCAATTCTACATATGAAAATACCAAGGTTTTGTCTGGAACATTTTTTGGATTTTTGATAGATTATACTACTCCACTAATATCTAAATGTCATGCCGTAACCTATCTAATTCCTTAGCAGCATACCAAAAAAATTCGCACCATTCGACTGACTCGATATCTATAATATCTGATTCGCATCGCGGCGAATTTAACCTCTTAGCTAATGCCCTAGCTTCGGTACGCGACCGCCACTCATCAGTGAGTGGACATGCAAATTAAACATACCGCGCTCGTATCTACCCCATCATATTCACGATGCGAATCATTAACCCTCCGAACTCTACATAAATGCGATTATCGTGCTCTGTTATTTACTTTACCGTCTGATAGGACAAACTAACCCACATTTCCCTAAAACATGTTTCCCCAAAAGAAAATAAAACTACTAAAATACAAGCCAACAACTCAAAACACCAAAACCATACAAAACAATAATTGGGTAACCAATATTTCAAATACAATAATACCTAATAATGTTATTAATACACTATCATTAGGACCAAATTTTGCTTTAGATTATAACACAAACGAAATTCCTATTAATATATAATAGCTAATATTGAATCTTCAATTTCTGAATTCCAAATGAAAATAAAAACAATATAAGAACAAAAATTACAAACACATATATAATTTTTAAAAATAAAAACACATACACAAACGAAAATAAAAAAATAAAACATTAAAACAAGAATTCGAACAAACAAAAAAAATTATTAAAAACAATCCACAAATTATAATATAAAACCAGATAAAGTAACAGCACAGGTAGTAATGAATACAATAGATTATGATACCAAAATTAACGAATTATTAAGTGACAATTAAAACTTATAAAGAAATTAAAAGTAATCCAACTAATATTTTTCAAAACAAAATAATGAATTAATAAAAAAATGGGAATTACTTAATTTATTACGAAAAAACGAATCTAAATCATTACAAATTCACAATGCACAAGCTCCAAAATTGTATGGTTTACCAAAATTACATAAAAATAATATACCTTTACGACCAATAGTTTCTTATGTACAAAGTTCTTTTTATAAATTATCAAATTTTTTAGCAAATTGCCTTAAAAATATCGCGTTCAAAAATGATTACTATGTAAAAGATTCCTGCAATTCAAAAGAATTTATAGACAACATTAAATTAAAACAATTTAAATGATATCCTTAGATGTAGTATTTGCTATACACAAATACACCATTAGACCTAGCAAAACAAATTATACATAAAAATGGCAATTAATTGAAAATTTTAACAAATATAACCTATCACAGAATTCATTAATGCAGTAGAATTAACACTAACACAAACATATTTCCAATACAAAAATTAATTTTATAAACAAATTTTTGGATGTGCAATGGGTTCACCAATTTTTAGTATCATTGCACAAATTGTTTTAGAATATATAGAAGAAAAAATTTTAAATAAAATAAATTTCGAAATAATTTTTTTCAAAAGATATGTAGATGATTGCATAACCGCGTTAGAAGAAAAAAATATACCAGTTTTACTTGAAAATTTTAATTCCTTTCATCCAAGATTAAAAATTTACAATTGAAATTGAAGAAAACAATAGCATTACCTTTTTAGACTTCAAACTCATCAACAATGATAACAAAATTTTAACTCAATGGTATACTAAACCAACATGGTCTGGACGTTATCTAAATTTTAAGTCTTCACAACCTTTATCTCAAAAAGTTAGTGTTATTATAAGTTTAGCTGACAGAGCAATAAAATTAACAAGTCCACTTTTTCGATCAGATACTATTAACAAAGCAAAAAATATTCTAGAACAAAATAATTATCCAAATTCTCTTATAAACAAAATATTCAAACAAAGAATCTTTCTTTTTTATAATAAATCAACAAAAAATATAAATAATACTCAAACAATTACAAAATTCATAAAAATTCCTTATGTTAAACATTTATCCGAAAAAATAAAGCAAATTTTCAAATTACAAAATTGCCTGTCAAAACACAAACAAACTACAAAACCAAATCTATTCAAAATTAAAATCAGAAATTGAAAAAAGTAAAACATCACACATAGTTCTTGATTTCAACAACGTAACCATTTTAAACAAAGAACAAAATTTAAAAACACGTAATATACTTGAAATAATTCAAATTTATAAACATGCAAAATGCAGTCAATGATAAAACCGATATACAATATTTCACAAAATTATATAATTTAATTTTATAACTAAATAAAATATTTGTAAAGAACTATTTAATTACAAAATTTAAAAACAAATAATCAAAACAGCCTATTTTAAAATGCAATCTTTAAATAAAACATAATAATATATTCAAAATCATAGTAAACAAAACAATTTGTCATTTATTAAACAAAAACATTTTGTTTATAATTTACAATTTCTACATTTATTTATATATCTACTTTTCAATAAAGCGAAACGTCGTCGTCGTATTCATTCATGTTTTAATATTAAAGACCTAAAAACCAAGAAAAAAGAAATCAAATATTTGTTATTCTTTTGTAATTCTTTTAAATTTCGCACCTTCTACTTGCCTTTGTAAATTTCCCGATTCTAATCTAATTACCCTAATTTATTCGTGTCCCTATGAAATTTAAGTTCACTCTAACGTAAATCTATTGACAATAAACCCGAAATAACGCACGCCGCATCGATCGAAATAGATGAATACGCGTTCATGGAAAATTCTCGATTTAATTTATTTAAAAGCCAAAGAATTAGTCTAAACTTGAAATTAGGTATTTGGCTGGATCATTAAACGAAAAACAATATCGGTAGAGGTAGCGACGCTGCCGAAGAATACTGTGACTACTATCTTCTGTGAATGATAATACATCCAACGATTGCTCTTCATTTGTGACTGTATTTGGTCATTTTAATCTCGGTAGATCTTTAACAGTGCCTCTATCTCGGAACCTGATAATAGTGCTTTCTATTCCAATCATGCCAGCGCTAAAATTTTCGTTGAAAAGATCTCTTACGTTCATTGTACATATTTCCTCTCATCGACTATTCAATAATTCAAGAGGTAGACCGTAAGTGATTTTACATAAATACCCCAAAATTAACAAAAGTTCTTTCTTGCAAATTTCAACGCCATCTATTTTGATACGTAGAATTAAAATCTGGAATAAAAAAAGAAATAGGGGTTTCGGTTTGATATCTTAGGGATGCCACTTACCCCACGCCCTGAGGGTGAGATTTTTGAAAATGATTAAAGTTGTTTTTTGTTTTTCGATTCGATGTGCATTTCTCTAGATTTTTGACCGTTCTATGTATGGGACAAATTAAATAAATTGAAAACTGTTATCTCACAAATTCTTTTATTTAATCCGAAATTACCCATTGTATCAGGCAAGCTAAAAAAATTGATCACAAATGAAATCTAGTGTACAATGTTAAAAAATTAAAAAGCCTAGTGCCACACTAGTTTAACTGAATAAGGGTACATGCACTTTTTTTTCAATTTATTTTCAATTCATTTTAATAACCACTGAATACTTCTTCGACAATCTAAATTTTTTGTACAAATTCCTCAAAATTGCAATTGTTAAATAGTTTATACGAAGCCTGCTAAAACTTCTTCCATGGACACTTCTCACAGGAAAAATCGGGACACCAGTAATTCAAAATTTTAAAATTTCTTGATTGTAAATGCAACTTTCGGAGGACGTATTCACTTATCACAGCCATAAATCACTAAATTATGTGTATTACTGCGATCAAAGGTAACGACTAGAAATTTAAACAGAAAAATAAATATATAGGGAGAAAAAGGTTTATGTATAGAATAAACAAATCGGAGTTTCGGTGGCGGCGTTTCCTTTAGAAATGCCAATGAAAAAAAACTACATAACAACAAAAAGAACTCTTGAATAGACGGCTTCATTTAGAATTATATATGTATTTATCTTGTTTGATGTTATGTAGAGATAATTCTTTTTTAAGAAAACATGTGATGATCGGATTTTATTATTTAATATTATGTTACTTGTTAGTGCTGCTTTGATATTAGTTACTTACTTCGATTTATGCTCGCGAGTATAACTTTAGCAATAGACAATATGTCAGTCAGCCTCCTCAGTTTTGGGATAATGCGATTTTCACAGATTTATTAACTACACTATTATTGATGTAATAATTACTATTGTTGTTTAATATTCTTAAATATTGTATTACTGTAAAGTTTTCTTCTATCTATAAAAATTTACCAAAACCAGGTTTAAGATTATTTATAAAATTCTTAAATAAAGCAATTAAGTTCGCAAAGGAATTATTTATTTTATGAACCATCCGCTTATTGTATTTTCAGGAAATATATCTTAGCTATCGCCTGTGTAATCTGACGTCGTTGATCTATTTTCTTGAAATATGGCCAACACTGGGTCTCTATACAAACTGTCTTTATGTAGCACAGGTTTATTAACAATTATTTAAAATATTATTAGATTTATAATACATAACAAACATTGTAAGAAAGCATATTGTTCGTCAATCTAAGTTAGTGCTAAAATATTTATTTGTGAATTTGACACATTTAATACTTTTTCGTTGCTACTGCCTGAAGCTGTGTTACAAACCAAAAGTGTTAGCTGTATTTCAATAAAATAGAACGACATTGGATTACACAGGCGATAGTTAAGATATATTTCTTGAAAATACAATAATCGGAGGGTTAATAAAATAAATAATTTCTTTGCGAAATTAATTGCTTTAAAAATTTTGTAAATAATAACTGTTTTTGGTAATTTTTTAATACATAGAAAAATATTTTGTAGTAATACAATATTTAAGAATACTAGACAACAATAATGAATACATCAATAATAGTGTAATTAATCAATGTGAAAATCACATTGTCTATTGCTAAAGTATTACTTGCGAGCATAAATCAAACTAAGTAACTAATATCATAGTAATAGGTAATATAATTTTAAAATCCCATCGCCATATGTTTTCTTAAAAAGAGAATTATCTCTACGTAACATCAAACAAGTTAAATGCATAAATGGTGTCATCTACTCAAGAGGCCTTTTATTTGTTATGTATTTCTTTTGCATTAATATTTCCGTATTCCGCATTTCTAAGGAAACACCGCCACCGAAATTCCAATGTGTTTATTTAATGTATAAACTTTTTCTCTATATATATTTATATTTCTGTTTAAATTTTTAGTCTTTACCTTTGATCGCAATAATACCCACAAAAAAGTGATTTATGGCTTTGATAAGCGCATATATCCTCTGAAAGCTGTATTTACACCCAAGAAATTTTAAAATTCAGGATTGCTGGTGTCCCGATTTTTCCTGTGAGAAGTGTACTCTTCAGAAGTCCTTCAATATGTGCATACTTCTCGTTTATAAATAATTTCAAACTTGTAAACATAACATCGTTTTTTTGGTTGTATCGACAACATTCGTACATTTTCCATGTCCTATTAAGTCTCTACTAGAGACTGCTAGCGACGCATAGTCACTGTGCTAGAGCTTATTGGCTTCTTCAACCATTCAATTACATTTTAAGAGAATAAACTGGTTTAATGCGTACATAATTTTTTTGTAGTTACTGAAAAGTCAATTATTTTACTTATTGAACTAATAACGTTTATTACGGGTTTGGAATACCATAATTAATAATGAAATAAAAATAAAAAAATATAAATAATAATGGTAAAATTCTAATATGTCATACGTCAATTCAATCAAAACCAAATAATAACTGGTTTAGATGGAGGTATATCTGGTTGCCTGCTCGCCAGTTACCAATGCATTAACAATTTGTTTTATACACATAGGGAATGAACTGAAATATAAACACATTCAATACTTTTGGAACATATTGTAGTTAGTCATCTTAATTGGCTGTATACTTCTGTGTATACCACCTTATTTCTGCATAGATTTCACATGTGGAGCGTGGGATTTTTTCACATACTTTGTTTTCCTTATGAATATTTTTTTTTCCTTTAGATACGTATGTACACATTGTTAGATATGAGGTAATTATAATTTCACTTTGTACAATTTGCATTATTTCACACGACAGTGTGGAAATAATACATAGCAATTCTTACAACTGCAAAAAAACACAGTTTAATTTTAAACAATAATACAGCCTATAAACAAGTGAAAAACGTATCTATAGCACAGAAAATGCGTCGGTAGGAATGTGAATTTAATCATCAGATATAATACACTCTTCTTCTGTACATTGGTACAACATGTAAGTAACTGTGTTAGTCTTAACGACATAATGGTCTTTTAAATTAGGATCAATTAAATATACTGGCCTCTTTTTCTGATTCTGAACTTCCTTTCCAGCAGCAGTAGTATCTATTCATTTACGTTACTTACTTGTAAACGAGTTTTTTTTTTGCATTGGCACAAACATTACAGTTAATATTATGTCACATCCGGCTAATAGTCTGTTTCACCTGTCATTTCCTTCAATTAAATACCTCTTAAGAAATCTCCTTAAAGATCAAACTGTCTTCCGTGCCGCGTAAATGTGATTTTACTTAGCGTGAGAATCGGCCTATCTGATCTGCTGTGGGTGCAGTGTTTTCGCTACAAGGAAACAGCGCACGCATAGGAAAACAGATGTAAAAATACCGTCGCTCATAAATGTAAGGCGTTGTTGGCAAAAAAGCCATCGAAACCATTAACCCACAAATGTATGATGTTTGTGCCATATGGTTAAAATAATTTACGCATCTTGCTGTTCGCGGCGAGCGTGTAAAATAGTGTTGAGATGTGTTCTTGTCTTACATCAGGAGATTTGAACTGGAATACGGGGGAATATTCCTGGTCAAAATATGTAAATAATATCGGGGAATGGTATGTCTGATTTTGTTATTTGCAGAGATGAAAATAGATGCGAATATTCACGTAAGGAGTATTGTGACCAAAATACGCTACGTTTAAAAAAGTTCACTTTTGGGATACATGCAGATCTATGATATGCTTACTTTTATTTTATTATTATGCATTAAAACTAACCACTTTCTAGATATAGAGCGCGCTTTTGGCAACACTCCGAGCGAATCTGTCAAAAGAGCATTAATTAGCAGGGGGTAGATGACGTGACCTCCAGATGGAGGTCACGCCATCTGGAACGCTGTCTACCAGGGCGGAGGTGAAGCATAAGACCATTTCGGGTAGTACGACCATAGGATACTACATTCCCACTTATGTGGAACCTAATAGCAGATGAACTCTTATGCAGACTGACAGATCTAGGCATATCTTGTCAAGGGTATGCTGATGATATTGTCATATACGCAAGAGGCAAATTTGAGAATGCTCTCTGTGACATAGTTCAAAGACGATTGAAGTTAACTAGGAAATGGTATCAATGGGACTCGATGTTAACTTCTCTTAACATAAGAGTACCATAGTTGCATTCACTAGGAAAAGAAAATCCAATCTCAAAACCGTAAAAAATGGATGGCTAATATTTGGTTAGAAAACAGAAAAGAGAATGCGTTACTCTAAGTACATATAACTTCTCTGGAAAGTTAAGTACAAAAAGGCAAAAAAGAGCCTAATGATGTGCAGAAACTTGTAGGGGCAGTGAGAACCGATATCATTATGGCATCAGTAGCTTAAAGCAGAAGAACTAATCTGGACACCGCGAGAATTAACCTCTCAAAAGTTTAAAGATTAGAGGTATTTATATTCCTTGGATACGGATGTTTGTTGATAAAAAAATCTTCTTGAAAAACTGTTTTTATTTTTCATCAAGTTAAATGAATAAAATCATTGCTGTGGTATTAATTCTATATCGAAAAGGATCTTTTTGTAACATCAATGTAATTACATTCGGCCTAAAAAATATACATGATAGAAACGTCCAAGATTGTTAACATTATAAGAATTTGCTGTGTGGATACCTTAGTACATTTCTATATGGAAATCATACATATCCCTGCTGTTCGAATATAATTATACACTTTGGATGCTTGTAAGAGATTTTTTACTTGGATTTTTAAATACTTTGTTTTCCTGATGGGGAAAATTTTCTGCAACATCTTTGGATTGTCATTGCGAGGAAACTCCATTCTGAAGTATGACTCTGGGGTGGTGCAAGCTGATATACGAGGTATCTGGGTCAAAGCATTGGTTTACATTTTTTATTTAAATATGTCAAACATTTTTCAAACTTATTGTTAAATTGTCGCAAGAGACAGTGCAAGATATTATATGTATAAGTGGTAGACTGGTGGTGGCTTTTCTCTTATGATAGCGGGATATTTAAAAAGATATCTTTGAGAATTTAAAAATCCAAATGTATACTGGATAATTGGTAATATTCGTTTTGAGCATTTCAAATAAGTATACTCACCTTGGGCAAGAGTTTTTGATATGAACTTACTAATTAAACAGTTTTATTAATAAAAGCTCATTTGATACATTGAATTATTAAAAATTAAACTATAAATTCAATATTTAACAAAAGTGAAAACATAATAATATACAAGTTAGTTATTTAGGAGACATAAGACGTGCACCCACCTACCTGGGCAATGGATCCACAACTGGAAAATCCGCGTGGGAAACGTCAGGTTACCGTAGAGCCATCAGGTTAAGTACCTAGGAATCCATTTCGACAGGGTCCAACTGTTGAGTAAGCTCCCGAGCTGCAGAACTCGTTTTCTCGCTGCACGCAACTCGTTACTCCCCAAACAAGTTTCTACTCTACAAGTCCATCTGAAGGCCTGTCCTGGTTTATGGCGCTTTTGCGTGAGTGTCATTGGCCCCCACCAAATCGAAGTCCATCGAGGCACTTCAAAACAGGACGCTCAGGCTAATCGTGCAGGCACCTTGGTTCCGATTCTGACTCTCCGAGACTTCATTAAGCAGATTCTCACCGCTGCTTGGGCTCGCACTCAACTAAACGAAAACCTTTTGGTTCCGGCGGTCGTGGAACCCCAATTTCACTTACTCGAGTCAGACGTCTAGATGTTTTCTTAGAGTAACATCTAACGTTCTAAACCTGACGACCGCCTGCAACACTTTCTAGGAGTAAAAACTTAAAAAATTACTTAGTCCGGTTAGAGTTTCAAATGACGATATCAATCTCCCTTAAGAGTAACTTATCACAAGTTACTGCTCATAACACCAGCGGCTTGATCGTGTCGTCGTTAGAGATGAAAGGGTACAGAACCTCAGGTTCCCACCCTAGTTGAGATGTAGGTTCAACGTCAATCACAACTGGAAAAATAATAAAAATATAACTACTCATTGGTTAGTAAGAGGGGAGATCACTAGTGCGCATGATCTGCAGTGGTGAACTCTAGATATCTCGGGCATATACGGCAATATACAGCCATTTAGTGAAGTGGGATTGTATTGTGTATATCATTAAAGATATTTGTAAAGAAAAGCCAGATTTAATTAGAAAGTTTTTATGTATTTATTTTAAAACATTAGCCAGGCAAATATATTATAGAAATCACAATAATATCTACGTTAAATAAGGATCTATCTTCAAAGTTTGAATTCTCATTGTTAATTGTTATCTATTATTTATTTAAATGTCCTTACCTATTTCTTCTTATATATAATTAGATTAAGGTATTAGTTATTTATTTTTACCGAGTTTCAAAAACATTATATTGTTCTTATTTTGATATTGTTTAAGATTGCTCAAATATTTTTTATATATATAATAATAACATCGTTATTATTGCGTTCTCCAAGGCTGCACCTTTCATACTAACATTTTCGAAAGTACTCAGGACGAGTAATTGAAGAATTTGCTATATTCGCTCCCCTCGAGTTACTTGGATTTTTTCCACATTTTCCCTCGTAAACTCGTTATATGAGAATGAAAAAGTTTCATTTGAATAAGAAAAAAAAAAAAAACTTTTACGCTCGCAATTAAAAGAGAAGATCCGTGAGACAGAATCTAAATATACACGCATCTATGCATCACATAGTGAATATAGTTTGAACAAAAGAATAGCGACATTCTTTTTATTAAATAAAAGATGATGATAAATTCTCTCGAGAGATCATGCGACGCTCTCTAGCGGATTTACATAATCACTATTAAAGAAAAAGCGGTTTTCAAATTTCCCTTTTTTTCCAAACTTCTTACAGAAGTACCGAGAGATGGAGTGCGGCGTTACAAGGAGGCTATACGAACGGCACGACCCTAGCGGTGGCGCATCCTCTCGATGTCAGAATTCCGAAAGGTCGCCGGCCAAGGGGCGGCCTTACAGTAACTTCAAGGAAAGGGTGAAATTCAAGAGCGCAGAGAGAAATTCCTCACCGCCAGTAGGCAACCACCGAGATGAGTTCGATCAGGGAAGAGACTGGCTGTGGAAATGTGGTTATATGAAGAGCTGAAGAAACTATATCAGACGGCTCCTGTAAGTGTTTTTTTTTTATATATATATATACACTATCGGTCATTGAAGTTAGGACAACTAGTAAATTACTGCCAACTAAATAAAAACGACAGGAATTCAAAAGAAAATAAAAATGTATTAGTAGAAGCAAAAATATAAACAAATAACAAGAAGAAATAAAAAATAAAACAAAGCATTCTTAATAAAATATGTTTTTTCTTTCTTGAGATAGCGGCTTTTTTTTGAACAATTTAATGAAAAAAATTTACTAAATTAAATTAGTTTTTCATTAAATTGTTCAAAAAAAGCCGCTATCTCAAGAAAGGAAAAACATAATTTACACTATCGGCTAAGAATAAAATTTCATCCTAATAAAATATACTTTTTTCTCGTCGAAGAATCCTCCTTTGGCATTTGATTACGGTCCAAACCACTCGTAGCAGGCCCAATTTCTATGAATTTGAGCCAATTGTAATCGTTTTTGGCGGTTCCTACGACGGAGTAACGGTTTTCTTGCTGCAACGCGATAGAAAGAAACCGGCTTCCCTTAAACGGCGCGGCGTTTGGTCATTGTTAAAGATAGCGGTCGTTTGTGTGCCCTATTCATTTCCCTTCGTCAATCGCCGATTTCTCTTGCGCAACACTTTAAGGCGTCGATCTTCCTCGCAGGTTGTCATCCATGACGGACCTGGGCGATTCCGGTGTCTCGGTAGCGACAAATGGTACAGTACTCCCTCGTTAAGACGAACTCGATGGGGGAATAAAATATTCTGTTCGTTTTAAAAATAGTTTGTCATAACCGAAATCGATTAAGACGAACTAGTTCGCCATATCCGATAGTCGAATAACTTACTTAATAACTATACTTATATGTAGTTCCGAAGTATTTTACGTTCTATTTATGTTACGCGAAATAATAATTGAATAAAATAATAAGATAAATGAAATATAATTATTTTAAGAAATATAGAGAATGCTTATGCTTTATTGGTACATTTGTATCCATAAGAACAGCAATAACCAGTAACCACAAAACAAAGCATGCTATACATAATTTGGTACTAATTCAATGTTCGGTAGGTAGTTTTAGGAAATTTGTTATCTTGTAAAAGCTACACGGAGCGACATGCTTCGTTCGTTTCTGAATCGAAAATCTAAATGGTAAAATAGTTGTACTATTGCTTCTAGGTGCTTCAACCACGAGGTTTTTTGAAGTCCGGTTTTTTAGTTGCCTTAATAAGCGTTTGTGTTCGTTATTTGTCGGTATAAGATAGCGGCAATTTTGAATTAGACGATTTCTTATTCCTGTTTTTCAGTAAACAGGTTTCTTTTTGATTTTAGAGCCGGGTTTCAACATTTCTTCATAAGCATCCTCTCATGAAAAACACATTTGGCAACATTGTAGGACAATGACTTTGTATTCTAATTTGATTTCAATCAAAACCATTACTGTCAAATTTTGACATTAATCTGAAGTGTTCAATTTTATGCAAGCTCTGCTCTTTTTCGTGATTATTCGTATTCTCTTGATTAGGTTTTCTATTTCAGTGTTTTTATCGTTCTCGTATTATTGTTTTGTTTATTTACAATGGTTTTTACATTTAATGAATATGCCGATATGTATATGGTATACGGTTTTTGTAATGGAAATGCTAACATGGCAGACAGGAATATCGCGCACGTTTTCCAACCGGAGACATCCTACTGGAAACGTAATTTCGACGGCTGGAACCAACGTCTACGTGAAACTGGTTCGTTTAAGAAAGAAATGCCAACGCTGGTCGACCTAGCCAACGGCGGTACATTACAACTGATGGTACGATTTGGTTCTACGTGAAACCCTTCTTTATCCATACCATATAACTAAGGTGCAGCCGCTCTATGAAAACCATAACATACACCGTTTAAACTTTTGTCATAGTATCTTAAATAGGATTCAAGAAGATGGCGACTTTTCAAGAGGTGTTCTTTAGACCGACGAGTCTATGTTTACCTGAGATGGTGTACTCAATACCCATAATTTTCACGCATTGGGCAGATGAAATCCTCATGCGTTTCGGGAATACGTCACCAAAGAAAGTTTCAGTTAATGTTTGGGTGGGTATAATAAATCACCGTGTCGTTGGGCCACTCTATCTGCCAAATCGACTTGATGCCAACGGGTACTTAAATGTATTAGAACAAGTTATTGACGAGATGCCATTGAATATACGCCGTAACATGTTTTACATGCATGATGGAGTCCGGCACATTTTTCTCGTAATGTGAGAGAGTGATTGGATGAACACTTCCCTAACATGTGGATTGGTCGCGGTGGTCCCATCTTATGGCCTGCAAGGTCTCCCGACCTAAATCCTTTAGACTTTTTTGTTTGGGGTTTTCATAAAGGTGAAAGTTTCTCAACAAGACGCTGACGAAGTTTATAGGACGAATTAACGCGGCGGTATTAGAAATTACACCGGAAAGGCTTGAACAAGTAATACAGACAATACCTTCGGATTGCAAATGTGTTACAAACAGACGGATATAATTTGAACATATGCGCATGTAATAGTGTCGCTAATTTATTACAAGAGATGCGTTCGAAAAAATCAAAACTACTAATTTCTTTCAATAAATCTTCTTATTGCTTTTTCCTATGTATCATTTGTGTTATCCAATTTGTCATTTGTAATTCTGGTCTGTCAATTTTGGCAAGTTACAATAGTAACTACCATTACGGTAGTATGCGACTACAGTGTTGCCAAATGTAGTTAACTTTCAAGTGGCTCCTGAAGACGCATGAAGCATAGTACCATATTTTACCATTTAAATTTTAGATTCAGAAACGAAGGAAGAAGGTCGCTGCGTATAGCTTTTGCGACAATTTATACACACGTTGTATTTAGGCATTCAACTCTTTAGACATTCCCTTCTTACTTTGTCCAGATTATCTCCAAAATTAACATCTAATTCGGCCTTAGTCTGCGGAAATCTCTACAATGTTTCTAATGCTGCTAAAATTCATTTCTCGTAGCTATTCATCACTGTCTTTAGTCTGTAACATATCTTTCATTTTCATTTACTTCGCGGGGCTTCTATTGCACTGTTAATATATTATTGTTCGTATTTCGTGTTTAACCGAATAATTTGTATTACCCGGGATTTCATAAAAATGATAATAAAAGTATAATGGCATTTTAAGGGGGTAAACAATAATGTTCGTGTTAAACGACAATTCGTATTAAACGAGTTTGTCTTAACGAGGGAATACTGTTTAATGGACTGTGGATTTTGTCACTCCTATTTTTTTTCTGCTATCAATATCGTTAAATATGGTTTTATTCCCTGCTTTTAGGTTAAATTAAATTTTCATTTTAATAGACTTATTCTAATAATTATTTGCGTATTCCGATTTCTTATTTTATTGTAGAAATATTTACAATAATGTTAAAAGTATTAAATATTGAGAAAAAAATGATTTTTAAAAAATTATACTAGGTGTCCTAACTTCAACAATCGGGGATAGTGTATGTCACTGAAAAGCAACCTTTCTTTCGTAAATTAGTTTTATGAATTCAATAAGTAAATGAAAAACGAAATGATTTTTTTTTAATTTCACGTTACGTAAATATACTGATCTAAATTTAGAATCAAATAGGAATGACGAGTATCTAATAAGTGGCATGCGAAAAATAAACAATATTTGGATAGGTTATCGTACATAAAGTTGATAACTAATGAGTACATGGATTTTATTGTATACAGGTGATAACGATAGTTCTCTTGTATAACCCCCGTTTGTAAAATTATGTTATGAAGTAGATATCTGATATGTAGGCTGCTGATAAAATAACAGCACAACATTTATCACTTCGTTGTTAAATGATTTATTGAAAAACGCCAAGACACGTTATTTTTATAAACGCCATTAGTTGACGAAAGAATTATTTTTCATTAATTCATGTTTTCTAATTACGATGTTATCATTTTTTTCATTGCATGTATGCACGATGACAACCCACACTGTGGACCAGTGTTACGATAACTCCCTAAAATGAACATTTAGAAAAAAATGCAAAAACATGTAACCTTTATTTTTTCATATATTTTAAAGATTAAAAAAGAAAAAAAAATTAATTTATAATATATACGAGCAAGGGTGAGAAAAAAAGGATTTTTTTCACCCCCTAACCAACTCTTGGGTGCGCCACTGTTCTTTTTTCAACTTAAAATATACGGCTGTTAAGAAGGAAGGATTTGATCTTTACCCGATCCCGATACCTCTTCTTGTTTCTGAAATATCGCAAAAAATATGTTTTTTTTTGGGGGGAAGCTTTGAGCTCCTATTACACCCCCTAGCACCAAAAACGGGACGCTAAAAAATTACGTGTTTCAAATATTTTGCGGTGTTCTAGATTCCTACAAATTTTATTAAAAGCGGAGAGATACAGTTGGATGCCTTGGGTGAACATTGGTAATGATGGGTTACTACGAAACCAACTGCTATTTTGTAGCAGCTAACAACAATTAGCAGTTTGTAACAGCTATTCAATATCAAAAGAAGCTGCTACTTTTTGCAGCAGTTTGCTAGTGTAGTAGACAAGTGCGAATGTTGTGAAACATACAAGTATATTCGTAGCAGTATACCAGTAAAGTTTTTGTAGTTAATATTAATAAAATTGATGAGTTTTTGTAGTTAATAAAATTGATGAGTTTTTGTAGTTAACATTAATAAAGTTTGACGAGTTTTTGTAGTTAATATTAATAAAGTTTGATGAGTTTTTGTAGTTAATATTAATAAAATTGATGAGTTTTTATAGTTAATATTAATAAAATTTGATGAGTTTTTGTAGTTAATATTAATAAAATTGATGAGTTTTTATAGTTAATATTAATAATATTATACATGTATCTTCACTCGTTATTGAATCAAGTAGAGTCAACAATAAGACACTATAAGCTGTATGCAAAGTTGTAGAAACAGTTTATCCGTTTAAGGTATAATACCACAGATTATCCAGATACTTCACTTGCAGTCGGCACCTTTGATGTTCGTGGCACAAACGGTACTTCGCGCAGACTATCACGCGCATTTCGACAGGCTCGCATTAATAAAAATGTCAGGAACGGATCTAACATAATTGAACAAAATTAAAGTCTAATGTGTCTTTCATTTTGTTTATGTTATGAATTTAATGTTGGCAATATATCTTTACCGAACTATAGGGAAGTAATTTTTAAGAAAATATAAATAAACATAATCTAGAAAAGATTGTAAGATTGCCTTCGATGTTAATTTATCCAAGATTAATACAAACTAAGTGTAAGAAAATTATAAACGTTTATTCGTATGTGTAAAGTGGTGTAACAATAAGGCGAATGCTATTACATATAAAAAATATATCAAATAAGAAATTGTAACGTAGCAAAATCAAAACACAAAAAGTATCGTCATTATTTTATCGTTTTAGCATTTAACTTATAAAAACAAGCAATTGAAGTTTTGAAACATTTACTAGTTAGTGGGTTAAGAAATAAAAAATAAAATGAAATAAATATGAATATATTTCCAATTTTCAACGTTTTCAAGGTTGCTGTGATAAAGGTTGGCCTATTTCTTGTTCGCTTATGGGGATCTCCTGAGGTGCATTCATAGTGATTTCAGAATGTTCTTCTACAAAGAAAAGATCCATATATCTACAATTTTTAATTAGTTAATATTAATAATTAGAATTGTTAAGTCGATTCACTTAAGAATTCTCTTTTCAGATATATTTATAATTGAACCTGCGTTATATTGTTGCTGCACATATAACTTATGTATATAAATAAAGGTTTACAGTTTTCATACAAAGTAGTTAATCAAAATAATGTCATTGTAATATTTAATATACCAAGGTGCAAACATCTTTACATGTAAACCTTATTAGTGTATTTTTAAAAATGGTTCACTGCTTAAATTTTCTACGTTACGTATGAAAGACATATGTACTTACTTGCGAACATACTATCTTCAAAATGTTCCGCACAAACCCTAAAAGATCGGTGCAGATGTTCTGGTGAAATTGTTTCTAAATCCCCACGACTAATATTCTTCACCCACAATGCACATCTTAAAAAATATACATAAAATACATATATACTTATTTGTAATATAATCTATAAATGAAAACTTAATAGCTTACCTTTCTGGTTCTATTGGAAACCTGAAGAAACATTGCCGGAATTTTAAAGCTATATTTAATTGCGACAATCAGAACACAATACATTATCATACATTGTATAAAAATCACTAAACAGCTAAAGTTGAAGTGGTTCAATCAACACAATAATGAAAATTAATACAATAATCTCTGCTACAACGCGTATATCAATGACAACTGCTTGCTGCTTTATAACCTATAAACGAAAATTCATGAGCAAGATATAAACAAAGCTGGAGTGAGTGCACATACGCAAGCATGGGTGCGCACTGCAAACCAGAAACAGTGACTACCACGCACACGTTAAAAAAACAAAATCCGACCAAGAAATATATACAAGTGAATTATCTAGATAATCTGTGATAATACTATTTAAGGAAAACCGCTACAAAAAGTAGCAGCTTTTTTAAACTGTTAACCAAAAGTAGCATAAGCAGGATGTAGCTGCTAACGTAAAGAAGCAGTTTTATACATCACTAAACCTAAATGCAAGATTTCTTAGGTTTTCCGTATTTTAACCATAAAATAACCGCATTTCTGATTCTTAATTCCTATTTTACTTGTTAGCTGCAAATGATTCTGCATTTTCAAAAATATAAAGCCCTTTATCCATGAAAATGCAAAAATGCACTATTTAACTTAGGAAGAGTTCCTGTATAATACAAAAATGAAAAAAAATGCGTTTTCCTGTAAACAGAAATCTGGAAAAAATATAGCAGCAAACGAAGAGCTAGTAAGGATAACAAGGATGGGATATTACTGATTAATAGTCTAAGAGGTATATAAGATTATAGATTTGATTACAATCTACTTGTTGAACAAAACAAAACGAAAACGTAGGCTTATTTTATATGTAAACAGGTCAATCTGCCAACAATTATAAGTCTAATAACAGACACATGTTCGTGTTTACTTCCTGTACACGTAACATCATACATACATTTGTTCCCAAGTAAATATTGACTCAATCGCGTCGGGCAAACCACCATTGGTAAACATGTGACCTTCTCGTCTATCTAAAAACCAATATATGGCAGATGTTACGCACGCTAATCTACAGGAACATTAGTAATTTCGTAAATGTCGGACACCGAAATAATTATGAACGAAATCGAGGTGGAAATGAGATTTAAAAATTCGGAATCTTTCGCGAAAATATTAATTTAACATGGTTTTCGGTGGAAAACAAAATAAAAAAAAGACTACCAGTGATTTGTCAAATTCTTTCGACCTTGTCGGTTCAATGCCGCTTTTTATTCGATTGCGTCAGGTTCATTCAGGTTTTTGTTAAAATAAGATTTTATTTTTACCGGCGTGACAGTATATAAATATCTGGTCATCGTTCTTTTCTGCCTATAGGTGACGTAATTATTTATTTGTTCTTAACGGAACAGACAGCGTACATAAAATTTCCAGTTGACGATGTATGTATGTATGTCCTTTCGTATAATAATTTTCGTATAATTAATGAGACATTCTTTAACCTTCCAATTTTGCTCTAGAGAATAGTAAATCCGGAATACATCTGACAGATGTTGCCATTCATTCTGCATTTCTCTGGACTTTACTTCCATTTGTCCACTATTGTTTTTATAATTTTAATTACAATATTAAGCACATATGCATATAACCCTTAACAATGATTCATCAAAATTTCCGTTGTTACACATTTAGGTTGAATAAACAGCTAGTTTAATTCTGTTCCCGTTCAAATAATAAGTTTATAATAATATACAGGGTGTAACAGCGGTAACATGGGTTCTGGTAGCCACATATTGAAATATTGTATATTAGGATATACAGGATGAATCTCAATATATGCAACAAACTTTAAGCGCTGATTCCTGGGATTATTTTGATCATAAAAGTTCATGAGAACATATGTCCAAAATCGCTTAGTTCTAAATAAAGTTGTACAATGTTTAATAGTAAGTTAACATAATTAATGTTTTTATTATAAATTAACAAAATAATTAGTAAAAAAAATTAACTTATACTAACTGTTGAAATGACCGGCCCCAACTACAATGCAAGCTTCTATCCTACGTCGTATTGATGGCGAGCCCGTTTTAAAATACCAGGGGTATTTCGAATTGTTTGAAAAGCTGCGATAATACGATTTCTCAGTTCATCGACATTTTCAATGGGAGTCGTATAAACTAATGATTTAAGGTGACCCCAGAGAAAAAAGTCCAAAGAATTTAAGTCTGGAGACCGAGAGGCTACGGTTGTGGACCTCCCCGCCCTATCCACCGATCTGGATACGTATTGTCCAAAAACTCGCGAGCAACTAAACTAAAATGCGCTGGAGCACCGTCATGCATAAAATACATTTGTAATCTAATTACAACAGAACTTCTTCAGCAGTAGGGTAGTCCTCCTCAAGAAAGTTGCGGTATACTTCGCCATTTAACCGCATCGGTAAAAAATGTGGACCTATCAAGTGATCTCCAACAATTCCGGCCCACACATTGACAGAGAATTGATGTTGATGACGGGCATTCACTAGTTCGTGCGGATTTTCTTCGGCCCATATGTGATTATTATGAAAATTAGTAATCGCGTTTCTAGAGAAAGTAGCCTCGTCGGTGAAGAATATTTGAGCCAAGTAGCAGGATTTTGTGCGATTTTGTGTTGCACCCATTGACAAAAAGCCACTCTTTTTGGAAAATCTGCCGGCAAAAGTGCCTGCACCCGTTGAATGTGATATGGATACAACAGTTGATCTTTCAATATTCTCCAAACTGTGGCCTGACTAATGTTTAAAGCAAACGCAATTTTTCTGGTGCTGTAGTAGGATGTTCTCAATTTCATTTAGTACCATTTCTTCAACTTGTGGAGTTCTCACTGTAGATGGGTGCCCGTTATCAGTCGTCTGTTTTTTTAAAATTTCCCGTTTCACTAAGACGTTGGTGAAGACGGGCAAATATTGAATGATGCTGGATGATACGGTTCGGGTATCGTTCTTCATAAAGACGTCTAGCAGCACGCGAATTTCCATTGGCAAGACCGTAAACGAAATGCGTATCATACATCTCAGCATTTGTGTAATTCATTTTAGAAAACAGAAACTGGCAATAAACTGAATGAATACTCTGACAACTATTGACAAATATTGAAATGACTAATAAACAATTCCCTCTTAACACAATAATTTTTGAAGAACCAACTGTGATATTATATCGTGTTAGTCATAATTCATAATTTATTATTGAACATTCAATAACTTTAAAACCAAACCGTTTTGGACATATACTCATATGAACTTTTATGATCAAAATAACCTCAGAAATCAGCTCTTAAAGTTTGTCGCATATATTGAGAATCACCCTGTATAAATAATATGGCTATTAAAGTATGACTACCCACCACCCGTATTTGGACCCCCAACCCTGCGGTTAATGTACCAGACGAGCGCGGCCAAACACATCTCCTGTCGGTGTACTTATGAAAGCGCATAATTACGGGCCCGACTGATGACCGGGGTCAATAACCAAAACTTCCATACGTACTTGAATGTATGTGTTCTCGGACTCGGGACTATATAGAAATAAGATCCGATTTTCACGACCTTCAACCTACATTGCATTGTTATTATTGTTATATAAAAATATCAGATATGCTGAATCTAACTCGCAACGTGGTTTAACATTAGTAAATAAAAAGAGTTTCACCTATTTCCCTATATAAATACATTACATATTTTTCTTATTTTAATAGATATTCAAACAATATATAAAAAGTGATGTATATATTTTTCATCTAATGTTGCTTTAGAGGATGGTGTAAAGTAAATCGATAGAAACACTGCGGCAAAATCAATAATACCAACTTTGAAATGTTTGATTAAAATAAAATGGTTTGTAGTAAATTATTTTCGTAAAAAAAACTTATTGATTTTTTTTAATAAGTATCTGTTCTTTCAGTCCTTATAATATAATTCAATTATCTATGACATAAAAAACGATTAGAAACTGTATTGGATATTTCTAATAGTTTAAAGCCGTTTTCTCTTTCGATGTAAAGAAACTAAAAAAAAATAAAAGGTTACATTATAGGCATACATATGTCCCTTGTTCTCTTTTGTAACTAGTATAAATACATCCTTTTCTACTTTTTGCCATATTGTATTTTCTGCAGAACTTAAATTGATATGATATTGTTTGGTAACATATGTTACCAAACACATAAAATGCTGTCATATGTCATGTGATTCACAGCTGCTAATTAATAATTCTATTTAATTAATTTTGCGATAAAACCACCCGCGTTTATTGTTCTTGGAATAAACAGCACAATACATGACTACTACTCGAAACCGAAGAGATATAGCCTTTGATGCACCGTTGTTATTTTTTTCGAATATAATTCCCATCAATGATTGGTTTTGTAATATCCTTGAAATTACATTTTAACTACAAAAAAAAATATCTGTTAAGGCCGCTTTACAGTTCGGAATTTCGCTATTTCTGTTGCATGCAATTTTTACTGCTCGCAATAAAAATAATTGCGAACTGTAAAGCGGCCTTTATAGTTTCCCAAATATATATATTTGCAAAAATCTAAAAATCGTGGTAAATCTTTGGAAGGGGCTGTGAAATAGTAAAAATACACCTAGCACTAAGTGCTTTTTTTTTGATAATTGAATTATAAAGAAACCTTTTCAAAGGCAATATGAAAATTGTTCTATTAAATGTCACCATTCTACTTATTTCAGAAGAGAAAAGAAAAGTTACATCATAACTTGTTTTTTTTAAAGTATACCTACATATAGAATAATTCACGGAACCTGTCCATTGTAAGTTCTCGAATTTGCAATGACATTTCGATTTTGAAACTTCGGAATTAAGCATAGTTAGCCCAGTTAGTTAAAACCTTTGTAATTGCCGCTAAAGGATTTTATACAATAATTCTGATTTCTAATTCTCTTGTTTACGTCGCAATTTTATTTCAATCAACTGTTACCATTAACTTTAGTTCTCCTTAGTTACTTGGGTGCGTTATATTAGTATTTAAAATAAACATATTTAAACAATAATTTATTTTTGTAGGTAGTTTTAATTTAAATTGTTTTATTTCAGGTATAATAGGGTATATATAACTTATAATTACATCAATAAATAAATATCCACAATCTTTGTACATAAACCTTTTTTACCTTTACAAATATCGATGCCAGTTTACTCGTTTAGTTGTTTACAATAGAATATACTATATCAAAAGTAAGAATATTGAAAAAAAAGCGGTTTCCTTGCTTATTTCTCATTCAATTGAAGGAGCGAACTTAAATTCTTATAAAACTAAACCTTAAACATTTTTTTTTGTAATTGAAGTAATGGTTTCAGTAAATTTATTTCTTCAAATAATTACAAAAATACATTTAAAATATTTGCACAAATTGTAAATCTGGTCAACTGCGAGTAATCAATGGCTGAAATAAACAACAAAGGAAAGGTATACTATATGCCCACAATCGTTCCGAAAGATAATCCCCTTGATGTTATGCGACAAAGATGCCGCAACCTTTTCGGCTACATTTACATTCGCAATGTTTTACTTTCAATAACAAAATAATTCTTAGAATCTACACATGCATAGTCGCTGGTAAATTAAAGGAGATGTATCTTTCTTTATATTTCCTTATGGCTTATTTTCCTTATGTGGACTTTTTTTTTGGGTCAATAGTACATACATAAAAGTTTAATAAAGTATTTTAACAGTATCGTTGAAAACATTAAATTTTGAGAGTAAATTTTATTTTTATTATGGTTAAAAACATCTAATTTATTCATTATAAATTAAGTAAGCTAAGATTTGAGTAGGTAATTATTTTTCTTTCTAGGTTAAATTCACGATTTAGTACATGTGCATCACATTATACATATTGTGCTACCTACCTCTCTGTTTATTATATTTTTATTATTTTATTTATATCGCTCATATATTTTTAAACCTTTATATTTATTAGATATTTTTACAAGAGTGCACATTATTTTTTTATTGCTCATTAACAAAGCATGACCAACGTATCTTCTCATTAATATAAACTGTAAAAACCTTTTCATTTGCGTATCTTATCGTTGGAAAAAGCGAATATATCCATATGCAATATACCTACTTTTAAAAGAACTGCACTTCCTCTAAGGCAGATATATATACTATAAAAGTTCTTTGACAAAGGTTTTTAATAAAAGCTATTTGACCAAAAAACTTATAGTGTAATAGGTTAATTTTAACAAAAAAGGGATTACTGTTATTTGTTAAACAACTTTTATATCCTCAGAAATGACCGCAAAAAAAAAAAATTAGACTGTATTATGTAATTGGAGACCGGATTACATGCAAAGTGCATATATTTAATTTTTTGCATATCTTTAATTATAGTCTATATGTAGACGTATTACAGTAATTGAAGTTAGTTAGCGCTAATTAGTGATTGCATATATTGCATATTTAAGCTTTTTCTTATCCTTTCTATCAGTAAAAATTCCTAGTAATTCCTATTGTAGATCGACAACCGACAATTCTCAGAACGATAAATCTTTTACATTGGTTTCTCTAATACTTTTTTCCAAGAACTTCATGTGTTTAATTTCGCCTAGCGGAAGAGATGTGGTAAATACGTTTTATTATTATTAATTCCCAAATAAACTATTCATTCATTGAATATCTTTCAGCGAAACAGCATGTAATTGTGTTACGTTTTTAAATACTGTGCGTACATACAATGAGTATATGCGAACAAAATTCTTTATGGATTAAGCCATATCCTGAACTGGTAAAGGATGGCGACAAAATATTTTTGTCGAGCCTGCAGTAAACTGGTAAGTTTAATTTTACTAAAAGCTTTACAATTGTTTTTAAAATTCTTTAACTTTTGATTATAAATGACATTGTCTTCTGAGAGAAAATACCTGATTGATCAACACGCTAAAACTCCATCACATATTGGAAAATGTGAAAAACTAAAGCGATCCGCATGTGTACAGCAATCTATACGTCAATGTGTAGCATCAACTTCACGAAAATCAGAACAAGAAGAATATAATACGGATCTGTGCAACGCATTAATTTCGTCTAACATACCATTAGCAAGATTAAACAATGTTAATTTGAAATCATTTCTGCAAAAATATTGCAAACAGACTTAATTTAATACTTACTGTCATCAATAACTTACGACAAAAAACATAATATACCTACAAAGTACTTTTCCAAAAATTATGTCACATCTTGTTACCAGCAAACAATAGCAGAAATTCAACAACAACAATTGGTAGGGAATAATTTTATTTATATCATGGTAGATGAAAGTACGGATAAGTGTGGCCGTTATATTACCCATTTGTTAATAGGAATTCTTCATTGTAGGTAAATCATATTTAATTTATTGTAAAGAACTTCAAAAAACAAATAATGTGACAATTGCCCAATTCGTTCAAGAAGGTTTATCAAATTTCTTTTTACCTGGAAGTATACCTTGTGAAAATATTTTACTAATGTTGTCCGACGCTGCACCATATATGATAAAAGCCGCGCAAAATTAAAAAAAAAAAATATAGTAACATTATTCATACCACTTGTTTAGCTCATGGGTTTAATCGTGTAGCCGAAGACATTAGGAATCAATTCCCTTTGATTAATGATTTAATTAGCAATGTCAAAAAAGTATTTTTAAAAGCACCTTTACGAATCCAATTTTCATCCAAGGAGCGACTTCCCGGTGTTAAGTTGCCTCCTGAACCGATTATTACGAGATGGGGTATATGGTTAGAGGTTGCAATTTTTTTCGCTGATAATTTTGAATGATTAAAAAATGTAATTCTTGAAATCACTGCTGAGTGCATTGCTCTAGAAAACTGTAAAAAGATAGTAACATCAACAGAATTACTACAAAATCTTTTGTATATTAAGTCAAATTATAGCTTTGTTTCAAGTTCAATTCGTAAACTAGAAAAGCAGGGGATGTCGCTCTCGGAATTAGTGGAAATAGTAGACGAATTTGATATGCTATGTAAGAAGGTTAAGGGTAGAATAGGTATATATCTATATACGATAAATTTAAAAAAGTGATAAATAAAAATGCGGGGTATTTGAAATTGAAGAAAGTAAAGAAAATTTTGGAAGGTGAAACAGTAAACGATTTCGACTTTAATTTAGTTTAGAATGTTTGCAAAGTTAAAAAATGCACCAATTACATCTGTGGATTTGAAAGAAGTTTTTCTATTTCGAAACATATGTATTCTTATGAGAAACAAAACTTTCTTTTACATAATTTTGAAAAACATTTAAATTTATAAATTGTTGTAGAATATGTGTCAGAAAAAATTTTGTGCAATAAAGTCTAAATACTGCTAGGCTTTCTACGGCCGGTGTGAACTATAACTAACAGCTTCTTGCGGGTTTCGCCGTGTGTCAAAACTTTCGCTCGACGTTTCGCTGTTCATACTGACAGCTCTTCAGGATAACTGAAACTGATTCTCCATGGTCGACATTCTTTCTTAATACGCCCTGGTGCATCCAACCGTGTATTTTCCGCTCCATTGACCTGACGGTTCGTAGTATGCTCTTCCACGTGTTGCTAGGTGGTACCCTTCTTCTCTGTTAACGGTTTATTCTTCTCTTTTTATGGGCTTCCCTGTAAGTCATGTCCATTATTCCGAACTGCAACATATGTGAAATATTTAATACATTTCTGGATATTCTGTCTACGCTAAAAGACTGAACCTACAGATATTTTAGTAAGTTTCGACATTATATCGCTATTCACCAACATACCCACGGAGGACGCGCTGGCCTTACTTCCAGAACTGGACTACAAGAAGACGTCATTGAATTAGTGAAACTGTGCTTATCCACGACATACTTTTTGTATGAAGGAAAATACTACGAGCAGGAAGAACGGAACAGCAATGGAAGCCCTTTATCACCAGTAATAGCCAACTTGTTTATGGAAGCATTTGAAGAAGGAGCCCTAAGTTCCAGCGATATGAAACCCAAGTGTTGGCTGCGATATGTGCGACGATACTTTTGTAATATGGCAACACGGAGAAGAAAAACTACAACAGTTGGAACCCAATAAACTCGCAGCACCAGCATAAAGTTTACCATGGAGAAAGAACAAAATGGAAATCTCCCCTTTCTTGATTTATGGTTAAGAAACAAAAGAGGGAATGCTACAGCACGCAGTATTTAGAAAGAAGGACGCACACCGATAGATATCTGCATGCAAGATCTCACCATCATCCGATGCAGAAGAAGACATTAATACAAACATTGCTATCCAGCCGAAACCATCAATGACGAACAACATCTTACCAGTGAAAAGATACATTTGGAGAAAGCACTAAAGAAGAATGTTACACTGACATCGACATAAGGAGAGCCACTAAGAAGAAGACGACACTGGAGACAACTGCAGAACCACGAAGGGATGGCGTGTTTACCCTACATAGCAGGAGTCACCGAAAAAGTAGGCCGAATTTTGAAGAAACGTAACGTACAAGTACGCTTCGGGACTGCAACGTCGATCCAGCAGTATCTACCGACCGCAAAGATAAGATAACCCAAGGGCGCACAGAAGGTATCTACAAGATAACATGCCAATGCGGACAGTGCTACGTCGGACAAACAGGAAGAACCATCGACATAAGGATAAAGAACACGAGAGGGACGCAAGATTAAGAAGGACCGAGCAATCAGCGGTGGCAGAACACATGCACGACACCGGACACAAAATGGATTTCAAGAATGTAAAAGTAATAACTACCACCAAGAACTACGGAAAAAGACTCATCAGGGAAGCCATAGAAATAGAGAAGAATAAAACCGTTAACAGAGAAGAAGGGTACCACCTTAGTAACACGTGGAAGAGCCTACTACGAACCGTCACGGTCAATGGAGCGGAAACTACACGGTTGGATGCACCAGGGGCGTATATAAGAAGAATGTCGGACCATGGAGAATCAGTTCAGTTATCCTGAAGAAGCTGTCAGTATGAACAGCGAAACGTCGAGCGAAAGTTTTGACACACGGCGAGACCCGCAAGAAGCTGTTAGTTACAATAAAGTTAATGCTTAAATTTCTGCTCTTATTTATTTTATGTAAAAATTTTGCATATTGTCGCAATTTTTTTGCATATATGCCCCAGGTTTATGCATATTTTGCAATGCAAAAATCGATGCATATATATATATGCGCATATATTCCAGTTTTTCTTTGACTACAATCCGGTCTCTAGTAATAATATTAAGCGACAATAATCATTATTTACGAGAAATGATAACATAGTGATAAGGAATTTATTTACAAACATTTAACATGTAAAATAATGCTCAATGAGATTGCCTGTTTATTTAGGTTAGTGATTCATTTTATGATATGCTTTGATAAAATTAAACGGTATCCAACAAACAATTACAGACTAGATTACTATTAGGGTTTTGATTACATTGCAAAATTTATTCTAAATAAACATCCTACGGTGGTATGTTCTTTGTCGTGTTTACTTCCCCGAGATGATAAATAAACATCCAGTATATAAGCACAGCCTGACTCACCCGTCAACGATTTGTATAATCCCCCGTGTATATGTTGTCTATACGACACAAAACGGGTTTCGTTCACCTCTATTCTCATCGACTCTTATCTCGCAATTTTTTTCCAGGTTAATAACCACCGAGCTAAACGAATGCATCATCGTGTAAATATTTAATATTCCTTCTTCTATTTAACCTGATCTCTTGTCTCACTACTCACCTACGGTACGTATATATGGATATATTTATGTAGTGCGAGTTAAGACTACTACATTTCAATAGGTGAACAAAAATGTTTTTCCCACGTTCTCGCAATGTGATTGCACAGGGCGATAGTGCCTTATAGTTGGTCAAGTATTCCCGGCGTTGAAATGTTTATTTTCCGTCTGATGATATTGCTATAGTGGTTTGAGTCATCGTTGATACAGTCTCTGCTGTTACGATACGGTGATACGCGTGTATATGGCCCTGTTCTTCTTTTGTTTTATAGCCGGATATCGTCGGATGTTTTCAACATGTTTGTGTGTGTCTAGCGTCTACCCTTGTATATGCATAGGTGGTTTAAAAGCTTTTATGCATTAAAAATTTTGCTCTGTTGCATGTTAAGACTGTGATTCATACATTGACTATATGTATAAATGCATGCTTACCTTAAATAAAGATGGAAGTTGGTCTGTCTCTGTTGAAATTACTCTATACAGGGTGTGTAATTATACCGGGTGTTTGGTAGGGCGTTGTAAAGTTTTGTGCGGTCATTAGGAAGCATATTAACCATAATATCTTGGTTCAAAATGGTAATATAATAAAATTGAGATATTTTAACTTTTAATTAGCAGCAGCTAGACGGTTGGCATGGATTGTCCGCAGTATATGAAAGAAGAACGTTATAAATGATATAATTTAAAAAGTTACAAACTCTATCAACTACACTGTAAAAAAAAAAGTTGCAGTAAAATTACATGTAAAATCGTTGGTAACAAAGTTGCCCACAATTTTACAGGTAAATTTGCTTCATAACGTAAAATTTCTACCATCTAGTAAATTTCACATGCTGATGTGTTTTTCAAAGATTGTACTGTAAAATTCGTATGTAATATTTATATGAACTCTATATTTACCGAACACTGAAGTAATTTTCATATGTATTTTTATAAAGAGAGCAAGCAACTTACCTAATTCTTTTATAGCACCTAATAGGTCATACTGAATCGCTCAACCAGGGATCAAGAATGAATACGCTTACGCGAAACCTACGATTGTTTGTGACGTACATGATATCATTGAGCCAATAATAAGTTCGACAAACGAATAGAGTTACCTATGCGCACAGATAAATAATCCAATAACCAATCACATTGCGGCGTATGAATTTCGTATTTTCCATGATATCTATAGTTTTACCCGAAAATTCAGGTAAAAACAAATAAATATAAAATATCCTCATATTTTTACAGCAAAATTAATAGTTCACTAGTAAAATTACTTTTGCACTAAATACCCCAAAAAAATGTCAATTTTACACTTTTAAGTAAATTTTGGGAGTAAATACAAAATTGTACATGTTTTTTCCTGTATTTTCCTTTTGAATTTTTGTTACATCTTAAACTTACATGAAAAAGCTATAAATTTTACCGAAATTTCCTTTTCCATGTTAAATATCCTAGAAAAAACATGTAAAACAAAATTTACATGATTTATTGTGGTAAATTCACAACGTTATTACATGCAATATTCCTGATTTACCATGACAAAATTACTGTAATTTTTTACAGTGTACTACATAATTCTCTATATTATCATTTTTTTATTAAAAAGTAAGTCGTTAAAAACCATCTAACCAAAATTTTAGGAGAAATTGAATTACAAAATAACAAAGGAAACACTATGTAGGAGCAACAACAGTAAATAAAGGCAAACGAAAACAAACTAATGACAAACCGATTAAAAACTCAATAAAGTCCAAGGCTTACAAGTAATAAACTTTAAAACGCCATCGCTTTCTCATTATGTCTCCTACCAGGATGGATCTCATAATTTTTTCGTAGATCTTTTATAAAACGAAGCAAATTGATAAAAAAAAGAATATTTTAAAAATCTTCATTACTCGCTATTCGGCGGAAATATTTATATATACAGAGTGTTAGGTAAACATGCGGCAAAAATCCAAGCGGTTATTCCTTGGCTTATTCTAAGAATATTTTGTCCTATGATGATTTTTGAAAAACCCCTTTGTTTCGAAAATACAGGACGAACAAAATTTGCGACAACCATATTCGATATTCGTTGAAATTATTAATATAAATAAAGGTATGGTGTGCGCCTCAAGTACAAAAAAATGTTTATGTTGTTATTTTTTCGATCTCGATCACATGAAGCGGCTGTTTTATCTAGTAGTGGATTTCATTTGAATACGTCTCATCGGTCGCATTTGTTTAGATTGAGTGACGTTTGCGCTGTTTGACGTGTCTTTAATAGTTAGTGAAATTCTCTATCATGATGTATACGAACGCCGAGATGACTGACATGCATTTCATGTATGGATTTGCTGATGACAACTCATTAGAAGCTAGACGATTGTACATTGAACGATTTCCTGCCCGTAATGTCCCCGACCTAAAAATCTTCGAAAACATTCATCGACGTCTTCGTGAAACAGGCTCAATGAAACGACGTGGACGGCCAGGAAGATCAATGACTGCAAGAACGGTGCAATCAGAAGGTGCTGGAAATGATAGAGGAAGATCCTGGTAGTTCTACGCAAAAAATTGCAAATTGGACAGTTTGCAAAAATTCCTTAAGGACAATTTGTTGTCTCCAAACCACATTCAACGCGTTCAAGCACTACTACCTGCTAATCTTCCTGCACGTATTGCATTATGTCAATGATATTGCAAACATTATTTCGCATCCCTCTATTCCTGGCACAGATTCTTTTTACCGATGAAGCCAGTTGCTCAAGAAATGCAATAAGGAATTTCATAATAACCATGTGTGGGCAGATGAAAATCTGCACGAGTATTTGAAGATCGTTTTCAACATCAGTTCTCGTTGAATATTTGGGTTGGAATTGTGGTGACTATCTAATTGGACCGGTATTTCTACCAGGAAACTTACTGGCGTGTGTACCGCAACTTTTTGGAAACAACGCTGCCTAAGTTTCTGGAGAATGTATCATACGCGACAAGAATTGCAATGTGGTTTATGCACGATGGTGCACCACCACATTTCAGTTTGGTTGCTCGTAATTTTTTAACAGCAACATACGGAGATCGCTGGATTGGTCGAGGTGGGCTACATGCATGGCTTGCACAATCCCCAGACTTTAACCACCTAGATTATTTCTTCTGGGGATCTCTGAAGTCAATAGTTTACGCTACTCCAGTGGAGAATTTGACGAACGATTTGCGAAATAGGATAATTGCGGGCTGTAACTCAAATAGAAACGACCCTGGTGTGTTTGAAAGAGTTCGACAATCAATGACGAGAAGATTGAATGCTTGTATCTAGGCTGGAGGAAGCCATTTCGAACATTTATTGTAGATTGAGCAACTTTACATGTACTTTGTGGTATTAAAATGTTGTTACTGTCGCAAATTTTGTTCGCCCTGTATCTTCGAAACAAGGGGTTTTTAAAAAATCATCATAGGATAAAATATTATTAGAATAGGCTAAGGAATAGCCCCTTGAATTTTTGCCGCATGTTTACCTAACACCCTGTATATTTGCTAAGTCTAAAAAACAATTAAGTAAATAAAAGATTGATCTCCTGTTTAAATAAACGAAAAAACATTCTTACACGTTTTGTCGATAGATGGCGGTCTGAATTATCTTTTTTTATTATTGTTATAGACGCATGTACAGTTTTTTTTTTATTTTTACCTTTTCAATAAATCAATGCTCACCAGGGTGTGTGAAAACGAAATATGCTTTGGCAGGGGAAAGTGTATATTATATAGGCCCTAAAATGTCAAGCGCTGTCCAAAAAAAAAAAATGCAGAGGTTTCGTAAAGGGTCTAATATTTATTTATCAGTTAACATTGATCGTCAGAAATACATATATAAGGATGAAATATTGTAGTTCTGAGTTTATGAAATAAAAGTACCCACTTCTGCATAAGTGCAAATCATTTACTGCTAATAAGCATTATTGCAAAATAAACATAAACGTTTTGCTTATTATCTGAAAGGTTAAAATTAAACCATAAATAATATCATCAGTTAAAGACGTCAGTAAACAAAATGCGTCAATGCAACTAAAATTGCACGCGTCAAGTAGATACATCTTTATCATTTACCAATGCGTTTTATTAATAGATGTATTTAGTGTATGTCTATAGTGAGAAATTATTAAAAATCTCAAATCAGTCGATCGGCTATCCTATTAGCTGTTTGTCATGGTATCTGCTTTTTGTTAAATGTCGCGGAGATACTTTTTGTGTGGATGCAGAATGATAATGGTGCAATTAAAAACAAATAATCCTTAAATAAATAAGATTTATTAAGCGACTAGTTTCGAGAGCAACTCACATCAACAGACCAAAAACTGCAATAGTCAAGATACATAAAAAAAGTGTAAATACAATGGAAGAACATTGAAATTATAGTCAAAGTAATTGGATAACAGTTTTTTACTTCCAAATAACAATAACGTGTAAAATATAATGTGCAGGTAAACGGCAGTTTTGGTGATGTATATAAAACGAAGTAAACAACTTAAGTAAGTTAAACAAGAGCCATCTATGAATAAGATGTCGCAGATGTGTAAATAAAGCAATTACAGTTAATAATTGAAACAAGGAGAAACTTAAAGGGAAAGTTTGTTAAACTTTCATTAATTTTTATTTTTAAAGGATGAATACAGGGAAAATTAATAGAGAAACTGCACTATTATGGTTTTCAAAATAAAGAACTGAATATGATGAAGATATATATTTACAACAGAAAACAAACAACAAGAGTAAATAGCATTACAAGTGAACGTATTGCTGTGTACTGATTGAATTAATTGAAAATTGCAAAACTGATATCACAATGAGAAAGAAGAATAAAATTAGCTAGCTCAGCGGAAAAGATTTTTAAATTGAACAAAAGAACAATTAAACTCAGAGTTACTCTCGCGAATTAAAACTTGAATCTAACCACGAAAAGAAAATTGTGAGCGAATGAAATCACTCTCTTAAATACCCGAAAAATTGTAAAGGTTTAATATAAAATAAAAGAACAGAATTTTCAACCCAATGACGCTAATTAACAATCAAATTTATTATAACAACGGGTTAAATTACAAATTGTGCAGAAAAAAACCTTGAACTGGAGGTTCTGGCCTAAAATAAAAACTGCACTTGACTCTAAGTTAAAATAGGACAATGCTATTTCCTATGCAAAGCAAAAGTTTTGTTTGTTCAGGAAGATTATCCAAAATAAACAACCTTTGAATTACTATCCACGTGATTTCGCAAATTAAAATCAAACTAAGCGTGGACAATTACTAGAAAATTACAAAAAAAAACTGCAAGAACAAAGCTTCTACTCATCCAAATGAGATGCTTGATAAACAAAAATGAATCAGCAAAATTATAAAACAGAAAATTAACTCTTCAAAATATAATGAGAGAAAAAAACTAAAAATCTATCTTCCTAAACAAAAAATAATAATATATCTTATATCTATTACCTGTACACGTTAATATATTAACAATTATTACGATAAGAATTCCTTGATTGGCTATATAAAAGAAAATCAGAAATGTTAAATTTACTAAATCAAAATGAAATACAAAATGGCAAAAAAGATATACAAAAAACGTTTACTCACGTTAATAGTCGAACAAGGAACTCCTTAACAGAACTCTACAATTGTTTTTCTTACAAAAACCCTCTCTCAAAATCGTACAACGCAGATGTATTACAATTCCCGCATTAAATCAACACACAACAAGCGAACACTAGACAAATTAATCAATGGAATAATTAAAAAAAAAAACTTAACACTTAATTAATTAAGTCATACAATTAACTCTAACTAACTAAAATTTATCACAGCAAAATTGTGAACAATTCTCGGTAAATCGAAAAACAGCTGTTTAAGCAAAGAAAACAACCATAACAAGCAAACTATGCAACTTAAAATCAATACATTCTGTGAAAGGGGTTGTCTAACACCACAGCAGTATATATGCTGATTTCGGAATACCACAAGGTGGAAATCTCTCCCCAATCTTATACACGCTGTATGTATATGAACGATCTCTTGGAGCAAATATTTAATGAAAGTTTATACGCATATGTAGACGATGCATGTATACTTCAGTCATAATACGAAGCATATCGAAAAAAATATAAATGAGGACTTGAAAATCCTAGAAGAATGATATTTCGACAACCTTTGAATTACTATCCACTTGATTTCACAAATTAAAATCAAACTAAGCGTGGACAATTACTAGAAAATTACAAAAAAAAAAAACTGCAAGAACAAAGCTTCTACTCACCCAAATGAGATGATTGATAAACAAAAATGAATCAGCAAAATTGAAAAACAGAAAATTAACTCTTGAAAATATAATGACAGAAAAAAACTAAAAATCTATCTTCCTAAACAAAAAATAATAATAGATCTTATATCTATTACGTGTACACGTTAATATATTAACAATTATTACGATAAGAATTCCTTGATTGGCTATATAAAAGAAAATCAGAAATGTTAAATTTACTAAATCAAAATGAAATACAAAATGGCAAAAAAGATATACAAAAAACGTTTACTCACGTTAATAGTCGAACAAGGAACTCCTTAACAAAACTCTACAATTGTTTTTCTTACAAAAACCCTCTCTCAAAATCGTACAACGCAGACGTATTACAATTCATCGACAATATTGAATAAAATCCGCATTAAATCAACACACAACAAACGAACACTAGACAAATTAATCAATGGAATAATTTTAAAAAAAAACTTAACATTTAATTAATTAAGTCATACAGTTAACTCTTAAACTAAAATTTATCAAAACAAAATTGTGAAAAATTCTCGGTAAATCGAAAAACAGCTGTTTAAGCAAAGAAAACCACCATAACAAGTAAACTATGCAACTTAAAATCAATACATTCTGTGAAAAGGGTTGTCTAACACCACAGCAGTATATATGCTGATTTCGGAAAACCACAAGGTGGAAATCTCTCCCCAATCTTATACACCCTATATGTATATGAATGATCTCTTGGAACAAATATTTAATGAAAATTTATACGCATACGTAGACGATACATGTATACTTCAGTCATAATACGAAGGATATCGAAAAAAATATAAGTGAGGTTTTGAAAATCCTAGAAGAATAGTCTTTCGACAACCCTACTTATCATAACTGAAAAGAAAACAGAATATATGACATACGTGTGTTAAAAAAAGGTTGTCGGATATTTTACCCAATTGTAGTACTGGTGGAAATAAACAAAAAAAGTCTTAGTCAACATGGGTTCGCAATTCAACTGTTTTTGACATATAGTCGATTGCATATTGTTTTAGTAGGATAAAAATTTTCAAAGAAATTCTGATCGCAATGTAAATTAAACAAATGTTTATTTAAAGTAAAACTAAAGAAATTGTTCTACATGTCCACCGTTCATTTCTAAGCACGCTTCACACCTTCTTATGAAAGATCGACGCAATCTTTCGAAAATTCCTGGAGTCCTCCGAATTTCCTCGCAACAATTTACGATTCGTTGCCTGAGTTCTTCCAAATTGTTTACAGATCGTGCGTACACTAATTGTTTTAGATGCCCCCAAACATAGAAGTCTAGAGGTGTCAGGTCAGGGGACCTAGGAGGCCATGCAGTTGGTCCACTCCGTCGTATCCATCTCTCGTTGTAATCTTGATTTAAGAAATTTCTAACTACGATGGAAAAATGCGCAGGAGCTCCATCGTGCATAAACCACATATTTAATCTGTTAAAAAGTGGCACGTCCTCCAACAAAACGGGTAATTCATTTCTTAAAAAATCCGAGTATACTTGTCCCGTTAAACGATTTAGGGAGAAATACTGGACCAATTAAACAGTCTCCAAAAATAGCAAGCCAAACATTTAGCGAAAAACGGTTTGGTGATGCAGTTCAACAATACATGGGGATTTCATCTGCCCAGACGTGATTGTTATGAAAATTGAATATTCCGTCTCTTGTAAACCCAGCCTCGTCACTAAATAAAATCTGAGTCGCAAAATTAGGAGTTTCTGCCAGCTTTCGTAAAACTCAACAAAAAACCCTACGTGCATCATAATCGTGAGGAGCAACAACTTGCACGCGTTGAATGTGGTAGGGATAGAGCTGCTGTTCCCGCAGAATTCTTCAAATGAGAGGATGACTGACGTTCAGTTCTGCGGCAAGTCTTCGGGTGCTAATATTTGGGTTATCTTCTACCCGTCTCAAAATATCTAATTCTACTGCGGGAGAAGAAACTGATCTAGGTCTACCAGAACCACCATTAATTTTAAATGAACCAGTGTCGGATAGCTGGATATGAAGTCTTGAGAAAATCTTATCACTCGGTAACAACCGATTTGGAAATTCTTCGGCATACATACGCCGTGCTTCAGTGGCATTACCATTCGCACGATCATACATAAAATGCATAGCGGCCATTTCTGCATTTGTGTACTTATGCATAATTTGAGAGCAAAAAAAAATTGACGCAAATGATAAATAATCTGGTGACAGATGTCTGACAGAACTAATTTTAAGTCACAATCAGTTGTTTGACAAAGGGAACTATTCTCAAAACCGAAAAATGTTTTTTTTTTTATGTTAAAATATGCAATCGACTATATGTCAAAAACAGTTGAATTGCGGATCCATGTTGACTAAGACTTTTTTGTTTATTTCCACCAGTACTATAATTGGTTAAAATATCCGACAACCTTTTTTTAACACACTGTATAGTAGTAAAAGGGAGAACCAAAAAATAACAATAAAACTAAAATATCAAAAACTAGAAGAAATGAAAGAAACAGAAGTAAGTGACATAGTTTTTAGAAAATAATAAGATATATTATAAATCTTATTTGTTCTAAATTTACTGATATTTTTAAAATTTCAATAAAAATAGAAGTATCGTGTTTAAGAAAACTAAATTCAACACTGTACCAACGTTACGAACCACTCAGTACAAATGCCCTTAATTTGACGTAATGGACAAATCATAATCCTACAACAGTTTATAAAAACTTCTTTTCTCGTCTGTTACCGTATACAAGTTATAGAGGAATGTCCTCCCAGCATAACAAAACACCCTATATAGAATTTTATTTCAACATTTTTTAGGACGCATTTTACAATTGTCGTAATGAATTATATTCTAACAGTATGTACTAAGAAACCTACACGCGCCCAAATTGTCTCAACCCATCTATAAATAGCATCAAACGCAGCACAGGAACACTGAAGTTTCGCTCTTCATATTGCACTGATTCCGAGCTATACTTTAACACATATACAACGGTGTGTATAATTTTAACTGTTTATCTGTAATCTCCTCGAGATAATTCTTTTACTTTTAACGCCTTCATTATCGCGTGTTTTACATCGCGTCTTTTGTCCCTTGTACGCTCTTACTGGCGGTGCAAGTGTAAACGATAGGCGATTTTAACACACAAACAACGCGTTTAACGTCAAATTAACGGTTCTTAAAAAGGACTACGTCTTAAATTAATGAGGAACACGAGCACGCGGTCGAGTTAAGTGTATACCTACCGCCTTTGTTGTGAACGCTTCGGAGATGAGAGTTTCTTTTGCATAATATCGTCGAAAACTTTTGCGTCTTTCTTTGATCTCTGTTAGGAAAATATCGCGTCGATGTTTTTTTTTATTTTCTTTCGGAGAATGCGTTTGCAAAGGATGACGAGAAGAGTACATATGTATATCGGGGAGAAAAATGTGTCATTTCAAAGATTTACTTCTCTCGAAATTACATTGGATTGAAGACATGCAAATGATTTATTTCTGAAGACTTTGCAACTGATTGAAATACACGTACTAAATGGTGTAATAATAATAATAAATTTATTTCGAAAGCAAAATGACAATAAATGACAGCTCGAAACAAAGTCAGAAAAAAAAACAATGGAGATTATAAATCATCATAAATTAAATTTAATCACAATTTCATTCGATGAAGCAAATCATTAATGGGAGAGCTACTAAAGCAGATACCGCTTTAGATGCCTCTTAAATAAGTTAATATTAAAGTAATCTCTAATTCTAAGGGAGGATAAAGTGTATAAAGTTTGCATCTCATAAAGTAGAGACCTTTTTGAAAAACGGCTTTTTTGTGGGGAGGAGGTATGTATGTATGTATGTATGTAAATAGAAGGGTGGTGTTACACTGCGACTTAAGAGATCTATTGTGTCCCCTATTCTTGCTGCTTTACAGCTGGCCTTCCAATCCTATTCCTTTTAGAAAGTGTAGGATATCAGAGGGCCCCAGTCTAGGTAAGTCTCCCTCTTCGATTTCACATGCTCCCAGGTGCAATGCCCTCGAGTTGCACAGTGCTACGCAGTTTGAGAGGAGGTGGATGGATGTTTCATCTTGTTCCCCACAAAATCTGCATTCAGGATCTTTTTCCAATCCAAGCTTACTCAGGTGTCCTTTCAGTCTACAATGGCCTGAAAGTATACCTGTTAATATGCGAACATTGTCCTTACTCAGGTTGATGCATTCTATAAACATCTTCTGGTTATAAGTTCCCAGAAGAATTTTACTTTGCCTCATTCCTTGGAGATTTTCCCAGTAACTGGATTTTCTCTGCTCCATTTCCATTTTTAGTTTCTTCAGTATTGTACTGCTACTTAACCCGCAAAAGGGTTCAGGCCCTACAAAAGGCATTCCAGCCCCTTTTTTGCGAGATTATCCGTTATTTCGTTTCCTTCCACTCCTTTGTGACCCAGAACCCACAGGAGGGTTACTTTATTTCTTTTGCCTAGCTCATTAGTTTCCCTAGGCATTCCCAGACCATCTTGGAGCTGATTTCATATGAGTTCAGCGCCTTGATGGCTGCTTGACTATCAGACACGATGATAATCTCCTGCTTCCGATAGTTCCTATCCATAATGAACTGAACACATCTTCCAATAGCGTGTATTTCCGCCTGAAATATAGTTGGGTATTTTCCCAAGCTTTCGGAATATGTAGTTCTAGGCCCATATATTCCTATTCCAGTTCCTTCTGCCGTTTTGGAGCCAACAGTATACCATTTGATGGCATTTCTATTCAAGTTCAAGATGGTGCTATGATCCCACTCGCTCCTGTTACGTAGCTTTATGGTGAATTCTTTCACAAAGCTAATTTTTTTTAACATATCATCTCGGGGCATATCCCAGGTTTGATCACCGTCAGGAGATTGAGGTCTATGCTTAATCATTCCTTCCTTGACCATTCTTAGTGCGGTTCTTTTCGCCACGCCCTCTACTACAATGTGAAGGGGGGCAAGATCCAATACTACTTCAATAACTGCTGTTGGGCAGGTTCTCATAGCCCCCGTTATGCATACACATGCTAATCTTTGCACTTTCGAGAGGTTAATTCTCGCGGTGGCCAGATTAGTTCTTTTGCTCCATGCTACTGATGCATAGGTGATGATCGGTCTCACTATCGCTGTATACATCCAAAGCAGTATTTTTGGGTTGCATCCCCAATTTTTCCCGGCAAAGTTTCTGCACACCATCAGAGCTCTTTTGGCCTTGTTGGTCACTTCAAATTCATGTTTGCTCCATAGAAGTTTATTGTCTAGGGTAAGGCCTAGATATTTAACTTCCGCTCTCCAGTCTATATTTTGCCCATCCAGTTTTATGGTTCTAAGATTGGATTTTCTTTTCCTGGTAAATGCTACTAGGGTTGTCTTAGTGGGGTTGACATTGAGTCCCATCGATTGACACCATCTTCTCGTGAAGTTCAAACCTCCTTGAACTATTCTCAAATTTGCCTCTTGCGTATATGACAATATCATCAGCATACCCTTGACAAGGTATGCCTAGATCCGTCAGTCCGCATAAGAGTTCGTCTACTATTAGGCTCCACATAAGTGGGGATGTAACTCCCCCCTGTGGGCATCCTCTGGTCGTATTAACCGAGATGGTCTTATGTCCCACCACCGCCTTGGGGAGGAGGTAAAAAAAATAATCATTAATTCGAGTAGAATAGTTTGTGGTGAGGGATCTAGGAGAAGTTTGCAACAAAAATATAATATAAACTAAACATTTTGGATGATCTTTTCTTAATGTACCCACACAAGTTTAAAACATAATCATTCCTCAAATTTGTATCGAACCAATGACAATATTTCCGTTTCTCAAAATTTAGTGATAATAATTGCTGCACAACAGAAATTTTATATGGATGGTAATGATGAGTGTCTGTTTTATTGCTAATAAAATTAGTTCAATAGAACTAATCCATGAGATAAACCTACAAATAATTCATATTACTTTTTATAATGAAGTCTATAAATGGCTTTCACACAATCACTTAATTATTAATCAAGAGTATTTGTTTGTTTGTAGTTCAGGTCAGATCGTCTTATACAATTATTTGTTTTAAAATTAATTTTCACTTTCTTCTAAATGGAAAGAAAAAAAAAGTTGACACACAGTATAAAAACTAAAAAGATTAACTAGATAAATGTAAACAGCAAAAAAAATCAAATTGTAACCACTAATTATAATTGATATTGCAGATTACCTATTGATTACTGCTTGAAAAAGTTACCATAAAAGTTGACGAAACGATCGTAGCAAATAAAATAAATGCAAAGGAGAACTTAAAAAGTTTTACTCTCATTCCGACCTTAAACCCAATTAGATTTATTCTTGTGTAAATTATGAAGAATGTCTGATATAAGTTACGATATGATATAAATGTGTATTTTCTTCAATATTTACTTAAACCATCTATACCTTCAGTTAAATCTGGTTGTATTTGTTATCAGAAGTACAGTGTTTAGTAAAATGTTTATATGACTTTATTTATAAGTGGTATTTTACTATTTTAATGCACGTATCAGTGTTGGACAAGTTAGGGGAAGTGAATAAATTTCTACAGCGATTATACGTACTCGTGTTTAGTCGGCTCTCAGTAAATCACTAGTTAACACTGCTCCCCACTCAAGGCGCGAATAAACACGAGTGTGTCTAGTCGCTGTAGAAATTTATTCACTTCTCCTATCTTGCCCAACACTGGCACGTATACTTACGTGCAATTTCGGTGCACTATCCCACAGGCATCAATGTATATTAAGTTGCATACACACCATCAAACAGGCGTAACGTGGAGATTTATGCTACTGCGTTTTTGTTAGCTAACTTCTTTAGGAACAGCGAATGTAAATATTGGACTTCACGGAAAGTACAGTAGAATCAGGACTATTTATTCAATCTCATAAGGCTGCCCAATACAGCGGATCTGCGATGCAAGCATTTGGCAAATCTTTTGGAGTAATGCAGGTATCCCAGGTAATCTAACTTCGTACAAATCAGTGGCGGTTTCTGTATAGGAACACATGAGCATGTGAACCCCCTAAACAAATCGTCGATTGCAAACTAATAAAATCTATTGCTCGATCTTAATATATTCATGAAATATAACGCAGCGAAACGAATAAATGACGCGACGTTCCTTTCTATACATACGTATGTACATCGCGAGCAAGCAACCGACGACGGAACACGTGCGCCGAGTAGGCGGGACTACGTTGATTTTATCCAATGCCTAGCCGCATGAAGGACGTAGCGGAGGTGGGAAGGGATACGGCAGATTCCATATGAACGGTGCACAAATTGAGTGTGCTCCTGTGCTTGCTTTCGCTGCGTTTTCAGGTCACGTTAATAAATCGATCGACATCAACGTTCAGATATCGTGTTTTACGGATGAACTATATTATGTATATTTTGTTTATGAATGACACCGTTCACAGGTCGTAACTACCATAAGAACTAACACTGTTTGTTGGTGACAGTTTTATAATGAAACCAAGGGTGCGTAATTATTTTAATTTATTAAATAACATACTGCTGCAGTTTTTTATTTAAAAAAAACAATTATCTGAATAAATTTCTTAATTTAATGTTATTTTCATTTGAAAGTTGTTTTGATATTTTAGGATAACGGTGTATTTCTTTATACTTTAAGTTTTAACAGAATTTTCGTGACTATATATATTATATTATTTATTTCACTATTGCTATATTTTTCCGTATTGGACGGATTTGTTTCCAGGTTTTTTGTTTGTTTTCTGGCTCTCTGCTTCGTACGTGCAAGCGAGAGAGCCAGTGTGATATAGATATCGGGGTGGCTCACATGTGTTGTTTTCTTTTGCTTGGAATTTAAAAATTAATTTGTTACTGATATTAAGCCAGTGCTCAATGTTTAATCACACTCGTGCAGTTTAGATGCGTAATTAATACCGGTCCGTATTAAATTTAATTTTATATTTTAGTTTTAGGTATAAGATTTTCAAAGAATTGTAGATGATAAAAGTTGATATAATTAACACAATAATCATGGTTGTAACAATTTAAATACTTAGTGTTAATTTATAAATATCTTAAATTTAACTTTGTTAAAAAAAAGGAAATTAAACAATATATTTGTTAATAAAAAACTATCTATTTTATTTAAAACACTGATTTAAGTTTTCGTTTGAGGTACTTCATCTACAGCAATACGTTTATTAAACCCGCGCACATAAAATCACAAACTTAAACTCGTAAATATTTAACTGTATTTAACCCAAAAAACGTACATTTCCCTCAAAGATACAAATAATAATTGATTTTTTTAGAAAAACAAAAATAAATTGGCAACAGCGCAGCCGACAAACAAAAAGAATATATATGGTACGTAAAAAAAGTAATGAAATGAAACATACAGTACGTAAAAAATATAATGAAATGCACAGAAAACAAACAAAATAGTATTATAAGTAAACACTAAACAATATATAAATAAGAACTATGGATGCGAACAGTTTTACTGTGCAATATTTGAAAGACAATTTTAATTCGTTTAGTTATGAACAAAAAATTCAAGTTAAAAGTATGGGCAGACCAAAACCAGAACTTAATTTGACGCAAACTACAAAGGGCAAATTTAGAGACTTTACAAGAAAATTTAAGAATGACATGTACGAAAAAAATGATTGGATTTTAGCTAAAAATTTGCATGTTCTTGATTTTGTGAACACCCTACGTTTCTGACCACGAGCCGCCACTGGTACAAATACCGCATTACATAAAGAAAAAACATGTGTTAGAAAGAGAAATACATTTTAGACCCAAGATGGTTAGGATGAGGTTTAGTATAAGCAATGTATAGTGTAATAGATTCTTCAATATTAACGCATTGAGACGAGGGAAGTACTCTGGTACAACGTTAAGATCAAGGGACACGGTGGACAAGTGTTTAATATTCCGGGGATTGATACCAGCAAAAATAAAAAAACTCCTTTTTTTTGTCTCTAGAGCTTTCGAAATAAATCTATTTCATCATCAGTAGAACAAAATCAGAGTAAGGGGGTATCAATAATGTCAAACAATACATGAGCAAAAGTCTAATTTAAAATAAAAATACATTATACAAGTTTAAAGTTAAAAAATTTCAGCACTAACACTGAGATTAATTTAAATTTAAAATAATGTCGAAGATATGAATGACAACAATCGCCATATTGTGACTGGCGCATTGATAAATACACTCGTATTCATAAAAATAGCGTACAAATAGGTGACTTCAAGGTCAATAAGTTACGCGCGCCATCTATAGAAAATCTCTGTAAATTACAATATAGGGGAAATTTAACTGACTTCGATTGTTTATACCCTACATCTATCTTATCAATATGAAGCACGTTAAGCACAACAAAGATGTTTTACAAATCGATAATCAAAACGTCATAGAGGTAGGTATTATATTTTATCGTTACCACAAGAGCAAAACGTTAAAATGAATGAACTTTCGAAAACCCTGTCATAAGCATACATCACGCGAATAGTAATACCTATCTGTATCTATTTAGCTTCCACAAAAGAAACAAGGATAAAAGCGGGCATATTTCGTCATGCCAGAAACGTCTTGAGCCGTGACTCATGCCGTGCTCCGTATTATAGTCATCGAATATTGCAAGTGTCCATGTCATTTCGGTCTTTGTCAGCAGCAAATGTTGCGTAAGATGCTTCTCAAACAATACTCCGCGAATCGGCTACTTGAAAATGTAAAAATGTTTATTCTTTATTATTATTGTGTTACAACCATACATCCATCGAACAGTTAAAGATTTTGTAGTAGGCACTATCTAAAAATAAAGTAATGAATCGAAAAGCAATAAAGCCTAGTGAATCTCGAAGTAACAGGCATAAATGCGAAATCGGGCAGTAATATACTAGGCAACTGTTTTATTACATCGTCACGCCGTATAGGAACCAATTTACCTAAAAAATTCTTGTCTGTCGAAAAGGGTCGGGTTATTCTACGCTGCACGTGCAAATGCACGTGTTTACTACGTGAGCAATAGATATTATGTTCTTATTTGTTGTTTAAAAACTTAAAAGAAAGAAGAAGAAATATTGGAGCGTAATATGAAATATATTAATTTACATTATAGCACAATAAGAAATACAATGTTAGTATATAAAAATAGAGTAAATTACATATGTATTTTAAAAATGCTGTGTATTTTTTTCTTGTAAAACTGATTTTTTTTATTCTAAAAGAGCTACTTTTATTTCAACATAATGCAAACGTAATAATAATAATAATAATCTTTATTGTCCAACGGTGAACACCAATTACAGGACAATATAATTACCAATAAATATAAAAAATAATTCAATGGAATATGAAATACATTTACCTAGGTGACATCAGTAATAAGTAAATTGCACCTTCTTATCTATAATCCCTTAAAACTATTTTGAACTAACGCACATGCCGCATTACAAACCGGAAGGATTTTTACCTCAACCATAATGCAATAACAAACCCAAATATTTAATGCGATTAGTTCGAAGTTTCTATTGAACTATATTGCATATACTTCTATTTAAATACCTTTTTAATAAATTATGTATTTATATTACTGTACTAATTTATATAATTTTTCATGATCTAATTAAAAATGCATTAATATTAAATTAAATCTGGAGCATATCTACATTATTGCGATAATATACGAAGACTCTATGTTTCCATCATTTATATTTATGCATTTTACGATCGTGTGTTTCTGGCGAACATATAATTACTAAAGGTTTTCATAATATAGTTGGGCCGTTTCAATATCGTGCAAAACCCTATCTCCATTTCAACTAAATTTCCTTCATTACTTTTAAAATAAAAAAAAAACAGTAATCGCAGGTAAGGAGAACCTGAAATTTCCTGCAGTGGACCGATTCAACTTTCAATACAGTATTAAATGTCGTGAAAGCTATTGAATACATTATTTTTTCGATAGTACATAAATCAAAGTGAGAAAATCAAGATTTAATTAAATCTTTATTTTGATATTTCACCATTATGCATATTGGCTCTTTCAATGGAAACAATGATTATATTTTGAACTGCACCATAGTATAAGACACTTTCACTTGTTTTTAAAATGAATAATTTAAAATTAAAATGAAGGATTTAATTGCGAAAGCTTCCAGACGGTTGAAAATGACACACAAATTCAAAGAAAAGTGAATAATTACGTAAAGACATAATTTATTTCCTTATGGTTCCAATAGCACATAGAACACGTCACTTATTAAACATAAATAATAATAAAATAGTAAAAACTAATAGTAAATCAACAAAGTATTAATAAAAGACAAATAAAAAAAAAATCACGTAATAAAATAGCTTAATAATAATAACAATAAAAGTTATAATGCCAATTAAATTTTAAATCATTTAGTGTTATTTTAAGTTAATAAAAAAAGAAACGCGTGAAAATAATCTAAACAGAATTCAGAATATAATCATAAATTTTCTTTGAACTGCCAAAATTAAGATTTATGTAAAACTTAATTTTCATTACGAAATCTTCGCAACACTGCAAAAAAAAGGAAAATTCATCAAAGTACAACAACGGAAAAAGAAAACACTTATTTCAAATATTTAAAATTTCGAGGCCCCTTTCTACGCGCTTAAATGTTGGTAATCTCTACCTTATAGCTGTATTTAACCGTTACGTCGTGGAACTTTTCAAAAATAAACTTCTCTTCTAAAATACCCATCTTCTTCATTCTCCACGACTAGGAAAATCTTTTTTTTGTATTTTATTGCGTGCATTAACGTTGATGTCGAAAATAAAGTTTGGCCAGTTGCCAGGAGATGGCGTTTCGTAAGATAATTAACGTGAAAACGCAGGCTCAAGAAGTAGTGAGTACTAATGGTCTTTCATCTATCCTTTTGGAATGGTGGAGTTTTTTTTTTTTATAGTTACATATGCTACCTCTTCCTGTTTGTCGACAAAGCATCGTTGGACAATTTTCTTTTATATCTATAAGTGTTAACATTTTCTTGGTTTCACTATTTAAGCAAAAAAATTAAAACTTGCGCAGGCAAACATTATTATTCGTATTAAGTTAATACCTATTTTTTTTTTCCCTAGCAATTATGGATTGAATTGAATTTCCTTCTAGAATATTAGTTATTTATCGCAATCAAAGAGGTAGCAACATATGTACCAGGATAGTGTAACGCACGCGTCTGCAACCCAGCCCTTTTTCATTTTACGTTTTCCCCTAGAGCGGTCAAGCACCTCTGCTGACTATCGCGGGAGTGGCAGAAGGTGGTGGGAATGGCAGAATACACCTCAATCTATCAGCGGAACTTTCATCTCAGAATAGATAAAAAAGAAAGGACACACATATATCTTACAAGGGTTGGATATTATGTGCTTGAGTTATGCTATGCCATAAAGTCCGTCAAAATGTCTTTTTTACACAGTACGTTTCTAAACTAACTTGCTTTGTTATTTAATATTATTCTGATAATAATCTTTTTTCCTCAACTGGCCCTAGGACCAGTAGTAAGTAACAAAAAGTAACAAATAATCAAGAATAGAGGTGGACTGCTAATTTTTAACAGCTAAGTGGTCGTTAAACCAACCAGCAGCTTGTGCTTACATTTTACAAGGGCCATATTACAATGATCTAATTTCTTTGTATAAGTTCATAACACGTTCGTACACTGAGAGAAATATCCTTTTCATTTAAAAGGAATTGGATTAAACCAAAAGTTTTTGCGTTTTCTCTATGGCCAACATGATAGTTGATTCAAGTCCTCTTTATTTTGAACTTGAAAACTATGCAGATTGGCAGAAAACCGTAAGCATATTGAGTTAAGAGGTTTTCCCTTTTCTTATAAACATTTCATTCATTTTAGATTTAAGCGTAAAAACACAACAAAATGCCGTGATCATTTTCAATCGAAATGAAAATGAATTATCTCCAAAAACCCATGCACTAAGGAGGAATTTGCCGTTAGAATGTTATAAATCCTAGTAGTATCGGGGAAGTTGTTCGGAGTGACCACCCGTACTACTCTAGTGTGCCTTAAAAAAATCGTCCTTTTAATGGCGACGACTTCCATCAGATGTTCTTCTAGTAAATATACCAGATTAGTATGTTACGATCGTAGTTTCCAGCCTATTTTGTGCGAAATATTATCTGTTACTGGAATGAAATAGGAGATGCGCCATCTATGCGACAATTTTTCTACTACACATATCTGCTCATCTACTGTACTATATGGGCAGAAAACTAATACATATACGAAAATAAAATGCGATATTCATTTTTACTTCCATGTAAATATTTAGTTAAATTAATAAATACTGGGCTAGCTAGGAAAGCTAGGAAAGCTTAGGAATATTTTTAATATTCCTAAATCGAGTAATAATTTAGTAACTGTAACCAAATGCGTGAAAAATGGTTGAAAACAACAAGATCGTTTTTCCCGTGTATATAACAGTTTTAAAACCTTCAAACACTATATACTGCTGTAAAGTTCCTTGGCTTTTAAGTAAATCAGCATTAACTGAAAAGATTCCAATTATCTCTGATATTTCTTTAATCTTGCGCGAAAAATATTCACTTTTGTTCATTATTGCTTATGTATCTGAGACTTATGCAGGTGGGAACATGAATAAAACTAAAATACTCCCGCGTAAAAAAGCACTCAGCTTGAATACAAATGCTGCATTTTTCGTTAAAAGGCAAAAGTTTTAAATCAATATATACATGCGTGTCCACGCATATAAACCAAAACGTCCGGCTTTTTTTATGTAAAATACTGTTTATAATTCAATAATACTTAAGAGAAACTGAAATATGTTGTTAAATATGTACATAATAATAACAATATAATATGTAATGTGCATTGTCTTACTTAAACAAAAGTTATACAGGCATTATAAAATATTAATCAAAACTAAGGTGCATTCCATTTAATTACGGTTACTTTTCGTCGAAAAGCATGTACTTAAGAAGAAAATAGTCTTCCGATAAAACAGCACGCTACTTATAAATAAAATAAACACTTTTCTGAGAAAAGGTATTTTTTTCGTTGAACATGATAAAAACCAAGTTATAAAACTTTTCATTTAATGCAATCTCTTTTCTCAGTGTATACACCAGCCGTCACTGCGTTAAACTAAATCCAAAAAGTAACAGTGCTCATACAGGGTGTAACAGCGGTAACGCCGTGGTCTTTGATAGTCAAATGGTAACAATTTTTGAAATATTATATATTAGAATATATTTAGAGTATATCTACAATTTTAAAAAAATATGCAATTTACAGAGTGTTCCAAAACTTGCAGTGCGTCAAAGTTATGTTTTTTCTTAATGTAACACTCTGTATTTTATGGTATTTTTAAAGTGTACATTAAAAACTAGATTAATTTTATTTAACGCCTAATTTTTATAGTTTATGAGATATGTCGCATGGATTTTCGATTTGGGTACATCTGCGCATATAACCGAGACGCAAGGAAACAATTTTTCTGACACTCGCCAATAACTAAAATCATATCAGTTCTTTTTTACACCGAGTATACCTTTAGGCTGCTAACAGGTTATATGTATGTCAAAACACCAGCCACCTAGATTAAATTAAGGTAAGGTAATGACAAATTACTTAGACCACACACCAAAAAAAAATTGGCAAAATTCCTGTACGATTTTGGGGCAATTTGGTGCCCCTAAAACCATACAGGTATTATACTTTTCAAAGTAATATTTTTAACTATAAGAAATTTTTTGAAAGTTTTTTTCAGGTAACCTGGAATATTCATAGTAAAATTTCGAAATGTGGGTAACTTTTTTCATGTAGTCTAGAACACTTACAAGTAAAATTTTTAAAGTAGTGATAATTTCCACTCGTTTAAAAGTAAAATTACAAAGAAAAGTTCGTTCGGTATTTGTAGATCTAATCCACCCATATATATCCTAATATACAACATTTCAAGAATTGTTACCATTTGACTACCAGAGACCACGGCGTTACTGCTGTTACACCCTGTATACTATAGATATAAAAACTGCAAACTCTTTGAAGCAATGTAAATAGGATTTCATGTTTTAATGCAGAAGGACTTAAACTGATGAGCTTTTTTCATTGTTTTCAGCAGCAAGTAGATGAAGTTAACAGTGATGAAGTGGAGGTAGACATAGACGAACTTTTAGATATGGAAAGTGATGAAGAACGACGGAGGCATCTACAGGTACTTTTTTTTTTCATACTTTATTTGATGTCAACAATTTTCCTAAAAGTATTCATTTTTTGCCGCATTTTTTATTTGAAATTTTCTAACAATTTTATCTCATGCGTTTATTCTTCAATTTTGATTTGAGCAATATAACTTTTACATGCTCTAAAAAGAAATGAACAAAATCTGCTCATTCAAAAAAAAAAAACATTTTAACATTTCTGGCCACTTTTCCGTTCCAATATTTGTGTTTGCAAAACTCGTATGGCAATAAACCGCATAATGTTTTCTTCTCTCTCTGTCCTAGTACGCTATATTATCATAAAAACACACAGTACAATCTGGCCAATTGTTTATTAAACATTTTAAACCAAGCAAATCGTGACTGACGATTTTCCGCGAAAGCCTTGAATCATTCTCTATTCATAAGCTAAACCGAGGGGAAGGTCATTAAACAGAATATCGTATGTAAAACAAACAAAACACCAGCACCTCTTTGTGGCAAAGATTACGTTATGAATAGTAATGACACATGATTATCCTAAGAAAAAAGGTGTGTATTTTTATTTAATATTCATTATAGCTAATACGAAATATTTGACACATTTTCTTTGATATATTAGAAGTATGATTTTATTCATTCATTATTTTCTGATTTCCAGGCACTCCTTATAGATGCTAAAAAATCCCAAAACGATGTTAAAGTAAGTATTTTTCGTGTTAAATTAAGTCATTTTCAATTTTACTTATTTTAAAAGTGGATACACATTCATTAGAGCATTGTTTTCTTAAGCCATTTATGTACACTGCCCGACAAAATTAATGTCGTTGACAACAGCTAATTTACGCGTTTTCCTATCTGATTTTTATAATTGCCAAATGTTTTGTACGTAGGTACCTCAATAAACCCCCTACTTCCATAAGACGAAGGCAGCCGAACGCGCGCTTGTTCAAATGAAGAGCAGTGTTGATAGTGACTGCGCAATAGACGATGACATTAATTTTGTCGGGCAGTATACAGGGTGGGCAAATTTCGATGTTTTTATAGGGTACAGACCAAACGGTAATAGATATAAGAAAAGTAAGCAGAAGGTTACGATCTCTTTTTTTGAGTTTGGGTTGGTGATCCAAACAGATTGAAGCTAACTTGTTTAGTTCCCGATATACCAGGCGTTTTGCAAAATCAGCCATTTTCTTTCAATCGTTATAAGTCCGATACCATAATATATAGAGGAAATATGTTCAGATATATTTTATGTTGTTTTTTATGAGGAATACACTGGCATGCTTGCTTCTTTTTGAAATTTATTATTATACGAATTATTTGCAAAAGTTATTTTTTTTTAAATGGAACACCTGTTTATCTTTAGGTAATTGAGTTGCTTTTTTTCCCCGTCATATATCTATATATTCTATATATAGTTTAATATATATCTAACTCTCTAATACGTCACAATTTAAAAAAAAAATCAATTTTCGTCACCAAAAGTATCTTACACCGAGCGAAGTATGCGAGTGTTATTTATCACTGACATTAATTATTTAGTGCAAGCATAGTCATATTATCTATATACCTACAAACACATATAAACTATGAGAATTATGATACGGAATACTTTATTCATTTAAACAATAGCACATGAACGAAGAGCGAGCAAATGCAAAACCAATTAAAGTTTTAAAACAAATACTCAAATTGGTCTTCATTATTGGTAACACATAGATTACATCTTTTGGCAACACTTTGAATTGCGTTAAAAATACTAATATTAGGTATGCCATTAATTATCTCAATGAAATTATCTCTTAAGTCATCTACATCATTACTAATCTTTTTATATAATTTACCCTTAACATGTCCCCAAAGAAAAAAAATCTAGCGGGTCCGTTAGTACCTATCCAATTATTACCAAAATTTGCATTTAATAATTCTGTTACCGTCCTAGTGTTGTGAGGTGGTGCATCATCGTGCTGAAAGAATATACGCCCAACGTCATTTAATGGTAAATTGTCCAAATGCTATTCAATTACGTGCTCGTTTATAATTTGGCGATAAAGTATACCATTGAGATTATTATTATATATGACGTAGTTTAGAATACCATAGGATGTCAAGGCACACCAAACATTAAATCCAAATCGTCCCTGTTGTCTTACGTTAAGGGACACGATCTGGGTTTTCATCAGACCACCAGTGTTCGTTGTGTCGATTAAATATTCCGGCACTACTTATATGGGCTTCATCTGTCCATATAATTTTTTCATAGAAGCGTGGATTTTCTTGCAGTTTCGTTATGTACCAATTACAAAACTGCATGCGACGCTCTTGATCATTTGGTTGCAAATGTTGTTGTTTTCTGAATATATATGGTCGAAATTTATGCTTCTTTAAAATGTTTAAAGCTCTCCATCGAGAAATTCCACTCTCAGCTTCAATTTGTCGACTCGAAACAGAAGGATTGGCAACTACAGAGCTAATAACACTAACAGTAGTGTTCTCCGAGTCTTCAATGTTATATTTTTTTGTTCTTTGTCGCTTGAACGAACCAAAATTAAAAAGATTTTCTTTTAGTCTTGCAAAAATATTTTTATGTGGCTGTCTTCTCTCTGGCAAACGGTTAAAGTATGTTTCAGCTGCCGCATCAGCATTATTATTATGCTGAATAAAGCACTCTAGCATAGAATACTTTTCGTAATTTTCATACGCCATCTCAAGTGAATGTTTAGGATAGTGACTGAAGACTGAAGTGCAACGAAGGTATTAAATAAAATTAACGTCAATGTTTAATGACACACGCCTACTACGCTCGGTGTAAGATACTTTTGGTAACGAAAATTGATTTTTTTTAAATTGTGACGTATTAGAGAGTTAGATATATATTAAACTATATATAGATATATGAGGGGGAAAAATGCAACTCAATTACCTAAAGATATACAGGGTGTTCCATTAAAAAAAAATAACTTTTGCAAATAATTCGTATAATAATAAATTCCAAAAAGAAGCAAGCATGCCAGTGTATTCCTCATAAAAAACAACATAAAATATATCTGAACATATTTCCTCTATATATTACGGTATCGGACTTATAACGATTGAAAGAAAATGGCTGATTTTGCAAAACGCCTGGTATATCGGGAACTTAACAAGTTAGCTTCAATCTGTTTGGATCACTAAGCCAAACTCAAAAAAAGAGATCGTAACCTTCTGCTTACTTTTCTTTATATCTATTACCGTTTGGTTTGTACCCTATAAAAACATCGAAATTTGCCCACCCTGTACATTGTATTGCCTCTTGACACCAAAATTAAAAAAAATAATATTACTAATATCAATCAGAATTGGGCAAAAATTATTCGAATTAGGAATGAAGATTATGAATAAAAAAAATTGTTCATAATTCGCAAGTAACAAATGAGTTACACTCATTCATAATAATAATAAACTAAATTAAAGGATGTAGTACTATTGTTCAAATGATCTACTATTTCTAAGAACATTCTAAACGGTTTCTATAGATTTTGAACAATTAATAGTGTTCCACAAAATATTTAATATGTTAATTTCCTTTTTATAAATGTGTGAAGGTATTTAACTCTTGCGGTTTTCATCACAACTTTTTGGAGGACCTTACTGGCATTAGTTATGACACGTAATAAGCACATCTCAAATGAAACACACGACATTTACTCGGGGGACATTTATTATATATGTATAATAATAGACCCAAGTACTTTGTGCGCCCTAGAAAGAATAACTAATAATACTTTATTTGTAAACGAAGGATAGTCTGTTACTTTCAAATAAAGTTATTCTAATGATTATTCAAATGAAATTCATTCGAATAATATTAATATTCATTCATATTTCATGTCAAACTCGATGATTGTTTGTTTGTATTAAAAGCAAAAATAAAATAATAACTTCTGTTATTTTATAGCTAAAAACATGTTGATTTGGTTGCCTATATTGATTAATTACATCTCAAACAACTAAATTTGAATTTCCCCCAATTATTTTGAGTAATTTCAACACTGAAACATAAAATTACTTACCATTTTGTACTACAATGTTATTTTAATACTTTTACGTTGAATTTACGGGAAATTTAAATTTGACGATTAAAGATCGTCTCAATCTCCGTATACAGTATACGTCTTACGGTAATTGGATTGCGCGGTTGCCAAATCGACCAATCAGCTGGACATTTTACTATTTGGGATGCATTATTTTACGCGCTGAAATCATAACCTTTATTTGCGTTTTTGACAGTTAAAATGCGTGAATGACAGTAGAGAAATGTCTTTCATAACTTTCAACATCTAATTTCATATTAACTTTAAAACGCATATCAATAATTTAAGTATTACTTATGCTTATCTAATGAAAATTATGTTAAAATTCTAGGGTTTATTTAATTTAATTAAATAACCCCTGTTTTCAATAAAACAGCTTAGCAAAAAGGAGACATAATTTATTTTTTAATGTTTTAAAACTAGGATGACGACAGTTGACGGGTAATAGAAACTTCAAATACTTCCTGATTGACGACTTATTGAATCGGCTATGAAATTTTATGTATTTATTAACACAAATTATTATTATTAAAACACAACTATCAAAAGTTAACTAACTAATATTATTTTTATATGTCAACTAAAATCCATAACAACAGTTTTGATACAAAACCAACAAAACAACATAGATATAATTAACACGACTGAATTGCAACATCGCAACTGGAAGTAAAGATAGCGTTATTGGTACACATCTCAGAACAGCAAGAGATACAAGTTCCTATTAAATTTCATACAGCATATGGAGGTTGAGACAATCTTTAGGGATGTTTATTAAAATAATGTCTACCCATTTTATTCCTTTATCTTTTTTTTTCAGAAATTTATCAATGATCTGTTAGATAAGGCTAAGACACTGTAGGTCGTTTTAAGTCAAGTGCCAAAAGAAAACCACACAAAAAGGTGTCGTACATAGACAGAAGACTTCGGCCCCGTGGAGCCCCATCTTGCACAAGTTTTCTCTTTATTATAATTTTTTTTTAGTGATTTCTACAAACAGTGACTTTATTCCTGTTTAAAGATTTTTTATTTAATCTTTTTTAAACGACAAATCTTAACGAAACGATACAAAAATAAAATACGTATGAAATTAACACAATATATTCTTTTCGGATCATATTGAATCGAAAAAAAAAAAACAACTATTTAAAGGAAATTGTATTAAAAACGTAGAAGGTGTATGATTTTTTCCGAAGTTTAACATTTGAGAAGAAAGTTCGTCCGGCATGAGATTTTTTTATTATTACATTGCGAATGATTAGTGAATAATATGATAATGTAATTGTATTTATAATAATTATTATTATGTATTGAATAGGATTACAAGCAAAAAAAAAAAAGTTGTTGAATGATTTTTTTTGTATTTAAAATAGAAACGATAACAATAAAAATATATTTCTTATGATTTTGCCAATTTCTTTTGCATACATGTAATTTATGACTATTTGTATCATAGCTAGTCCATTAATATTAAAATGAAAATTTGTAGAATCCTATCATATCCGACCTGCCTGATCGCAACTCATACATGTCAATCTCTGTTATTTCGTTTGTAAGCGGAAAAGATTGTTTAATTAACAAAGAAAGGATGTAAGTATTTAGATTTATTATTAACAACATTATATTACTATTAATAAAAAGATGTTTAAAATAATTAGGGAGGTGTTGAACCGTTAAAATGTGATCGTCATTAGTAAAGTTTGTAAATCGACTTGACGCATTCTTATGGAGGCCGAAATTTGTGCTGTATAGCCTATGTTTCACCGTACAGCGTTGTCGAAAAGTCTAAAAATAAAGAAAAATGTGTAATTTTTTATCTACAATGAATTAAAGATTAAGCCCATATCAGAGCTCTCTGATTTTAAATAATTATGATAAGTATGCGTTTATCTACTTTTGAAACACTACGCATAATTAAAAATGTTTTTAAAGGTGCAAGTTCTACAGAAAACATTGTTTTCAAGCATGAAATGTAAATGACCTAAGATCATCATAACATGTTTCGGCCTGGGGCCATCTCCAGCAGCATGAAAGATACGTCGTTAGAAAAATATAGGAGATATTTGTCAAGAACATCTGAATGATTTGTGTCATATTTTTGCTTTTAAAAAATCAAGCCTGCCTTGGAATTTTACAAAAAGGTAGTTTTTCTCACTAATACAGTGGCTTTTTTTATAGGAGGTACGACAAAATGTTATTAGAAAAAGATGTTCAGATTAATGAATTATGCAAGCATACGAAATTTAAACAAAATCAATGATGCTTTGAAACTTTACAAAAAAATTACTCTTAAACTGCTGATAAACTGCCGTCTTTGTAGGACATACGACAAAATGTTATTAACAAAAATTGTTCGGATTGATAAATTATGTAAGTGTGCAACATTTAAACACGATTGAGTCATTGAAAGTTGTTTTTGAGTTGTTTGAATTTAATTATTTTTTATATTCATGTTTAATTAAAATTTAAACCGATCTTGTTGACATTTTGCACACTTACATAATTTATCAATCTGAACAACTTTTCCTAATAACATTTTGTCGTATCTCTTACAAAAAGGACATTATTAGGAGGAGGAAAAACTTTTTTGTAAATTTCCAAAGCATACTTGATCTTGTTTAAATTTTGTATATTATTTATTGATCTGAACAACTTTTATTAATAATATTTTGTCGCATATCCTACAAAAAAACATTCTATTAGTGGGAAGGTAATTTGTTTTTAAATTTCCAAGGCATGCTTTAATTTCATATACTTGGATAATTTATTAATCTCAATAACTTTTCTTATTAACATTTTGTAGTATCTCCTATAAAAAAAAGCCTCTTTACTAGTGAGAAAAAATCACCTTTTTGTAAATTACCAAGGCGTACTTGATTTTTCAAAACCAAAAGTATGTCACTAGTTACTTTCTACCCAAGTAGGGCCAAACCTCAGAAGAAGCCAAATGAAACAGATACATTTGACATCTTATTATTTAAATTTCATTGACGTTTATAAGCATATCACACTCAAATTTATATATTCACTATTTCTAATGATTGCATTATTAATTGTAATTTATAATTAACCTGAAGGTGATTACCATATAGTCGAAACACGTTGTAAGAAAGATATTTATTAAAAAAAAAATTATTTTATTAGCATACAAAATCACGGCATCGTCTCTAGACTTTTGACAACTCTCTGTATATCATAACACTGCTCATTTTACCATTGTAATTCGCTCAGACATAAAAGCACTGTTTCCCGCCGTTTGGTAAATTAAACACCAGAGTTAAAGGCAGCGGTGACTATACTGTGTCCTGTCGATCGGCAAATGTCAAGCTAATTTATAAATGTATAATCACAACACGAGAATTAATTGGAAAAACTTGGTGTGTACTTATTATTAATGTGAGCATTACCATTATAGTTATTTATCATTTCTGACTATTTCATCGATTGTTATGTACTGTTCCTGGCCGGCATCAGTGCTTCAAGAGATGACTAGCAAGAGCAGCAACACTACCATCATCGTTAATATTCGTAAAAATGATTGATTGATTGATATATGTGATCTCGACATTCTTAATTTTCGGCATGTATATCATTAATAGAAATATTGTATTAATTAGTCGCCTAGGATGATGTGTAAAACATGATTATTATTATTATTCTTATTACCATGATGAATTATTGATTATTAATTATTATTATTATATGAATAATAAAAATGTAATGACTACATTGATTTTTGTGTTGTTTTATTTATATCACAAAAGCAAATATTATTTAAATTCACATTTCAGAAGTAAAAGAATTAAAATTTAATCCCAATATCTCAAAATTGAACATTTCAGAAAATATTGTAAATAAAATGTAATTTTATTTATTATTACCGTTCTCAAAACGACTCAAATTCTGATCATTTTAACAAATTAGATAAATGAAATTGAAACAAGCATTATAAACAATCAAATATTATAAATAACATGAAATTCTAGCACCAGTTTCTTGCAATATACACGATTAATGTTAAAAACAAAAAAAGAATTTTACAATTAATTTTTAAATTAAATTTTAATGCCCTCAAAAAAAAATCAATTATATCAGATTGGTCAGTATCCACACCTTCGAAAGAAGAGGAGGAAGGTATGGTAATTACGAAATATAAGTGAAATTTAATTACAGAGCTGGTTTTTGTCCCAAACTGCACCAGTTTTCAACAAAAAAAAAATAACGAATAGTTCATATTCCAATCATATCAGCCAAAGAAATTAATGAAATGAAAACGTTCTAAAAAGAAATATTTTCTTCTGTATTCGCAAAAATTACATCAACATTCCGCAGAGTAATTAATCATCTCAGCCAGTGAATCGAATGAATTACAAATATTGAAGAAAATACTATTTAGACATACCAAAACTTTTACAGTTTATTTTTTTCCAAATACTCGTACATACAAAAAAAAACTGCGTTATATTCAATTTACCGCCCTCAAACAGTTTCAAATTCCAATCATTCCGACCAATCAGATTAATGAAAACGAACATTCGAAACTCTCCGATCACCTGTCAAAGTATCGAATTTTCAAAATCGAGGCATGCAAAAATTTTGCTGATCGACCGTGAGAAAATTAAAGTAAGTATCGTTCTTGCATTAATGGAATTTAAACGGGGCGCGCTTTAACCAACAAAACCTCTATGGCGGTGCGATGAAGGCAGCGTGCGCATGCGTACATGCGCAACTCTAACCTATATCCCGATACTCATCGCGGTGATATTTTCCAATTTTCGCGTGAAATTGAAATAAACTATAGGAAAAATAGCACTCCGTCGTCCTTTACCAACATTTTCGATTCGTATCCGAACGATATTAAACGTTTCTTATGGCATTAGGTGAAGAATTCGACAGTGGGATGGAATCGCAAGGAGGCAGCGCTAAAGATACAACACCTGAGAAAAAACCAGCGATAGACAGTGATGTAGATGAGGAGGTACTAGAATGTACAACATTTCGTTTGATCTATCCTCAACTTTGATTAAAAATGTTGATATGTATATGTAGTGTCTATTCCTTTTAGCCGGATGAAACTCTATCGGAGAGATTGTGGGGTCTCACAGAAATGTTTCCAGAAACCGTCAGGAATACGGCAGCCCAATTAGCAGATAGTACAACGACAGGCGCGAAATTTTTATATGGTTTCTCACGATCAGCTTTCTGGATTGTTTTTAGCAGTTCAATAATATTATTTGCGCCCGTGATATTTGAAGTTGAACGGGCCCAATTGGAAGAGATGCAGAGGAATCAACAGAAACAAGTGAGCACATTTAATTGACTCTGATTACCTCTTAAATAATACCTATTTTTCTGTAGATATTATTAGGTCCAAACACTGCGATACCAGGATCAGGGGGCATGCCTTTAATGCCACCCCCCTTACATAGATCGTAAATTGCTTGGACAGAATCTTAAAGAAGTAAAGGAGGTTTATAGTGTACACCAATAAAATTATAATTACTTTTTTTTGTATTCCTCACAGAACATATAGGATTGTAAATTTTATTGTAACTAATTTAAAATTACAATCTTTCATCAAATTTGCATTTTTTAGATTATGTGAATTGTCCAATTTGTTATTAATTGTTAGCAATTTAGGTAGTAAATTAATTATTTTTGACGATAAACACGAAAATATACAACATAGAGTTTATTTCCTTATTGACTTTTAATTTAAATTTACCGCTAAAAACGTACTACGCCATCTAATAAAAATATTTCATAACAATACTCGATATTATAGGTGTTCAGCAGTTCAGCTACATTTTGCGGTCTGATTTTAAAACGAATCAGATTTTTTTTTTTCAATTTTTATTGTAACCTATGCTCAAATCTGTTGATTAAATGTGTGTTTCGCACAATTAAAAAAAAAAAAAAAAACATTTTCAATTAAACCATAAAATTTGAAATTCATTGAGCGTGACTGAACGATTTTTAAAAAATGACAGATGACAAATATAAAATGTCAAAATACCACTCCATTAATTTAATATTGCGGTGATTGGGAAAGCTTTTAATTTCCATAATACCCATATCGAATTCATTATCAGTGATGAATCGTCCAAGATAAGTATCTGTTCAAATAACAAAAAAATGTGAAGATTCATCCAAGCAGTGTTATAAGTGAATATTATAATTTTCGCGTATGTGACCGATTTCTAATTGGAATTATAAGAGAAACCGATTTACTATGGCAAATACTGGTGTATTACCCTTTGTTAGGGGAGTCGATTTTACCCGCAATGATTTTAGCGTACGTATTTGCTCTCCCATTCCCCTCAAAATTCTCCAAATAAATATTTTAGGATGAGAAATTCCCTGAAGCCGTAAGCATGATGACAGGTGTGCAATGGCTCAAATTAGATCGTACCAATTTAACTGAGATTCCCAAGGAGATGGGAAATCTCTTAAAATTGGAACACTTATCTTTGACACGTAATAACTTGGAGAAATTGTATGGAGAACTCACAGAATTAAACTGTTTACGTACATTGAATTTGAGGCACAATAAAGTAAAAAGTTCTGGAATACCAGCAGAGTTATTTCACTTAGAAGAATTGAGTACTTTAGACTTGAGTCACAATAATCTGAAAGAAGTACCTGAAGGGCTGGATAGGGCGAAATCATTGATTGTATTGAATTTAAGTTATAATCAGTAAATATATTCTTCGAAAGATGTGACATTCATTCTAATCTTGTTGATTTTAGTATTGATTGATACCAAATTCGCTATTTATCAATCTGACAGATTTATTGTTTTTGGACCTGAGTAATAATAATTTAGAAACGTACCTCCGCAAACAAGGCGATTGGTCAATGTACAAACATTGATTCTAAACAACAACCCTTTGGGGCATTGTCAGTTGCGTCAATTACCATCTCTCATAAATTTAGATTTATTACACATGCGAAACACACAGAGGAGCTTGAGTAATTTACCTACAAACTTGGAGAACCTTGTAAGCCTTTCCGATGTTGATTTAGCGCAAAATTCTTTACCGAAATTACCAGAAGCACTGTACACATTACCGAATTTGAAAAGACTGAATTTAAGTGAGAATGAAATTACTGAAATTTCTTCAGGTAAGTTTAATTGTTATAAAATTTTAATCATTTAGGATTATCTTCGAACTTTAGCAATGGAGAATTGGCAGAAATTAGAAACTTTGAATGTATCACACAACAAACTTACTGCCTTGCCAGCTTCTTTATGCAAGATTGCAACATTGCGAAGGTTGTATGTAAATGATAATCAATTAGACTTTGAAGGAATCCCGTCCGGTATTGGCAAATTGGGGAGGCTGGAGATATTCTCGGCTTCGAATAATCAATTAGAAATGATTCCCGAAGGTTTATGCAGGTACAATGTTCATTTTGCTTGAGAAATTCATTGAGAAAGGCGTGTATGTGTTGTCATTTTAGATGCGGATCGTTGAAGAAATTAAATTTAAGTTCAAACAAATTAATTACATTACCAGATGCTATACATTTACTCACAGATTTAGAATCCCTAGATTTGCACAACAATCCAGACTTGGTAATGCCTCCGAAACCGAATGAAATGACCAGAGGGGCTGGGTTAGAGTTTTACAATATCGATTTCTCGCTACAGAACCAATTGAGGCAAGCTGGAGCTAATGTGCCAACCCCAATACCATCACAAAGTAATTTTTATTTTTTTTTGTTATACATATACACACACATATTTAAGACTATATTTTTATAACTATTAAGTGTAAAAGTAGGAGAAGGGATTTCTTCTTCTATTTTATGGTGTATAATCCGGGAACCGGAAAATTCACCGACAAACAATTCCCCGATAGGAAAATTCCGCGACAGGAAAATTCCCCGGTAAACAATTCAACGAATGGAAAATTCCCCGACAGTAACGAACTTCCCTTCACACTTCATCTCGGCTTAGGACGAGTTTAGAAGTTTTTTTTTTTATAATAGAAGTTTTTGTCCTTTTTTTGTTTTTTACATAGATAGTAGTAATAATAACAATAATAATCGAAAAGGCTTTTCTCGTCATAATTATGTACAAGGGCTACTACTTTTTATTGTTTTTAATAAATAAAGTTGTGGGCTATACCATGTAAGTTATCGAAAATATTTAAAAGAATGCTAATCTCTTTAAATTAAAATACATATATGTGAAAAAAATCGATCCTAAAAATACTAATCGACGTGTCCATGCGTTTTTTCACAAAATAATTGCCTGAATTTTAAACGAAGCCCACAACCTTACTTATTAAGACAACAGAATAGCCCCTGTACATAATTATGACGAGAAAAGCCTTTTCGATTATTATTGTTATTATTACTATTATATAAAAAACAAAAAAAGACAAAAAACTATTATAAAAAAAAAACAACAAAAAAACTTCTAAACACGCCAGTACAATGCTGCTCGTCCTAAGCCGGGATAAAGTGTGAAGGGAAGTTTGTTACTGTCGGGGAATTTTCCATTCATTGAATTGTTTGTCGGGGAATTTTCCTATCGAGGAATTGTTTGTCGGGGAATTTTCCGTCGGTGAATTGTTTTCGGGGAATTTTCCTAGATCCGTATAATCCCTAGTTTTATTGCTTTTTTTCATTCTTCATTGTAAGAATATAAATGATTTAATTTGTTCAGATATTAGTAAAGATCCCATAGCAAGGAAAATGAGTTTGAGAAGGGGCCGGAGAGATCACGAAGAGGCCGATCAAGATCAAGCTAAAATACTAAAGGTAAATACAACCTAATCGTAGTCAAATTTGATGATTTCACTTCAATATTTTGTAGGGTATGAAAGATATAGCTAAAGAAAAGAACAGAGCCAAGGCTGAGGAAGAATTAAAGGCGGAGTCGCTTAAGTAAACATATCAGAATCATTTTACTTTATTTAAATTTTAAACGCCATCTTTACAGACCGAAGCGCTGGGATGAAACTTTAGAGAAGCCACCATTAGATTACTCCGAGTTCTTCGATGAGGACGCAGGACAAGTCGAAGGTCTAACGATTTGGGAGATCGAGAATTTCCTTCCAAATCGCATCGACGAAGTAGCTCATGGAAAATTCTACGAAGCCGACTGTTATATTGTCTTGAAAACATTTTGCGACGAACCGGGAATGATAAATTGGGAAATTTATTTCTGGATCGGTGAAAAAGCGTCTGTAAGTTTTTAACATGTAATAGTAGCTTATGTTTGATTTTGTGCAAAATTTTTAGTTGGATAAACGAGCATGTTCTGCAATACATGCGGTAAATTTAAGAAATTACTTGGGCGCACAGTGCCGAACTATACGAGAAGAACAAAGAGATGAATCAGAAGAATTCCTGGCTTTGTTTGAAACGCCAATTGCTTATATCGAAGGGGGAAGGACTTGTAGTGGTTTTTACACAGTCGAAGATATGGTAAAATTAAATATATATGTATAATCTTGCTTCGTTTTACTGCTTTTATGGCATTTCTGTTTTTTCATGTGTGCACAAATTTTAACCATTTCTTCTTATCTCTCTCTTTCCATTGTTCTTTATTAGTTTGTAACTACTGTATTTTCATTTTCTTTTGGTTTATAACGCTTACACCTTTCTTACAACGTCATCCATAAATTTGTTAAATAGAGTTGGCGTCATTACACCTCCCTGTGGTAATTCTTCATATACCGGGTGTCCAGCCTAAGATGCAACGGTCCATAGCAGATTTATTATTGTTTTTTTGGAAAAATGTTTGAAATAAATGTTGCCTGGAATCATATTCTTAATATTTTAAAATTAGTTTCAGTAATGGCGGACTTCCGGTTGTACCGGAAGTAAATACTAACTTTATTATTTTAAATGGAACACCCTGTATATTATTCCACTTTTGGATTCCTTGTCAAATTTAAATAACAATACGTTAGGCATGCATTGGGGCTAAGTTGTACCGTTTCCGAATTACATGACATTTTTCGAAAAAAATGACATTTGCGATGTCTACGGTGTTTGGAAATATCTCCGGAAATACGAAAGTTATAAAGATGCGGTTTTCAGTTTTCGCTTAATCATGAAACAGCACACGTCTTTTATTTTAAAATTGTTGCGTTTAAATTACAAAATTATTAAATAGGACTCTGTAATTTTCGAACTCTAAAATCATGGATAACTTGATTTTTTTAAATTGAATGGTATAGCAATTTTTACATAAATGGATATAAAATTTATTTTTTTTCGATTTTATACGAGTGTCATTGCGTCTATCTGCAAAAGTTTTGGAGATATTCGCGATTTTTTAGTTTTTCATGATAGATACGTATTGCGAAGCGCCGGCTACCTTCCCTTCGCATTTCACCAGGGTTGGGACTGGCTGCAGTAATAATAATATGAAACTTGAAATTAAAAAAAATGTAGAATTTACTGAAGCGCGTTGGAAATGAACATAGCAAAGATAAAAGAAAACACACATTACTGGTACATCCATAAATAACATCCATAACTACATTGCTCTGTCTGATGAATGGCGTACATACACATCGAGCGTCTTGCTCGCAACAGGTTACACTTTAAATGTTAGTGCCGTCGTTATACAGAGAATTTGTACAAATATTCAAAATGCGATCCGTTTTAGGCGCTACATTGAAATCGCTTTTGCAAACACTTTTGAACATTTCTGAGCATTTCTGGTGTGACTTCTTGAAACACTTTTAAAATACGATGGCGCATATCATCAGGTGTTGTTAGTGGCGTCTCATAAACTTGATTTTTAATGAATCCTCATAAAAAGAAATCACAGCTTGTAAGATCTGGGGATTTCGGAGGCCATCTGTCATCTGTCCTCCACGCCCAATCCAGCGGCCTGAAAAAGACACATCCAAAACTGACGAAATTCGACAGTATTGGGAGATGGAGCACCATCGTGTTGGAACCACATCAGCTGACGAGTAGCTAACGGAATATTTTCTCACACAACGCCCAAATTATTCTGAAGAAATTCCATATAAACCCTACCCATCAGGCGTTGGTTATGAAAGAACAGGCCTATGATATGTTGTCCAATGATATCTGCCCACACGTTCACTGACCTTCTGTACTGACTATGTGCTGCAATAAATCGATGGGGATTTTGTGTGCCATAATAACAACAATTGTGACGATTCACAAATCCATTTTTGTGGAAGGTAGCTTCGTTGAAAACATCACTTTCTCGAAACGGTTCGCAATGTTGTTTTCTTTTTTTTTTGTAATTTCAAGTTTTGTTTGTTTCCAGTGGTCTTATTCTATTCTGATGGCCACTTTCTAAACATACCAGTATTACTGCTGCCAGTTGCAGGCCTGGTGAAATGCGAGGGGAGGGGAATATCTCCAAAACCTTTGCAGATAGACGCAATAACACTCGTATAAAATCGAAAGAAAATAAAATTTTACATCCATTTAAGTAACAATTGCTATACCATTCAATTTAAAAAAATCAAGTTATCCATGATTTTAGAGTTCGAAAATTACAGAGCCCTATTTAATAATTTTGTAATTTAAACGCAACAATTTTAAAATAAAAGACGTGTGCTGTTTCATGATTAAGCGAAAACTGAAAACCGCATCTTTCTAACTTTCGCATTTCCGGAGATATTTCCAAACACCGCAGACATTGCAAATGTCATTTTTTTTTTCGAAAAACGTCATGTAATTCGGAAACGGTACAACTTAGTCCCAATGTATGCCTAACGTATTGTTATTTAAATTTGACAAGGAATCCAAAAGTGCAATGATATACAGGGTGCTCCATTTAAAATAATAAAGTTAGTATCTACTTCCGGTACAACCGGAAGTCCGCCAATACTGAAACTAATTTTAAAATGTTAAGAATATGATTCGAGGCAACATTTATTTGAAACATTTTTCCAAAAAAACAATAATAAATCTGCTATGGACCGTTGCATCTTAGGATGGACACCCGGTATATTGTGATAAATGTGATATCACATTAATCAATCGGAAACATAAAGACACATAACAATCTTGTGTATGAAGTTTCAATTTATACTCAGAATAATTTCAATTAAATAATCAAATATTGACTTAAAAATTTTAATTTTAACTTTTCCTTAAAATGTCATCCGTTAATATGATAAATAGCATTGGGCTCATTACACCTCCTTGTGATAATTCCCCATTTATTTCGAACCACAATTCACTCTGTTTTTGTTTTCTCTATATGACACTTATTTTTTTGCCTATTTCCCTTTTAGCCAAACTTTTCCATATCTTATGTCATCGAATTTTATGGAATGCCATTTCTAAATAAATCTAGAAGGGCCATGTATGCTTTTTGATTTGCTAGATTCTTGAAAAATTTTAATTTGTTCCTAATTTAACAATTTTTTTTTGCAGACATTTGACACTCGTTTCTACAGAGTTCATGGAGCTGGTGCCTCGATACATTTAGAACCGGTGTGCGTTTCTGTTGAATCTTTGGACCCCAGATATGTTTTCGTCCTCGACATTGGGCTAAAAATCTTTATTTGGAATGGGAAGCACTCGAAAAACACTTTAAAATCCAAAGCAAGACTGCTGGCTGAGAAAATCAATAAGAATGAAAGAAAAAATAAAGCTGAGATATTCACTGAGAATATGGGACAGGAGAGTAAGGAATTTTGGGCTGCTTTAGGGGTGGTATTAGAAGATGAAGAAGAGAATTTAAAACCTACGATAAAAGTATTAAATAAATAGAATTTGGATTCGTTTTACATTCAAATTTTTGTACTTTTGCAGGAGCATGTCGATGCAAATTTTGTTCCAGTACCACCTAGATTGTATCAAGTTCAATTGGGAATGGGGTATTTAGAGTTACCGCAAATTGAAGTACCGCATGGGAAATTAGTGCATACTCTGCTTAATAGCAAAAACGTTTATATTTTAGATTGCTATTTAGATGTATTCGTATGGTAATCTCCTCTCATAAACGTCTAAAAACAATTTAAATATCATTTCTCATAGGATCGGAAAGAAATCCACCAGATTAGTCAATGCAGCAGCCGTAAAACTCTCCGAAGAACTTTTCAACATGATAGGTCGACCGGAATATGCGACAATTATGCGGGTAAGGGAAAGCAACGAGACACAGATCTTCAAATCCAAATTCACCGGCTGGGACGAAGTGATCGCTGTGGATTTCACCCGGACAGCTGAATCTGTACAGAAAACCGGAGCAGATCTCACAAAGTGGGCCATGCGACAAGAGACGAAAGCTGATTTGACCGCTTTATTTATGCCGAGACAACCACCGATGCCAACAACAGAAGCGCAACAACTAATGGAGGATTGGAACGAAGACCTCGAGGCAATGGAGGTATTCGTTTTGGAAGGGAAAAAATTTGTGCGATTACCCGAAGAGGAGATCGGCCATTTCTATTCGATGGATTGCTATGTGTTCTTGTGTCGATATTGGATGCCGGCCGATGAAGTCGAGGATGTTGAACCGCCCGAGGAGGATTTCCAATGGGTGGTTTACTTCTGGCAAGGGCGGGAGGCGTCGAATATGGGCTGGTTGACTTTTACCTTTACTTTACAGAAGAAATTTAAAGCCCTCTTCCAAGATAAACTCGAAGTATGATAGTCTGCTTTAAAAATTCACTATTTCTATTCATTTTTATGACGCAGGTTGTTAGAACCATCAGCAGCAAGAGAACATGAAATTCATGGCCCATTTCAAACGTAAATTCATCATTCACCAAGGCAAGCGGAAACAGAAGACTCCGAACGCCGTGGAATTCTATCACCTTCGCTCGAACGGCAGCGCCCTCTATACGAGATTGGTGCAAATAAAACCGGACGCGACCGCTTTGAACTCGGCGTTTTGCTACATCCTGAGCGTGCCTTTCGAACAAGACGAATCCGGTATCGTTTACGTGTGGATCGGATCGAAAGCGGATCCTGACGAAGCCAGATTAATTCAGGAGATAGCCGAAGAGATGTTCAACGGGCCTTGGGTCAGTTTACAGGTGCTGTCGGAAGGGGAAGAACCGGAGAACTTCTTCTGGCTGGGTTTGGGTGGAAAGAAACCTTACGATACCAATGCAGACTTTATGGATTATACTAGATTGTTTAGGTGCTCGAATGAGAAAGGATATTTTATCGTCTCGGAAAAGTGCTCAGATTTTTGTCAGGTATGGAGGTTAAAAATCGAATTACTATTGTTTCAAATATCTCGGCCTCACATCATTCTTTTTGAAAACGGTGGAAAAGGCTGTAGATAACTATATCAGAACAGACATCTTGGAGCGGGTGCCATTGCACCCCTGTCAGCATGCCTATCAAACAGACAAATCCACTGAGACTGCATTAGTGGAGCTGACGGACCAAATCCAAGATGCTCTGACGAATATAGAAACCGTAGTGTGCGCCTTTCTAGAATAGAGGGTGCTTTTGACAACACTCCACACGAGTCTGTCAAAAAAGCATTAATTAATAGGGGGGTAGACGGTGTGACTTCTAGATGGATGTCGCAACTACTGTCTACCAGGTCGGTGGAGGCGGAGATGGGACATAAGACCATCTCGGTTAATACGACCAGAGGATGCCCACAGGGGGGAGTTACATCCCCACTTATGTGGAGCCTAATAGTAGACGAACTCTTATGCGGACTGACGGATCTAGTCACATCTTGTCCAGGGTATGCTGATGATATTGTCATATACGCAAGAGAGGCAAATTTGAGAATACCCTCTGTGACATAGTTCAAAGAGGTTTGAACTTCACGAGAAGATGGCGTCAATCGATGGGACTCAATGTCAACCCCACTAAGACAACCCTAGTAGCATTTACCAGGAAAAGAAAATCCAATCTTAGAACCATAAAACTGGATGGGCAAAATATAGAATGGAGAGCAGAAGTTAAATATATAGGCCTTACCCTAGACAATAAACTTCTATGGAACAAACATGAATTTGAAGTAACCAATAAGGCCAAAAGAGCTCTGATGGTGTGTAGAAACTTTGCCGGGAAAAATTGGGGATGCAACCCAAAAATACTGCTTTGGATGTATACAGCGATAGTGAGACCGATCATCACCTATGCATCAGTAGCATGGAGCAAAAGAACTAATCTGGCCACCGCGAGAATTAACATCTCAAAAGTGCAAAGATTAGCATGTGTATGCATAACGGGGGCTATGAGAACCTGCCCAACAGCAGCTATTGAAGTAGTATTGGATCTTGCCCCCCTCCACATAGTAGTAGAGGGTGTGGCGAAAAGAACCGCACTAAGAATGGTCAAGGAAGGAATGATTAGGCATAGGCCTCAACTTCCTGATGGTGATCAAACCTGGGATATGCCCCGGGATGATATGTTAAAAAATTTAGCTTTGTGAAAGAATTCACTATAAAGCTAAGTAACAGGAGCGAGTGGATCATAACACCATCTTGAACTTGAATAGGAATGCCATCAAATGGTACACTGATGACTCCAAAACGGCAGAAGGAAGTGGAATAGGAATATATGAGCCTAGAACTACATATTTTCGAAAGCTTGAGAAAATACCCAAGTATATTTCAGGCGGAAATACACGCTATTGGAAGATGTGTTCAGTTCATTATGGATAGGAACTATCGGAAGCAGGAGATTATCATCGTGTCTGATAGTCAAGCAGCCATCAAGGCGCTGAACTCATATGAAATCAGCTCCAAGATGGTCTGGGAATGCCTAGGGAAACTAAATGAGCTAGGCAAAAGAAATACAGTAACCCTCCTGTGGGTTCCGGGTCACACAGGAGTGGAAGGAAACGAAATAACGAATAACCTCGCAAAAAAAGGGGCTGGAATGCCTTTCGTAGGGCCTGAACCCTTTTGCGGGTTAAGTAGCAGTACAATACTGAAGAAACTAAAAATGGAAATGGAGCAGAGAAAATCCAGTTACTGAGAAAATCTCCAGGGAATGAGGCAAAGTAAAATTCTTCTGGGAACTTATAACCAGAAGAGGTTTACAGAATGCATCAACCTGAGTACCGAACAATGTTTGCATATTAACAGGAATACTTTCAGGCCATTGTAGACTGAAAGGACACCTGAGTAAGCTTGGATTGGAGAAAGATCCTGAATGCAGATTTTGTGGGAAACAGGATGAAACATCCATCCACCTCCTCTCAAACTGCATAGCACTGTGCAACCCGAGGGCATTGTACCTGGGTGCATGTGAAATCGAAGAGGTAGACTTACCTAGACTGGGGCCCTCTGACATCCTACACTTTCCGAAAGGAATAGGATTGGAAGGCCAGCTGTAAAGAAGCAAGAATAGGGGACACAATAGATCTTTTAGGTCGCAGTGTAACACCACCCTTCTATTACATACATACATACATTCAAATATCTCCCAACTTATTTTTTTTTGTGCCTGAATCATTTGTTTCTACTTTTTACTCCTATTCTCATTAGTATTGGCAAACAATGTTGCATTTCGCTTGGCTCTAAACTTGGTAGAGGATGCCAAGATTATAAGATAAATGGGTTGCAATAGAATCAAATGAATCTCAATTAATGTAGAGTTATTTTGATTTTAATTTTTTATAACAGGACGATCTAGCAGATGACGATATCATGATCCTTGATAATGGAGACCAAGTTTTCCTTTGGTTGGGGGCAAAATGCAGCGAAGTCGAAATAAAATTAGCGTATAAATCTGCGCAAGTCTACATCCAGCACATGAGGGTCAAACAGCCAGAGAAATCGAGAAAATTATTCTTGACCTTAAAGAACAAGGAGTCGAAACGATTTACAAAGTGCTTCCATGGATGGGGCAGTCATAAAAAACCACCAGAGTAACTATAATGATGATCAAAGTACTTCATATGTTTTTTTTATATCTTTCTTTATTTCAATGTGATTTATTATAATGATAATAAGCTTTGTAACAATTGTACTTACATTTCTTTTATTTAAGCGGCTTAAATAAATATTTTAACATTCATATTTGCTTTATTTAAATGGAAATATAACAGAATCTAAGATCATTTGAACTTGAATAAATTACTCTAAAATACAATAAATAAAATATATTACATGTACATTATAACATATTCCATAATTTCCTTATAGCTTTAATCGTCGTCATCATCATCATCGGATGGTACGAACAAATCGTTTTCTTCCAGGAAATTAGCCATGGATTTACTAAATGCAGCGCCGATTAATAACCCAGTTGTTACGGTTATAGCGATTCCCATCAGTCCGAAACGTGTAACCATTGGCTCAGGTGGGATAGAGTCTATACTTTTGAAACGTGCTGGAAAGACTTGAGACTTCCATGGATTTCTCGAAAAGAGGTTATGAAGTCCTCGCATATTGTTTATAAATATGCAAAAAGCTAATTAAATTACGCAATACAAAGCACAACTTCACGCAAATTCTCGATACAAAAATGACGCATAAATGACGACAGGCTCTTTTTTAACTTTGAATTATTACGAATTTTCACACCTATTGTAATGCGATCTCTCTCTTATAGATTGAAATGATGCTGATATTAGCTCTCTCTATCTATCATGACGTAACAATAAAATTCCGTCAATTTAAAATGTAAATTTAACCTAATATTAATCTGTTCTAAAATTTTAATTCATATCTGTACGTTATTTTATAGAATTGATATTTAAAAATATCAATTATCTAGAAAGATTCATTACTTTTATACAAAGTAAATTAAAAAGTCTTCAATTTTCTATGCATTTCTTTAGATCTAAAATTAATTAGTTCTATTGATCCAACTTTTGCTATCGTACACCGGTTTTTGACGTCTGTCATGCATTTTGTTATTAAACAATTTATTATGCTGCTGCATTAAAACACCCTCCACAAATAAAATGGACATCGTAACGACAAGTTTAGACGCTCTACTGCGTAAGTATCCTCTAATTTTCCTAACAATGAAGTTTATATTACTCCCAGCAACCTAAATATTTTAAGAGAGGGCGACTAACCCGCTAAACCAAAACATAGATAAAGCCGCTGTTGAAGCCTTTTGCGTGCTGGTAAACAAGGAAAAGGACGGCTGCCACATAGGGGTTAAACTGATTGCCCTGCGTCTACACTCCAAGCAGGAGAAAGAGGTCTTGCAGACCCTGCACATTTTGGATACTTGTATGCAGAAATGTGGTTCCACATTCCAAACAGAAGTGGGCAAATTCCGCTTCCTGAACGAAATGATTAAGTTAGTCTCCCCTAAATATTTAGCCTCCCAAACACCGCTTGTCGTACGACAGAAAGTCCTGCAGTTGATGTATTTGTGGACGCTGGATTATCCGAAAGAATCGAAGATCAGAGAAGCATACGATATGTTGAAGAAGCAGGGTGTCGTAAAAGACGCGCCACTTAGTGTCAACTCTGATATCTGTCAGGTGCCTGATAAAACTAAGAATTCCATATTTTGTGATGAGGAAAAATCAAAATTATTACAACGGTTACTGCAGAGTAAAAATTCCGAAGATCTGCAAGCCGCTAATAGATTAATTAAGTGCATGGTTAAAGAGGTATGTTAAACTAAGACTTATTTACTTATTCACACTGTGTGCGAATTATTTAACAGGAAGATAAGAGGGCAGAGTTAAAGAGTCGTAGGGTGTTAGAATTGGAGTCGGTGCATAGCAATGTACGTTTGCTAAGTGAAATGTTAGATACTTATGTTAAAGATGGCTCATCGCAAGATGAGTTAGAACTAATTAAAGAATTACATCAAAGTTGTGAACGATTAAGGCCAACTATACTTAAATTGGCTTCGGAAGCGCATCAAAATGAAGATATACTACGTAAGTGAAAAAATTATTCATTGTTATAAAATAATATAGGTATAGTTATGTATTGGCAAGCATTGTGCATAAAAATTTAATTAATTTTTTTTTTTGTACTCCCTTTTATGGATTTCTCAATAAGTTTCGCTTCATTAGTTAAAAGTTATTACTTATATTATTTTACACTAATTAAATGATTTTAGTTGATATACATATAAAACTAAGTACTTTTTTGTAAAACTAAGCAATTTTTGAAAAGTTGGGGCTTTTATTACAGCAAAATATGGTAATAATTGCCATCTTTAATATTATTACTTTCAAATAAAAATATGCATTTAAATGGGGTGGCTTATTTAGTAGGCAGAATTAAAGACACACACGACTAAAAAAAAAATTAGATCTTCTTAATATCTATCTATCGTAAAGATAAAATTTATTTTTTATTTGTTTTTAGCAGAACCCGCAATGAATTAAATATATGAGTAACACCTTGATTTAAAAACTTATCTCGTTATACAAATCTGTTGGTATTCATTTTAGCTGACATACTGAATGCAAGTGATGAGTTAAGCAAAGTATTCGAAAAGTACAAAGAAGTCATAATTAACGGAAAAAGGCTTAAGAAAGTGGAGAATGATAGCAACAGTATTTCGCTCCTTGATTTTGGTCATTCCGAATCTGCATCTCTCACCTTACTAGACGAGGCGAAGGTAAACGCATGTGATAATAAGAAAGGCTCTGAATTCGACGTATTATGTGATATATTTACAACTCCCAACGTATCGGAATCTCTATTGGGAACAGATAATGGCATTTTGAAACCAGTTTCGTTGGTTAAAACCGGTGAGATGTAATTTTCTATTCTTTTTATTAACATCTTTAATTATTTGTTTTAATTTCAGCAGATAATGTGGAACCTCTGAAAGAAAACGGTAAATTAAAAGCTTTGGAAGAACTAGATGTTTTAGGGGAAAGTTTATTGAAACAAAATCTGCAGTCGATCTCAAGGCAAGGACCTAAATTCCAAAGGTATGTTTTCTTTTAATATAACCTGATTTTTCTGCGTGATGTCATTAATTTTTAAGTGTGATATAGATCGCTATACTAAAATTAAAATTCCATTTCATTTTGAAAACTACAGTTTGCTGATCACTGATACACATACCACTACTTATATGCACTTTTCATTCCTATTGTTGTATGTTAGCATTTGTTTGTCTTGTTAGTCTAAAACTTGAATGAATGCAGAAACTGCACTTTTTAAACTAAAAGCGTAATTTTAAACACTTTGAAAAACAAATGAATAACTTATGCTTAATTATTGGATCTTTCAAAAGCGTTTAATAGTATTGGTATAGATCATTCCGTACTTTTACGGAAGCTTAAGCTCTCATATTTAAATGAGCGTCAACAAAAGATGCACGTTAGTATTAAAAAAAAGACTGTCTTTCAGATAACATGGCCATAATAAAAGGGTGCCACAAGGTAGCATATTAGGTCCTTTTAAGAGACTATTTATTGTCTACTTTAATGATATTTATAATCCTAAGCTCACCTTTGCTGTAAATAACTATTTAACAAGGAATTATGTTGACAATACTATTTTTTTAATAACTGGTAGTACATTAGATGCAGCTATCGATCTCGGCAACACTTATCAAAATTCAATTGACGAATGGTTAACCATCAACAACCTTAAAATTACCCATGATAAATCAAATGTCATCTTCAAATATAACAAATTTTAAACTTTCCCAGAAGCTGTAAATATTAATAACTGCGAGTATCCTTAGGGATATAGTAAAGTTGGCATGTGCTTCGTATTATGTATGGTTGCTGCTACTTAAACATAAAATGTGGAATCGTTATTTGGGCTGGCGATAGTGACACAAAGATTTTTTTTTTATACAGGAAAAGATTTTATGTGTGATTAATAAACTTGTGCACAATCTGTCTTGCAGACGATTCTTGAAACTAAACAATATTTTAACTGTATATGTTGTTTACGCATTTGAATTGCTGATCTTCTTATATAAAAACAGACACACAGGAAAAAGAAATACAGCACAAGTATTTAAATTTGCCGCCACTACTTTTTAACTTCAACGTAAAGGCATTAAAATAACTATCAATGTAGTAGGTAATTTTATGTTTCAACGTTGAAGTTACTAAAAATAATTGCGGACGATTTAAATTTGGCTATGTGGAGAATAGGATATCTTATTCATCATAAATAATGAATAAGTCCGTAAAACGAAGTTTTATTTTTACGTTTTGAAAATTTTGAATGCATTTACTTCGAATATTAAAGAAAATATCTTGCTTAAATGAAAATTGCGATACTAGGAACCGAAAAAGAAATAAAAGCTGCATTTTAGATTTTATTTACGGCCAAATAAAAGTGGTTCTGGAAATGTATTGATTGTAATGTTCCTTAAATTTTTAAAATTTGTTGCAACATTTAAAAAACACCCTTCTTGATCATCGTTTCAGGAATAACGAAAAGATCCCAATGAATAAACTTCCGACACAAGCCGACAACAAACAACAGAGCACAAATTTACCCAACGAAACAAACAATTCGCACTATCAAGCGTTATGAATTTCGACTTGAGTTATCTCCTAGAGAAAACGAACATTAACGACTCTAAAATAAATCAAATTTTCGAACAAAACAATGACGATATGTTAGTCGACATCAGTGAAGATAAAATTAAGAGACCGAAAAGCAGGGGGAGACGAAAGAAGAAGACGATGATATGAAAATAGAGGAATCGCAAGAAGCTATTGTCGAGTGCTCGAATATGAAAAGCGAAATTAAACTAAGCGATCTGCATGTGGCATTAGAAGAGATCAAACCGAGCAATGTACCACCCGTAACGGCTTTGGAAGAGAAGAACGGGATTTCTGTTACGTTGCATTTCGCTCGTGATAAACCTAGAGATAATGTTACGGTTATTGTTGTTACAATTGTTAGTAAGAATCAACTACCTCTACGAAATGTGCTGTTTAGAGCTATTGTACCTAAAGTATGTTCTCATTTCTACTTCCTTCATAGCATAACTAGCAATTTTATGATTTTAGACTTGCAAAGTAAAATTACAATCACCGTCTGCCATGGACTTACCACCGTTCAACCCATTTCTACCACCGTCTGCCATCACGCAAATCATGTTGATAGCAAACCCGCAGAATGTAAAAGTCTCTTTGAAATTCATCGTGAGCTACAATATGGAAGACGAAACTACAACCGAAATGGGGGAAATTGAATCTCTACCTGATGTATGCTAATATACACAAAAAAAAACAGAGCTGATAAAAAGACAAAAAAAAAGTATTCTAAGATTACAATTGAGACATTCCAAAAAAACAAGTATTGAGATTATTTACTTATAAAAAGACGACTTTATATATGTGTGTTCATATTTATGTTATATCTGATTTAATTTTAAGCTAAAAATGAATCTCGTTTAGTAGCATTTATAAACACGACAGCTAATTTATTGGATCCGAAAGTAGCCATCCAATTTGCTTTACTTGAATACATTAACGGGAATTAAGAAATTTCTGGATCATTTTAGGCAGAGATAACGTTTTGGGACGTATTGACATGTACTTATTATATAATCTGGGGATTATTTAGCTAATATAAAAATAATAATGATAATGAAAGGAATAACGTGATATATAAATATTATTAAAAGTGAAATTTCTTAGGATGTATTATTGTACAATGAGATTATAATATTAAGTCAGCATACAAGAAAAACAAAATATTTTTATTCTGTATTTGATGCACTTTATTGTATATTGTATACAAAGCCCTTTTCTGTTGTGATAACTGATTCTGATTTTTGGTGTTGTGCATATTATTTTTTTATACTTTTTATTTAAATAAATTTATTGCGTTAAAATATCATTGTGTGTTTTATTTTTCCAAAAGGAATAGAGGAAACGCAGTAAAATAATCGACAGTATGACTCTAGAGAGAATTTTTCATGCAAGTGGTTAAGAATTTAATAATATCTAACTAAAATAATTCACGATAGATTTCATTTTTATTTACATAAAAATGAATTAATCTATCGTGAATTGCTTAATAATTAATTGCTTGTTTGTACGACACTGAAAAAGACAATAAATAATTAATTAACGAAAATTTGGTAATAAAGAAAATAATTGAATAATAGACCATTATTAACTTCTTTGTTTCTTATAATTTTATGAGTATTTTTTTCCAAATACAGCTGTGGTCAAATGTTCTAGGCACCTTAAATTTTGTGTGAATAACGACAGTAGAATAAATAAAATTTTTAGGCTAAATACATTATAAGTATTATTTATTAAAGAATTATAATAATTTATTATACTTTTGTGTTCTTCCAGTACAGCCCTAATATTTTTTTTCATAGCCGAGAGAAAATGACTTCGAAGGTTTAAAAATGCATCAATATTGTTTTTGTAATAGAATATGTGTATATATTTATGTACAATTAAAGCAATGGGAAATAAAGATTATATATATTCTACACCTTTACAAAAACTGCTCATAAAGAATATTTTATAACCACATAAACGATTGCAGGACCATTTCAAATGTATAACACAGGGATAATTACATGCATTGGTTTCACCAAGGATGCCTATAACATTTGGCCGCAGCTGTATATCTGTATATGTCATAGGCTATATAATTCGACGACTAATAGATGGAGCTGCTTCATTTCCTCATTAGAATAGTTTTCAAGTCAAAGATTTAGAAATGGGATCTGTCTAAAGCGTATTTTTGTAATTATCTCAAAAACAGTAGATCAGGACAAAACGGTAAAATAACGCTGCATTACTTTCTTCTCACGATTAGTCAATACTCACGCTTAACTTCACCATATACCTATTTGAGCCTCTCAACATTAGATGTCACAGTAGGTAATTGATTTTGTGGTACCTTCATTATCAGCAACGCAGCTTCAAAAGAATTTTTAAGATCGCAGCGCCAAAACGGTATCTTATAGAAGCCATTACCATTTAAAAAATTTTTAGTTTCGCTCTATTTTGATGTGCTTTGACTCCATTTAATTTTGATTGTTTTTAATTATTTAGAAAATTTTATAATTGCACATCTTTATTGTGTGTTTTAGTTTCGCTACATTACAGTGGAAAATGTAAGTGAAAACAATACGCCAAATCTTCTGTTTTCCCCATTCCATTCACGATAATTTTTATAAGTAAAAAGCAGCTAATTTGAGCAAATGTACTACAGCTTGAATGGTGGATGATACCATGTTTTTTTTTTCCACCCTAACTGACAATTTTCCTTCATAGAGTAATGTAGTAGTAGTAGTTTCACCATTCATATAGTAATGATGGTTTTATATTTTTGTAAATCTTTAATGTTACTCAGAGTGACTTTAATATTTTGCTTTAAATACTATTTTAGCAATTCTTAAATCTATTTCCTTTTTTGCCTCACATTTGATAGGGTACTAATTATGCTTCTTTTAAATTGTATTTTCAGTTTTTTTGTTTTAATGTGGTCCTTTTTTTCGTTGGTTTTTTTAACATGTGGCCTTGTTTCACTGTGTTACTCCAGTCGGAAACGTTCTGATCATTTCTTTCTTTTATCGTTTATGTTATGATTTTAACTACATTTACGCTATGCCCGCTTCAGGACAAGTCATCAAAAATGTCCTTAACAAATAATATAAATTTGTAAGTATATAAAATCAGGCAATGCCTGGTCTATACTATAGCTTTGTTCGTTGGCGATACACCAATTACACTGGTGTATACTCTACCTTTCTCAGAGACATAAAGAGAAAATCGTCTATCCTATTTTAATTAGGAGCCAGTGCAAAAAGTATAGCACCAACGAGCAAACCTTATATGTATAAGTTGTTAATACTTCGTTTTCAGTCTTTGAATTAAATATAGACATATACTTAACGAAAAAAAATTGATCTTTTAACGCCTCCTACTAAGAGTGCTTTTCTCAGTAAATAATTTTTTATAGATTTTAATAATAAGCGTCAATTGTTAAATTCAATTAACTTCCCACATTTTTAAAGCGGTATATTGCCGATGACCTCTTTTACTGTCTAACAACTCTGTTAGCGGTTATCTTTTTCGACTGGGAGCGTGGCGCACTCCTGTAATCCAGCTACTTGGAGGTCGGGTTCGGCGGATTGTTTGAGGTCAGGAGTCCTGACGTAGGGTCGCCTGCGTCGACTGGACGTCCACGCTAAGCCCGGCGTCAATATGGTCGAACCGGCGGAGGCCGGCGACGGCCAGGTTGGCCAAGGAGGGGCGCACCGGGCCAGGCGGGAAACCGAGCAGCCAAAAGTCCCCGCGTCGGGCAGTAGCGGGATCGCGTCCGGGAGCGGGAGCCCTGCGACAGCCTGACCAACACAGTGAGACCCGGACCTTTTTGCACCCAATTTTTATTTATCCTTGTTAATTTAAATGAATTAATTAATCGAAAACTAATTCGAAATTCGATTAATAAACAATAAAAATTATATCAAAAATATTAATTTTTATTGTTGGTAAAGAAGATTTCTTTATCACCATCATTCAAAATCATAGTTACAGATGGCGCTAACAAAAAAAAACTATTTCAATCATTATTTGTACTTTTAAATATTGTATTCATGATTGTAATCACGGTATCATATGTTTATCGTGATTATAATACTAAGTAATATTTGATTGTGCTTATATTTCCAAATAAAGTATTTCGTCGTGATTAATTAATACGTACCTGCGAGAATGATAGGTAGAATTTGCATGTTATTAGAGGCACGATATTACCGTAAAAATGCTCACATTTGAATATATTTTAGCAACAAAAAAATTACCTAGACTTTGTCGCTATTACTATTGTTGAAAAGCCTCCAGAAAACCAGTTTACAAAACTTTTACACATGTACTGGTGTCAAGCAGAAAGCGCGAAACGAAAAAGCAAAAGTTAAACAGAGCTTGGAATACACATTTGCTGATTTGCTATACATTACTTGCAGTTAAAACTTGTTCAGTAACAGTCGAAGAAACAATCTCAATTATTAGGTCCAATCGATAACTCTTTAAAGATTTCAGTAAAAGTTACTGCGTAAGCTGGTAAATCAAAAAATAACGACCCTGCAGTGTGACATAAATTTGATTGGAGTATAGAAATATCTGAAAGTTTGAAGTTAGTCCAAAACACTAACCCAAAATGCTTCATCATTGATTATAGTTATTTAAACAAAACTATTTACCAGTAACTAAGAGGAAATACAAATATTTGCAAGAAACGAAAAGTAAAATTAATAAAAATTATTAGGAAATTTATGATGTTCTTAAATGCAGACAAAATTATGTGCAAATTCTCTCTATAATTACAAATAACTATTAATACAAAAATATTCATGTTACTGATTCTTTTTTCTAATAAATTGCTTTTATTTTAGATTACAACAATACAACGTAATTAACAACAAGTTTCCACAGCTATACTTACAATGCATTTAGGTTATAAGTTGTATTTTCTACTCGTATTACTGTGATAATTCGCAAAAAAACTGAGGCGCTTACAACATTTGGCAGTAAAGATATTCATGAAAAAAAGTCAGCTTAAAACAATATTTATTTACACAGATAGGTAATTAAGAAAATACTTAAAAAATATCAAATAATAATATATTACAAATTTTATTTTATTATTCTACAGTTGCGTCCCGAAACGCTAGAGCTGTTACAGCTTTCTGATGTCCTGCATATTCCCTTTCTAAAGTTCCCGTTTTCACATTCCAAAGTTTAGCAAAGTTATCTGATGATGCTGCACGAAAAAAGATGTAAGAAGTTTAAGTAAAATATTTTTCGTAGTCAATATACCTGTAAAAACATACTGTGAATCAGAACTAAAGGCAGCATCCCATACCCAGCGTTGATTCTCTTGGTGTAATTCTTGCACTAGTGTGATAATCAGATGTCCTCCAAATTCGAGCTGTTTGATCTGCCGAAGTTGTTATTAGTAATCTAAAAATTTTTTTTTATGATTTTAATGGATATTCGAAAATATGAAAGTAATTTACTCGGAATCGGGGCTGAATTTGCATTTCAACGCTTGCCGTTTGTGTGCTTCGAATCTGTGTTTTGGTATCATTTTTGTCGGCTCATCCCCATTTCCATTCGTCAGGCTCCAAATGTAACATTGCCCTTTACTGTTTACAGCAGCCATGTGAGCTCCAATTGGGTCAACTGCTATGTCCAAAATCATAGAATTTCCATCTGGAATCTATGCAGATTTTATTCATAAAACAAAATTTTTTTGCAATTTAGCAAAGAGCAATGAAGTTCATGGGACTGAGTTTTATCTTAGAAGATATATTTGAATTATTTCTTTAAATATCTTGAGGTGACCACATATGTTAATATGTTTAACAAGAAATTAATTAATCATTAAAATGTAATATGCTGAAAAAACACTGAACCAAAGTCTTGAAAAATTAAATTGCGCGAGAATTTGGAGCGTCAGGATTGGTAAATTCAACCTATTCAATATTCACTGAGTGAATATATTATAATTATAAACAAACTTTCTAATTAGGTAGTAATCGCAGACAACTTTACCCAGCACTTAACCGTGAACTGTCAAAGCTATTAAGAATTACAAATATGTATCAAGTACTCTTAAACAACACAAATACCATCAAGTAAAATAATAATTTTGTAATGAAGTTTAGTGAAACCTTTTTATCCTACCACCATTATATATCAATTATTGTTACTATTTCCTAAGCTGTAAATTAGAAACAAAAATGGTCACTATGCAATACCCAACAACAAATAAAATTTTCCTTCAGTTTAACAGTATTCCTTTTTACCCATAAACTTCAATTTATCCTAACTATATAACAAACCAATTGTTCGTTGTGATCAGTTCTGATTTCCCATCGATAAATGTTCCCATTCTGATCTCCAATAAATAACTCGCCCTGGTTTGGATGTAAACGAACACAAGTCACCGGTGCCAAACCTTCGAAAGATTTGGGACACTGAAGACTAGTCGAACGTAAATCCCAAATTCGAACGCGTCCGTCTTCGCCTCCCGAATACATCCATTTGCCGTCGCTTTGAAACCGATGCTGGTCACATTCTTGGGTGCGCTCTCATAATCCGTTACGGCATTCGGATTGCTCGATTGCAAATCGTACATACGGATGTGTTGGTAACTAGCTGCCGCGAGCAATTGTCTATTCGGTGTGATTTCTAAGGCGTTAACTTGCTGAAAATCGAAATTGTAGTTTGGGTATTAATGCGGTTACAAAATGATTACAGATTCTGCATGTTGCATTGTTCGTAAGCAAATTCCCTTGTGAGTGTGCCATAATTTGATTGTGTGGTCGTAGCCGCCTGTTGCTAGGATTACTTGATCGTTTTCGTTATTACTTTCAACAGTCATTATTATGTAGGTTGTATTTTGTATAATTTATATTGTGTATTTTAGGTTAAAATTCTTAGTGTTTACAAATACGAATTGAGCTGTCAAGTTGATGTCAAATCAAACAATTTTGACAGACGATAAAATTGCAATCAGCCTTGCCAACTTTAAGTTTAGACGGCCAACATTAGAAACAATACAGTTTCAATGTTACCAGCAACAAAGAATTTAATATATACTCAAATGGTTTTCATTACCCAATTTTGTTCTTTGTGGCATTTAATACTGCTAAATACTCTTTCTACCACTGGATAAGGTGTTGGTATTTACAATAATGTAGTCAAATTTTACTTCTTTCAACATTTTCGCGATAAAAAATGTGGTATAGAAGTATATCTAGTAGTAAAAACGTCATTTCAATCTTCTTCTACCTATCTGATGGAAATATTGTACCCTAATAGCCAAATTTAAATTTCCCGCCACTATTTTTAGTAATTTCAACGTAAAGACATTGAAATAACTATGAATGTAATATGAAATAGTAGGTAATTTTATGTTTCAATGTTGAAGTTCCCAAGAATAATTGCGGGCAATTTAAATTTGGCTATGTGGGTATCTACTTTTGCGTGTAAATTCATGTGGCAGATCGCCAAATGTAATTCTCAAAATTTTTGAGGCTGTGTGGGAAATTTTCTCAGATTTTAAAAACGGTTCATATTAGTGTTGTTCGGCAAATATAGACGTTATAAACTAATAATTTTAATGATGCATAATGTACAAATGCCAATTCATTAGAAACACTATTGATGAGATTATTTTAAAAAAAAAAAAAAATAGATTTAAGAAGCGACCACAAAGCGATATTTGGCGGTCCATCTCTGCACGACTTTTGGTGTTCTGACAGCACTGTCAATTTATATAGAGGGTGCCATTACAGTCATTATTCTGACGTTGATCCTGATGGTTATTTGGAGTATTCCAGAATATAATTTTTAATTTATTATCTTTCTGGTTTCTTGCTGCGTTTTTATTTAGTATAGTAAAAGCAATAATATCTTCGTTGTTAATCAAATTTTACACTTGTACTACTTCCGCACTTGTAAAACGCGACAAATGACAAATTGCGGCCATTTAGAGCCGAGATTGTACTTCCTATTAATTTCCTATAAATTTAAACGAAATTAAAATAGGTATCAAGATAACTTTAATTGCAGTTGCCTTTAATTTTCAAATTTATTTCATTCTAATTTATCAACAACAATAATAATATAACCAAAAATATAATAAAAAAAAACATGGAAAAAATAGAATATAAAAGACAAAAAGGGTGTTCTACATAATTTGTACAAATTTACAATAATATTATAATACCTAACATAATCAGTACATAAAACATTTTAAACATTAAAACAATTTATCTAAAGCGTCTGGAACGCCATCCAAGACTTTAACAACCTTTTCATCATTCGATTTAATCTCATCTTTAGCATCCTCCGAAGAATTTTCCACATTACCCTCCCGTTGCAACAAGTTTAAGGAATTAAAATCCCCCGTATTACAAGGGATGCTCGGAATTTGCACACCCTGCATCGAGAATCCGGAATATTGGGAAGAATGCGGCTTTATTGGAGAGGGTAGGTTAATAGATGTATTTTCTTCGGGTTTATCCAGGGGGTTCGGGTCATCATCTTCGATTTTGAAGGGAAGAACGAATTGTACAGGTTTCTGGGTGTCATCGTATGACTTTGTCAGTGCAGGTGATGGAACTAGAGGTGATTGCGATATATTGCATGACACGCCGATGGGACTGAAGGGATCTGTTGGAAAGTTGGGAGATTTTCTCTTTTCGGGTGTCAATTCATCGGCTGCACTATTGTCCGCACTCAAATCTGATAGGTCGATATCGTAATTGATGTTTGACAATCCTAATAGGCTTCCATCGTCGGGTGTTATAAAACCATCCAAGCTTTGGGTATCGTAAGTTAATAATTCGTTCGACTGTGATTGTTTGAGAGTATCGGAAGGTCTGCAGGGTGTTATATCGAGTTGTAATTTCCTTTTTTTACCATCGGTTAAATTCAATTGCTGAGCCGCTAGATTTTGAGTATAAAAATGTCGTTTGTCTACCTCGCCTGCTTCATCCGTTACAGCATCTATCGTTATGGGGATATTTATGGGTTCTTGCGCATCCGAGTTGGTACTTGTCATTACTACAGTTGGAGCAATCGGTGATGGTAGGTTTGTAGCATTGCAGTCTTGTTTATCCAAAGCGATGGGTATCCTCTTCCTTGGTTTTATAATTAGGGGTGTCGATTCTCTGATTTTGGTAACTTCTATAACGATTTCTTTCTGAAAATCTAAAAATTACAATCAGATCATCGACTTTACATCAATAGAACATACGGCAAAAGCCTCCATGCTTTCCCTCAATCTCTGCGTCCCGTCCTGTACGGCATCCATCCGTTCGGATAATCCTTTAAGTTGCGATAAGTGCTCGCATAACTGATGCATCCCCTCGCAAGCTACCAGAGCGCTTTCCCACGCACTCACCGATGTTATCGTGCCGTTCATGTACCCTTGGAACTCCTCCTCGGGCATGTTTAGAGATTCCGCGGTCAGGTTTTCGATGAACGAAACAGCACAGCACTGTAAAAATAAGACCATGAAACTTGAAGTTAATAAAATCGAGTAATTAATTATTTGGGATGCAATACCAGATTGGTGAAGTAATATCCGCCTTCGCCCTGCATTAATCGAGTATCGTTGCAAAATCTCGTAACGTACAATATGTTGCTTTTCAATCGAGCCGGGTTCGCTTTTAGTACGACGAAGATTAATGCTGGTAAAAATTCATCTGCACTAACTGGACCGCCTTGGCAGTGTTGGAGGACTTCTACGACGCTCTGACAACATTTTACCACGTATGAGAGCTTTTCTTGTGGGGCCTTAACGGAGTCCATACCTAAAATATGCGCAGGTCAAATAATCTGTTTTCAATTATTGTATTATACAACGTGTGTATAAATTGTTGCAGAAGCTCCACGTAGTGACATACTTCGTTCGTTTCTGAATCGAAAATCTAAATGGTAAAATATTGTACTATGCTTCATAAGTCTTCACGAGTTCTTGAAGTTCGGTTTTTTAGTTCCTTAATTAGCATTTGTGTTCGTTATTTGTCGTATAGATAGCTGGCAATTTTTGAATTTTACACATTTCTTATTCCTGTTTTTTCGTAAACAGTTCTTTTTGATTTTAGAGCCTGGTTTTAAACATTTCTTCATAAGCATCCTCTCATGAAAAACACATTTGGCAACATTGTAGGACAATGACTTTGTACTCTAATTTGATTTCAATCAAAACCATTACTGTCAAATTTTGACATTAATCTGAAGTGTTCAATTTTATGCAAGCTCTGCTCTTTTTCGTGATTATCTTATTCTCTGATTAGTTTTTCTGTTTCAGTGTTTTTATCGTTCTCGTATTATTGTTTTGTTTATTTACAATGGTTTTTACATTTAATGAATATGCGATATGTATATGGTATACGGTTTTTGTAATGGAATGCTAACATGGCAGAACAGGAATATCGCGTACGTTTTCCAACCGGAGACATCCTACTGGAAACGTATTCGACGGCTGGACCAACGTCTACGTGAAACTGGTTCGTTTAAGAAAAGAAATGCCAACGCTGGTCGACCTAGACAACGGCGTACATTACAACTGATGTTCATTTGGTTCTACGTGAAAACCTTCTTTATCCATACCATATAACTAAGGTGCAGCCGCTCTATGAAAACGATAACATACACCGTTTAAACTTTTGTCATAGTATCTTAAATAGGATTCAAGAAGATGGCGACTTTTAAGAGGTGTTCTTTGGGCCGACGAGTCTATGTTACCAGAGATGGTGTACTTAATACCCATAATTTTCACCAATGGGCAGATGAAAATCCTCATGCGTTTCGGGAATACGGTCACCAAAGAACGTTTTCAGTTAATGTTTGGCTGGGTATAATAAATCACCGTGTCGTTAGGAAAATCTATCTGCCAAATCGACTTGATGCCAACGGATATTTAAATGTATTAGAACAAGTTATTGACGAAATGCCATTGAATATACGCCGTAACATGTTTTACATGCATGATGGAGCTCCGGCACATTTTCCTCGTAATGTGAGAGAGTGTTGGATGAACACTTCCCAACAGGTGGATTGGTTGCGGTGGTCTATCTTATGGCCTGCAAGGTCTCCGACCTAAATCCTTTAGACCTTTTTGTTTGGTTTCATAAAGGTGAAAGTTTACGCAACATCTCCACAAGGACGCTGACGAAGTTATAGGGCGAATTAACACGGCAGTATTAAGAATTACACCGGAAAGGCTTGAACAAGTAATACAGACAATACTCGTAGATTGCAAATGTGTTTACAAACAGACGGATATCAATTTGAAACATATCCGTAGGTAATAGTGTCGCTAATTTATTACAAGAGATGCGTTCGAAAAATCAAAACTACAATTTGTTTTAATAAAGCTTTCTTATTGCTTTTCCCTATGTATCATTTGTGTTATCCAATTTGTCATTTGTAATTTTGGTCTGTCAATTTTGACAAGTATTGTAACTACCATTACGGTAGTATGCGACTACAGTGTTGCCAAATGTATGTTACTTTCAAGTGGCTCCTGCAGACGCATGAAGCATAGTACCATATTTTACCATTTAGATTTTCGATTCAGAAACGAAGGAAGTATGTCGCTACGTGTAGCTTTTGCGACAATTTATACACACGTTGTATAATAATACAAATGGTTTATTAAAATAACTTGATTGTTTATTGCAATTAATGCACTCAATATTAGAATGTGAGCATATTAATTGGAGTAGTTTGTATGTTTGACTTAATAAAAATTCATAAATTTGTATAAATGTATGTATAAATGGTATTATATATTAAAATTAAAAAAAAAAATTACAAGTGAAGATAGTGGCAAAAATTAATAAAATCAGAGAAAGCATAAATTAGACGCTGGAAGACATATGAAAAGTAATCCAATTTTCCATAAGATGAATAAAAAGAGAAAGAAAATATATAACTGAATAAATAGAAATTAATTTTTTCTAGCATTATTTTGATTTAGTTTAGTATTTAACGTGTAGAGCAGGAAACCACGCATCATATCAAATTATTTACAAATATACAGGGCGATGCAAATTCCCGCAGTCACCTCCAACTTTTTTATTTTAAATGGATGGTTATAATTTTAGTTATTTTGATAGTCACTTAGGACACCTTTGCAATAATATATGGGTACGTGCATTTCGACGATTGGTTTTGGATATATCGCAAGTTTGTGAACATTTTTACGATTGCAGCTTCAGAGATTTTAAATTTTATCCTAAAAACGGACGTAGTGCAGCATGTTACGAATTGAAGGGTTTGTGGGGAATTTGAAGGGTATGTTTCGAGGTTACACAACGTAAAAATATATACAGAGTGTTGTTGCAGAAATTTTACCAACAAATAGTGCTTTCGGAATATCACTCTAAGCATACGACAACTTGTTATTGGGCAGGTACTACCTATTCACGTCAAAGTGAAGTCAGAGAGTAGCTCGGAGTGATATTCCTAAATGCACTAAAATTGTCAAAGCTCTTACCCGTCTTTCTACAATTAAGATATTCCCCTGCATACATTCCTGATGCTAAAAGTTCCTCCTTCGGGAAGTTTATTTTTCGTAATTGACCAGGTAGAAAATAACAGGAACAAAATGATATAACCGACAACCAGATTAAAATAATACGTAATAACTAATAAACAACAAATAAATAATCTAAATTGCAAGAAAAGAGCGGTAATCAAATTATAACAAATACTAAAGCTCGATAATATCAAGGAGAGACTACAGAAAACGATTTTAGGTGGAAATCTTAAGCAGAGATTTGACGTAACGTTAGATTCTTAGTTTTTGTTTGAAAATCATGACCAACTAACCTAGCCATATTGAGTATCTCAGATATGGAATATTGCAAACTTATTTTCCTTAAAATTGCAATATACTGGAAAATACTGGAAATAAATGAAGGGTGCACGAGAATAACGATCAAAGTCCCTTTTTTGTGAAAATGAGATGCCATTTTGTGGGAAATTCTGAGTATTATAATAATGCGCGTTCAAACTGTTTCAAAAACGGTCGTAATCCGTAGAAATCAATGTTGCTATAACGTAGTTTTGTTTTGAACCTTTAAGTGGCAAACTTTAAAATTCATTAATCTCTTAATGTATAAATACGGACTTTGACCGTTATTCCCGTGCAACCTTCAAATGTTATGCTGTTGGCACAATTTTGAAAGTAATTTTACAGGAAATTTGCTGACGATATCGAAGAATACAGGTTCTGTTTAAAAAAAGCGAAAGAAAAGCGTTTGAATTTAGATAAATGTGACACTACATATCTAACACCCTGTATATATTTTTACGTTGCATCACCTATAAAAATATATATTGTGTTAGCATCCAATTGATAACAAAAGAATAACGTGCGACACTACACCCGTTTTTAGGATAAAATTTAAAATCTCAGAAGCTGTAATCGTAAAAATTTTGTCAAAATTTGCGATATATCCAAAACTAATGGTCAGAGGTCCATCTACCCATATATCATAGCAAAGATGTTTTAGGTGGTAATCAAAATAACTACTAAGCAATATACTGATCCATTAAAAACAACAAAAAAAAAATCGGAGGTGGCTGCTGGAATAAAAATAATTTTGTAAAATGCGCAGTAATACACTATATCGGATTCTTTTTCTTTCTATTACATATACAATTTCCCTACGTGTAAAGTTAAAAAACAAATTGTCAATAGATTGGTAACTGACAAATAGGCAACCAGATGTACCACAAATTAGTTATTCAACTAATAACGTTTATTACGGGTTTCAAATACCTTAATTAATAATGAAATAAATAATAAAAAATACTAAATAATAATAAAATTTCAGAATATATCTGGTTTGTGGTGTATCTGGTTGCCTACTCGCCAGTTACCAATGCATTGACAATTTGTTGTTTTTTTTTAACTTTACTATCTAACTTTGCTAGTTTTCGTGGTTAAAATTCTGCCGACAGAATAATAGCGCACCCTATATTAAAATAAATATGAAGTTAATACTAATTCTTACCCAGAAGATGTGTTATAGCACCATAAACAAGATCCCGAACTTCCATACTAGTCTCGCTTATACAACAGTCCAAATGATGAGCGTTAACCCAACTCAGCTGTCTTATCCTCTTCTGAATGGCCAGATCTTTCTCTTCATCGTTTGTAGTCGGAGGGCAAAATAATAAGCTGAACATTAAAGTACGATAAAAAAAAATATACATTAAAATGACATACGAGAAAGCGTCTTTTACCTATACAGGGTGGTCATCGAGAACTTCTCAAAGAAGTCGATCAATTGATCCTTCGTCTCCTGTTCAACCTTAGCGTAAATCTCATGCGTATTGATCCGATTGGAGAAGAAATGGTAGTATTTCTGCGCGACCACGGCCACTTCATCGATAGGCCTGGCTTGAATCTCATTTCTGATGTTAACGTTGAAGAATTTGACGCATTTGAAGAAGTCATCGCGGATTGGTCTCCCTAACAGTATGTAATTGGACATGTATTCGATTTCTAGTTTCTCGGTTTCGGGATTGGTGTGCCGAGGCTCGTGAGAGCGCTCCGGTCGACCTGAGTCTGAAAAATCATGTTGTTGAAATGCACGTGTACCATACGCATACGTATTATATGGATAAATAGGAAAGGGAAATACCTTTGGCCGTCGAGGTCCTACGAAAAACCGGCGCGAAATTTAAATATTTGCTCTTCTTGTCCGTTTGTTGTCGTTTCTTCTCCTCGAATTTTGAAAAGCCCGCCACTGGGGATCGGCTGTGATGTTCCGTATGTGATTTTCTGTGGTGTCTCTCCTTTTCCATCGAACTTCGGTAGCATTTCGAGCAATATCCTAAATTAAATTTAGTTTTATCAAAAATCAGTTTCAATGACATTCTATATGGCTAATATTTTTTTTTAGTTTGATGCCCTTTTGGTATTAAAATGATATATTTGACAGTTATACAAGTTAATAGTTTCAGAGAGCCTCGGATTCAGAGCAGACATTGTTTTAAATTTTGTACATTGAGTACATATTCAAATACTCCTATACAGTGCCCAGTGAATGTCAAAGGTACCCACCTGATATTCATTAATAATATAAATAAATAATACACCGTTAGAAAATATACTTTAGTGAGAAATTCACATTTGCTTGAAGTATAAATGTCACTTGTCATCTTGTCATGAACAAAATAGAAAAGTTTCACTGTGGCGATTAAACAGATGTTCTAACCTTATCCAAAACGATTTTCTTTGGTGCATTGCGCATTATTATTTTTCTGTAGCGAGCTTGCATGCAAAATCGTTGCGCCGATAAAATCAATACACAAAATTGTAGCTATTGGGAATAAGATTGATAAAAGCATGTACGTCTTATAATTACTTCGAATCTATCAAAATTTATTTCTATTTCTGCAAAACAAGCTCCTATCTATAAATATGTAGTTCGTCAGTTTAAAATAAGTTTGAATTTATGTTGTTTTAGCAAATTATTGTTCTCTTCCGCGACATTAGATTATTTTTAGATAGTAGCTGTTTTTTTACAATAAATAGTTCCCTCATCTGTGAGAAATTTGAGGTTATGTTACATTCAATTACTTCCCAGTAAACCAAATTCAAATTTCCCTCAACTATTTTTAGTAACTTCAACATTAAAGCACGAAATTACCTACAATTTTGTATTACATTAGTAGTTATTTGAATACCTTTCAGTTGAAGTTACTAAAAATAATTGCGGGAATTTGAATTTGGTTTATTGGGTTTTTACATCGTCGAATTTAGTATTACAATTTTGAATTAACATGTATTTATTTTAATTTCAGATAATAAACTTAAATTGCTTTAATACTACGCAGTATGCAACCATGTATACAATTCATTGTAGACAGTTTCAAAATTGTAGTGGAATCTATTTGAATCTGATGTAATAAGGATCAAATTAATAATAAAATTAATGTAAATACTAATTACCTAGCAAGATATATTCTGTGATAAAAAAAATAAGACAAAATGGAAGACAGGTAACAACGTATTAGTAAATTCATAACACTTTGCGCTAAAACTAGTTACCTATGTAACCTAATTGTATCCGAATTGACAATCGATTTATGAACATTCTGTATACAATTTGGTTGTTCTTTTGACAGAATTTGGTACGAACAACTATTTTTATTGAATACTAGTAAAATGATATCATTATCTTTAATGGTTTACAAAAAGATGGTACGTCAGAAAGAGATAAAAAACGTCAAATTATGGACAAATCGAGTGAATATCTCAAAAAACGGTTGGAATTAGGGATAAGAACTTTAGTGAAAATTTTATTCAATAATCTGTAGAATTCATTGAGGTAAGAAAAAATATGATTCCATTTAAAATAAGAAAACTGTTATCCACTTCCGGTGTAATGGAATAATAATTGGTTTCCGAAAGTTAAAAATATTTTCGCGCTATTCCTTAGGTGGGTTTTGTTGTTAATTTTTTTGTCGCATTAGTCTAGCTGCAATAGATCGCGAGAAAAAGATAGTGGACGAGTGGTCTGAAACACCCTGTATATAAATTCTGGGGAACTCTAGGAAAGACTGAAACGAATGTAGACTAATAAAGATACATTGCTTACATGACCCATTTTACCTTTTTCTTTTAAATCTTAGGCACCATTTTATATGAATTACGGGAAATTTCAATTTTTTAAAACTATTTATAACATCAATAAGCAATTATCGATAAATTAAATTGCGAGCTATAAAACTATTTTAAAATCTTAGTCATGACTAAATATATCGTCGTCTTTGTTGTTAGAATTATGTTGATATGTTTATTACACGCGTATAGGAGTATTTTACCATAATGTGCTGTTTTAGCAATAAGAATTGAATTCCAAAATTTTATACAGTGAACGGCATAAGTTTTCAAACAGTCGTGTAAATCAAATGTAAGTACTTATGTAGATTTTATCATATATCGTATATTTAAAAAACTTTTTAAATGTGTGGTTCAAAAATAAAATTTTGAAAAGTACCTACTAAAATGGCTACGAAAAAGTATTGGTGCATTAGGTATGCTGATGCTCTTACAATAGCCAACAATTTAGCAAAAATGTCTTATTATCAACTTCCTTTTATTTGTTGTAGGACCGTCAGAGGTTGCGGAGATAACTCGTGTCGGCCTAATTAAGAGCGCAAAATTAGAGAGCGTCTTCTAAGAAAGGTTCACGATGAAGCATGTCTAAAAGCCACCCCAAACCTAATCTAATTTAATCATAAAATAATCGTATAACAAAATAATTCAAAAATAATATAATACAAATATACACATGATCATTTACATTTGTCATTATAAACTAATTGCAATGGATTACATATTAATATATTACCCTTGTTTATATAACTTTAAAAGATTTATAAACCAGGTATTAACTGCCAATTCAATTCGGATTACTAGTATAAACTTTCTCTAATTATCATCTAGAGGGATCCTAATGAATTATTTACATTTCAGAATTAATTGTTAGTGTTTAATCCTTAAGTAATGTAACATTTTTGGATAATCTTTATAGTATACATATAAAATATATTGCAGTGAAATGTTTCTTGATTATTTTCATCGATACTACTTTGGATTATTCTACATAAATACACGTTTATTATTGCTAATTAGTGAAATTATTTATGTAAGAGAGGATATATTTTGTTTTTGTTCAAACAACCTTTCTTTGTTCATCTCTGTTAGAATATTTAACATAAACCTATGCATTCAATAATATTTAATGGTAAATATAACGTATTAATAAGTATTTCATCTATTTTACCTAAAACGTCATTTATTACTCTCTTCATAGGATACTTTGAATCAGCTAAATTCAACATAGTTTTTGTGAGCTATATCGCCTAAATACCCCACTGTATGACGGCCTGGCAGCACAAGGTAATAATAATAGCACACAAAGAAGTCGCTTTAAACAATAATAGGTCGAATTAAGAAGGCAAAATTAAACAGCGTCTTCTAGGAAAAAGGGGATCACAGTAGATCTGAAAAGGTCGCGATGATACATGCCCATGGCACAGAATATCTAACAACCAGAACACAATCTCTTTGTCGTCTCTTTTGATCTCAGTGCGCAAAATTTCGTGACCTTGATGTCACTGTTCGGCGAGAAGTCAGGATGGGCTTTGATAGAATTTCGGTGCCTGCGATAGGACCTAACTGAAGTGAATTCGAGAATATTGATACATATCTACGATAAAATGAAAGAATATCGCTTATTTTTACAATTATTTTACTTTGTTTGTCCATTATTTTCATATTTTATTCGACTTGCATTGATAACACTATTTAAATTAACATACGAATATAAACTTGAAGTGCCTAATGCAAAGAGCGAACATAGCCGGAACCACAAGTTCTCGCCCGATTTAATGGCGGATCAAGCTGCGCGTTGAGAATGCGCGAACCCTTCCCGCCAAGTCAAGATGATGTTCTGGTTGTTAGATATCCTGTGCCCATGGGCATTGATTATATATAATATAGATAAACCACGTCCATAAGAGGCAATGGCAACGCTTAAATTTAGCGTTTCTGACACCACGCCGCTATAAGCGCACATGTTTTCTGGTCCAAAATATAAGCGGGATATCTAAGATTCTCAACCTATGTAACTCATTAGCATTGACAGTGTTACGCTTCTAAACAACAGATGGTGCTGTTTACCACGCATATATATTGCCCGCACCTTATATGAAATATTCAAATTGTAAAACTTGATAATTGTAAAAAAATGCAGACAAACTATCGATACATTCATGCCGCAATTGTTATTATTATTATTATTATTATTGTTATTATTATTATTATTATTATATTGTTATCATGCTACCATGTTTACCAGTGTAGAGCAAATAGCTCTAGAAAATATGGAAAAATCTTATTTTTTATTAAAAATTATTTTAATAGCTATTAAAAAAGTAATTATTCTTATTTAATGTTTTATTTTTATTACACGCACAAATCGAATTACATTTGTTGGAATTTTTGCATAAAATGTGGATTAGATGTTTTGAGTTTTAAACTTTAAAAATTAAGATGATTCGACTTAATAATAAAATGAAAAATATGAACAAAACCATACATGAAATTATTTTGGTAAACCTAGTATTACAAAAAGTATCTAGTTATAATTTTACTTTGTTCTTCTAGGGATTTTTCCGTAGAAAGTTCGTCCCTTTAAATGAATGAGAAATAAGCAAGTAAACCGCTTCTTTTTCAACATTCTCACTTTTGATATAGTATATCTATTGTAAATAACTAAACAAGTAAACTTCCATTGATATTTGTAAAGTTAAAAAAATATATATAGAGATTGTGGACATTTTTTTTATTTGTGTAATAGTAAGTTATATATACCGTACTATAACTGAAATAAAACAATTTAAACTAAAACTATCTACAAAAATAAATTATTGTTTAAATATTTTAGTATAAAGAAATTCAAGAATTATTTTGTTATTTAATTCTCCAGAAAACTATAAAGAAATGCTAATGTAAATCTTTAGCCAGAAAGTTGTGCGAACACTTTGTCGCATAACTTCAAGAGGATTAGTTTTTGGAAAGATTGTCAGTATATATACCTTTCTTTTATTGTTTATTTTAGCTGTCGACAATTCGCGGGTGTTCAGATGGTAATCTGCTAGTACTTAAATCCATTCTTCTATAATTACTGCAGTCATTACTAGAGTTGGGCAATTGTCCGGCGGAGCAGATACGTATTGCGACGCGGGCCTCAAATAATGTAATATAAATAAAGCAGATCAATCGTATTATTGTAATTTAGTATGTATTTATGAAACATAAGTCATATTAATAGAGATGTGCAAATTTTGCTTGGGAACAAAATCGGACAAAGCGGGCGAATAAACAGGCCACAGCATTCGCATTTTATATCACTACATATTTAGACAAATTATTTTTTTTTACATTTTATAAGAAAAGCAGGCACTGTTGTTATTGACTTGCAACTCTACGGTTCATCTGCTTTATTAGAGTACATGAGTTGGAGCGTACGTTCTGAATTCGTTCCTGCAGTGCCGGAAAATTTCCCAACTTTACTCATTACTTCGATTACAAATATTTAGTTTTATATGAATTTCTTAATGTGGATGTATAAAATAATTTATCAGGCATTTTATATTAACAAAGTCTAAAAAAATCTCATACGCTTCGAAAAAATTGTTACCTTTATTTAAAAAAATTGTTATTGTTCTTGATGTTTTATTTCTATTGCTTTTTATGACAGTATAAATCGAATTACAGTTTCTGGAATTTCTGCATAAAATGTGGATTAGATGTTTTAATTTTAAAACTTTAAGAATTAAGATGCTTCATCTAAATAGCATTATTGGAAATATGAACAATAAAAGACCTATCCCACTGGACCAAATTCAAATTTCCCGCAATTATTTTTGGTAACTTCAACATCATAGCATGAAATTACCTACGATTTTGTATTAGAAATTGTTTTGGTAAACCTATTATTAGAAAAGCACTAAAAATATTTAGTTATAATTATTTTGTTGTTTTCATAGAAGATTTTCATAGAAAATTTGCCCTTTTTAATTGAATGAGAAAGCAAGTAAACCGCTTGTTTTTCAATATTCTTACTTTTCATATGAAATTATATTGTAGATTACAAGTATATATTGATTTAAGGTATATAAATTTTGATTTAAAATTATTAGTTGCAACACAATTTGTACTCGATATTTTTACCGGCATATATCACATTTTTAACATCTGTTTTACTTTTTATGTATCCAGATTTAGACATGCAAAAAACCACCTTTGTTTTTTGTTCCGTAGATATACAAGTTGTAAATTTAATGAATGTGCCACTCTCCGCTAGAGTACGCCTATGTAGTTAGGTTTTCATAAATGCTAAAATAAATCTCACAAAAAATTTAATTTGAATATGTAGATATAAGTGACATCTAGTGACACTTTAATTGACTATTTGGTAAAGTGGCTGTTGGTTTATCTATATTATATATAATCAATGCCCATGGGCTACCTCAACTCTGATCTAATCTAATTAGCCATTAATTTCCGCAGGATTAAGCATTTTGAGAATTTTTAGAGTAGGCAAACCAAATAATACTGGTTGATTGTTTAGAATTATCAAAGTTCCTATAAGTTGTTTCAAACTACCGATCGTGTAACTTTCGGAATAAAATGAAGGCTCTGTATAGCAAATATTTCTTAATACGTACGATTGTACGAATACTAATGCCACTTACTGCACGCATATATGTTGATTGCTTTAACCTGTATTATTGAAAAAGTTAAATTTACGTATTTGGTTGTTATCGCTGATGGTGATAACATTTTGTAAAGCAGCTGGAAATCAGACTTTGTTCTTTCTTATTTTAGAGACGATTAACGTTGTTGCAGAATTATGTGAGCTTAAATATAAAATTACAGACGATTTTCGTTTATCAAAATCTCTACAGATGTTAGATTTTGCCTTTAATTAATACGCTTTTATTAAACAAGTGATAAGACGTTATTTTATACTAAAAATATTTAATTTTATGGTACGGAATGGAATTAATTAAAAATATTAGTTTATTTACTTTCAATTTTGAAAATAATATAATAAATGCTCTTCCTGTATGATTAAAACGATAAATTTATCAAATTACAAATATAATACCAAAGTACAACAATAAAATTTACATGGAACTAACTAAAATACATGACAGTTTTATCATTCCGATATCGAAGTGAACAAAGGACAGCAAATTCTTTTCATATTTCGAATTACTTTTTAATATAAGTTATGTGCTTGTTACACAGATATATAATAATATAGAAAGAGAAGTATACAAATTTTTCTACTTACCACCCCAATCGGGATTGCCATAATACCCACAACCATTTTTACACTGCAAATCGGCTTGTTTGATCCTCAAAGACGGCTGTTTGGTAGCGTACATCATGTATTTATAGGAGCGCTGCAACGCAAAGATAGGCATCATGTTAATCTTCAAAATTTCACCCCAAAACGCCGATAACACTTTGAAAATTATCACTCAAAAACGAGTTCGTTAAAATCTCAAACGCGGAACGTTGGCATAAATCTGCACTAAGTTTTATTTTTTTCACCACAATATCCACGTTCAATTGCTTTGGCGTTACGCCGGCATCATTCCAAGAGTTTCCATTAACCCCTTATTACGGCGACTTTCAGCTACCACGGAGGCACCAGGCCGTGGTAGTGCACGCAAAAATCTAGTACAACTAAATCTGGGACGATTTCATTCCAGGAAGGTGCGAACAGTGGTTTGTGGTCGCTAATTCTCGATGTTAATAGTTCTATGGTGGTAAAAGTCACCCTAAACGAATTGTTATATATTCCCGGATCGGCCATTTGTCGTCGCACGAATTTTGGCAAATTTTACTAGCGAAGAAACCAGAAAAAGTTCGTATCTTAAACGAATTTTCTGTGCTACAGGTTGTGATCTCTATACCTATCTAGGGTAATAACTCGCCGAAGATAATCGTTTCAAACGCGTTTGGAACACTGAAGAGCATTCAACTATCTAACCGACAGAAAAATAACTGCGGAAACAACGGATGAGTTCAATATATATACAAAGAGATAAGTGGTTAAGTAAATAACAAGTTGGCAGAGCGCGTTGCTATATGTGTTATCGATGGACAACATCTTATTGTTATATTTGAGAGTAAGTGGTACTTTGCAGTGAAACATAAAGGAAATAGATATCCGGGATGTTTCATATAAAAAAAATGTTTTGTAAATGAAGAAATTTTACGTTCAAAAGTGATTATCTGATTTTAAGTCGTGGTTACATGCAGTGTAATTCACGGAACTCGTTCATTAAAAGTTCTTGAATTTACAATGATACCTCGATTTTGAAATTTGGGGGTTAAGCATAGTTAGCTATGATCTATTTAGAAGAGAAATAACTTCATCTATGTCGCACTGATACATAGACAAGAATATAACTATTAGAAAGAGTTTAGACCATTGCGCATTCGCGAACTTTCAGATTTTGTAGAAACCGCCATTTTGATGTATAGATCAGCTGTTGTTGTAGTAGTTTTGTTTGGGAGGTTTATAAAACGCATTGTTTTTAACGTTATTCGTGTTTATATTTTCGTATTATTTAAGCATTTCATATTTATACTATTATTTCGATTAAAGTTGTTAATAATTAGTAGTTTATGGAAATGTAGTTGAATTATTGAATAATACGTTGTTAGTAAATAATTTATTTCGTTGGACCATTTTTTTAAATATTTTAAGAGGGTTTAAGTATTAAGAGAACCAAGAACATTTAGTGAGGTGTGTGGTATTATTACTGTGAATAATTAGATGTGAATTAGCGTTTATGTTGTAGAATGTCTTGCTGCATACCGGGATGTAAAAGCATCCGTACATTGGTATCCCCTGATGACAACATCAGTTTCCATCAGTAAGAGCCAACTATAATCTACTTGTTATGGGTATGAGTGCTTGTTGCAGTTAACGTCTGCTGCAAAGAATCTGAGAGAAAATAAATATACACTGTCGCAATGAAAGAATAAAGGTATTTCTGCACTGTTGACACAAAACATAGACATGACATGTATTCTATTTCAGATGGATTAATAGTCAGCTGATCCGAGAGATTAAGAATATGTATTGGTAATTTCAGCATATCGCAGACAGTTCCTTGAAGAACATCCGATCTTACTAACAAAGGTGATCATTGAGTGTTATTGTAAAATACGGCTTCATATTTGGGTGAAATTAAATGCATTAGTAAGAAAAAAAAATAAACGAACTATATTTTGTGTAGCCACCAATAAGAAAGTCATATGACATAATGTGTATTTACTATACCCCAGAAATATGAAATAACCTAAAAACTTCAAATTCCAAGTATTAAGTGTATTAGTTTATACATTTGAATAAATAAAAATGAATTAAATATCAATGCAATGTCTTTCTAGCAGTACAAAATACTATTTCCTGTATGTATATAGTATAATACTAGTGTCAAAAGGAAGTATGAGCATTTTATTTATTTTTTTATTTTAAAATATTACCATTACGTCCTTGTTTTATGTTTAAATTGTTTTTTCACGACCCTGTCATGCATCAAAATGGCGGCCTCCATGTAATCTGAACACTGCGCAGCTCTAAGCTCTATCTATATATTTATCCTTGTCTATGCACTGATATTATAAATGTTGAAACCCATATTTTTAGTGCATTTTTAGGTTCTACTAGGCATTTTAAAGCCAATTTTATAAAACATCTACTTAACTATTGGTTCATCATTTATTTTGGTTTTTGTGAAAAAAAATGCGTATAACAGCTATTTAGTAAAAGGTAGAGAGTTTTTATGTTGACTGTGGAGTAACTTCTTAGTACTAAAAGTGTTTTTTTGTGGAGGTAATTTGATCAGCATACATCTTCCTAACTTAAAATGAATTACTTCAGATTCAATGGCAGATTTAGTGTTTGGACAGCTGCAAACGTAATTGAACTTAGAGATAGCATTTCAAATAATTTTACAACCCTATGAAAAAGTGGGACAAGAAAATAACATTGCTGCAATATGTTCCTCCAAATTTACGATAGTGCAGCTATTTTTATATATCTGCCAGAAATGCCAAATAACAGGAACTTAGGATTGCAAAGATATATTGTGATTTTTGTGAATTGGACTTGTTAAAATAATGATTCTTTCTGTCTTATTTATACGCTATCGCAATTAACGTCTTCTAAATCCCAGTTCTTTTATCTTTGTTTATTTATTTTTTTTTGGAAAGAGTATTCTGTATATATATTATAAAATCATTGCCATTACATTATAAATGTGGAATTAAAAATGCAGAAAGTATTATACATGCAAATCATAAGTACAGTATCCATGTTATCATATCAGTAATTTATTAATTAAAAATGAAAAATGTAATTTATGTTTTATTTATGTATTATCAGCCCAGAGTCAAAGGTTTTGTGAAAGAAAAAAGAAAAAAACTCCCCTTCTTATCTTTCATGTGCGGGTACTTTTCAAGTTCATCTTTTAATAAATCATTAACGCAACAATCGCATGATTTTAAGTGTGGTGTTCTTTCTACACAAAATTATAGAAGGGCCAGGTTTTCTCACATTAAGTTGTCAATATAGTTTATTATATTCGACAAAAGTAATTTAAACACAATGAAACCGCTCGATTCAAATCAAATGAATAGCTCTGTATATGATATTATACATTTAATTGTAGTTATTTGCACACAAGTTATTTATAAAAAAAAAGCATATGATTATTTTCATTCGCTTTGGAATTGTTCCGAGTAGTGATGTTTGTGCTTAATTTATTTGTATTTGAGTTGAGGAAAGATTACGATGTTAACCTGAAAATATTTTATAAGCATGTATGACTTGGGTTAAAGCTTGGGTAAATCAGTAGTTGTTATTTAAATGGCACTAATTACTTTTACCTAAATGAGTGAGTAACGTGTATGTTCGACAGTAATTAATTAAAGTGTCTCATTTTATTGAATTGTTTACTTTATTACAATATATGTAGGCAATGATGTTCATTTAATACTAATAATCATTATCACGGTATTATTTATTCTTATTTTTCTGCTGATAAATGATAAACTTAGGGCGAAGAATTGATTGTGAAAAAAGATTTATGTAGCAACTTGTAAACTCCGATATTAATAAGATGAGTTATAATTATGAATATAAAGGAAAAAATCTATATTAACTTACGTTTTTCATATAATCACTATCTAATCGTTCACATTACATTTTATTTTGCTTTCGGACCGAGATCTAACGTAAAAAGGTTATGTTGTCAGATGTCAATCAGACGCACAGGTGGACCAACTGTTTTTTATAGTTAATGAGAAAAGCACCAAAGGTTTGTTAGTTGGTGTAACACCAATTACACTAGTGCATATTTTATCTTTCTCGTGTATGTAAAGAGTGAATCTTCTATCCTGTTTCAATCACAAGGAAATGTAGGGAGTGTAGCACCAACGAACAAACTTCAAGTATGACAGTTTAATTTTGGAGGTAATTTAAATCTTGTTTATTTTGTAAAATAAACAGACACAATTTTAAATGGTAGAAAAATAATTTATTTGACTTTAATTATATAAAAACTTATTATTTATTATACATAAAAATACTATAAAATCAATACAAAATATAATAAAAAGTCTATTTTGTACAATTGACGCTATAAAATAGATACATTCACACTTTGTTAAGAATAAAAATTTTAATATACCATAAATAAGATAATAATTTGAGATAGTCTCATGCAGTCGTAGCAGCTATTTGCTGTTGTGGTTCGAGTGAAATGTAATGGAACTCTGGCTTTTCGATGGGAATGTCTACGTTGGATTTGATTAAAGTTGGTTCTTCGTTATCTGGAATGGTTGTAGTCATGGTCTCAGACCAGTGGAATGCTGATAGTTTATTCTTTAAAAATAAAAATTCGTAATTAATATTCAGCTTAATTCATAAATATACACTTTGCTTTGATGTTACTTTACTATTGTTTAAATCATTTACTTGAAAATTTGAATTTTATTTTTTATTTTTCATTCTATAATAGAAAAATGATATTATATCACTCTTATACTTATCTCTTATCTTCAATAAATATTTTGAAAAATATGTTTGCATTAAAGATCTTTTCTTAGTTGTTAATATAAATATTACCATACCTCGTAATAAATTGATTCAAAATATTTCTTCTTTGTCGATCCAATATTTAAAATCATAGTTTCCGAATACCAAACAGGTATTTGTTTTGGCTGGAAGTAACATGTTGTAACGTACCTAGAAAAAATTAATAAATTTTATATATCCAAACAAAAAGTGAAGTCATGTTTAATTACCTTTTCGGTCCATATCTTCCAGATGTGACTCTTTCATTACTAACAGCTATTTCTTCTGATGTCTTAGGCCTGACATACCTGCACATAAAGATAAAAATGAAATTTTTAAATACACTAACATTTTAAAAAGATATAAATATGCTTTTACATGACAAATATATAATATAATTGTGTCACATTAAGCATTGTTAAGTTCTTACACAAGAACAGCCTTATCAATTATTCTCAACTTCCAACTCCCATTACTTTTGTCTTTAAATATTACTCCAGGCAAAAGTTTCTTGCGCGTTTCAATTCTATGTGCAGATTCGATCATTTTTGGCACATTGCGTTTGTTTGCGAAAATGTGGAGATAGTTTAAATGTAACTAAAAGTAGTTAAATGTAAAAAACAAAAACAGTTGATGGAAGTTCTTTTACGGTAACTTTTTTTGTGTGTTTGTTTCTGTGCGCAATTTTTGTTCTTCATGCGATATTTTGAAATGCAGGGCGTGAAGTGTGGATAAATTAAAACACATTTCTTTCCGCTATATTTGAAAAAATAATAATATACAGAGTGTTGGATTAAAAAAATGAATTTTACCTACTCAAATTTGGTTCTTATATATAAATTTGGTATATATATTTGAAACTGTTTTATGCAATAAGAGCTAATATTCCAAAAACTATGTAGGATAGGTATATTGTATATTTAATAATATCAATTAATGCAGAATTTTCTTCTGTGTTTAATGTCGTAACAAAAAATACTTTCATTTGAAAAAAAAAGTTCTGGTTGGTAAAAAAATGTATCATTCGTATTGGAGATGGATTTTTAAACACTCTTTATAGAATATAGAATTTAGAATTATTTAACATTAACATTTAATGTGTACTTCTTACTTATGAAGTATTTATTTTGATTGGAAAGAGAAACATTCTAGAAAAAGTGCTAGACTTATAATATTAAAAATAATTAACAAAATTCATTCGATTTCTTCCACTTGAAATAAGAAAGTTGATGTCAATACTCAGTAAACAGAAGTTGCAAACATTTTAAATTGATCATAAGTAACTAAGATAATCCTTCAAAAGCCTACCATAAGGATTCTAAGTGATTAATTTGATTGGAAATTTATTGTACATATTTAAATTTTATGTGTTGATCTGTTAAGTTCCTTTCTAAGTTTGAAGTCCGAGCAGATAGATGATAATAGACAATAAATTTCTCATCAAAATTCAAAAAAATTATGGAATTTTGAGAATATGTAGGACCACATACCGGTGATGAAATATTTATTAATATAACTGCAAGAAATATGCATTACACAACTGTATGGATTTCACATATTCCCAAGTTTCAGCTTTTTTTGTTCTAATTTTTAATTTAAGTATAATTGAGGACGTGACACATTTTGTATTTAAAACTTTATTTCGCGTATTGTTATAAAAATATATACTCTCTATAAATGTTAGGTTTGAACATAATATATAGGACATTAGTCAAGGTATTTGAAAGATTTGTAAATATATCAGCATTACTGTTTTACTTACAATTATTTTTAGATTTTCTTTTATATTGAAAAGATTAAAAATCCCTCAACATTTAAAGTGGTGTTTCACCCCTCTAAAATGAATTTCTGCAGCAAAAAAATACCTATCATACACCTATATTTGGTCTAGATTTCCAGGGTTTGTAAGTTTTTTGAATGTTTGGGCTCAGGGGCATCCCTTGCAAGATTTATTATGAATAAATTGGATTATCATGAATTTTCCTCCGAGAGCAGCTCGCAACCGTTTATGAACTCCAATCTTGTGAAAGGAACACGACTAAAGTGTTTTGAGTCATGTGTTTCTATTTGCTTGGCAAAGATGACGCTGCTAATCTAGTTTCCAAACGGAAAAAAGTCGTTATTATAAAATTACCCTTACTCTGCGGTTTCTGTTGTTTCCTGCACCTTCTGACTGACTTTTTGTACAGTTTCTTCAATGTTAGCACCTAAAAATAAGTGAAAAATAAAACAATTATTGTAATTAATTACGTAGAATATTTATAATAGAGTAGCTTTATTATTATAGCTTGGAGTTGAATTATGAATACATATATGTATAAAACTGCAGCTTATCTGCTTTTATATTTGTGGTAAATATAAAATATAATTATGTAGACACACTTTTATAGAGATAAATAAAATTCTTATCAACATCGGTAACATAATAAATTCCATGAAATTCTGTAAATATGAGATATGAGCACATTTTGTAGAAATATAAAACAGAAATATGCATCTTAAAATGTGCTTTCTATATTTCTGGCATTTCTGCATTGCTGTACAAAATATCTTATTGAAAATTTCTGTAAAGTTATACCTTACATATACAGTGTGTCTTAACAACAACTTGAAACTTTGGTTGGGGATAATCCATGAGGTGATTAAATGGTAACAAGAAAATGCGAACGTCATTGAATAAAATTCGTAAAAATATGTTTCTTATATTTTTTTAAAACGAAACGTTTCGGCTGAGGGTAATTGCCATCTTCAGGTTTTCTACAAGATAAATTATAATAGAAAGTAGAAATGAGTGTGATAACTTATAATACTCATTTCTATTTTCAATTATAATTTATCTTAAAGAAAACCTGAAGATGACAATTACCCTCAGTCGAAACAAGTCATTTTAAAAAAAAATATAACAAATATATTTTTACAAATTTTATTAGTTATACTTACATACAAGTAAAAGGTTTTTTTAAAACGACGTTTCGGCTGAGGGTAATTGCCATCTTCAGGTTTTCTTCAATATAAATTATAATAGAAAGTAGAAATGAGTGTGACAACTTATAATACTCATTTCTATTTTCAATTACAATTTATCTTAAAGAAAACCTGAAGATGGCAATTACCCTCAGCCGAAACATATCGTTTAAAGAAATATAATAAATATATTTTTATGAATTTTATTATTTATACGTACAATTAAAAGATTCTTAAATAAAAAAGGTGGATATTTATTTGTACATATAATCACTAACCCTATTCAACTTCGAGATACATTTTTTTAATTGTTGGGGACTATCATATGATCTTGTTTAGCATCACCAAAAACCCTCCTATACAATACTGTTCAGTGTGTTAATACAATTAAACAATAAATTCTGTTAACGATTAATTGTATGAATTTTCAATTTATTATTAAACAACCTGTAACCTTAAAACTAAGGGTGGGGTTTTATGCATATCTATACAGGATCTGTAGAGTTATCTGCAAGTCTGTAAGTATCTAAAATACATGCTTATATACTTGGATATAATCTTACAGGCGCTACAGATGCGCATAGAATTCCGTCATAAGCTGTTTAGGAAATAACTTTAGAAATCGGTCGCATATATTTAGAATCATCCTGTATATTGCTGTTTTTCTAGTTTACGGCATTTTTTAATTTTAAAATCTTTATAATTTCTATAAACTTACTATATTTAGTCCCATACAGGTTACATTGTATATTTTTTCTACATAGCCAAATTTAAATTTCCCGCAATTATTCTTGGTAACTTCAACATTGAAACACAAAATTATCTACCATTTCGTACTACATTAATAGTCATTTTAATGCCTTTACGTTGAATTCACCAACTATAGTAGCGGGAAATTTAAATTTGACTGTTTCTGCACATACCACCGAATAACTATTAATTCATTCTAAAGACACAGAGAACCAGAGAGAACATCGGCAAAAAATAATAAAAATCTGGAGTTTCTTTCCTGACGTGAAGCAAATGCGTACGGCTAGCTGTTCCCGTTCGTTTGAGAGAGATGTTTCACTGTATCTACTTAATAAGAACATTATTACATTGTTTTAATACTTTCACTTGTCTCACGAAAGATATATTGTATTTAAATATAATTGTAAGCAATAACTGGTACATAACATATTATAATACTGTTTTATTTTATCAGTAATAAATATTGATTTGAGAACAAAAGCGTAAAACTCATTTATTATATCCATTTACAAGCATAAACAAAAATAATGATGACTGCACATGTTATTGTGTACTTGAAACATATGCATTTCTTAAACTCCTGCATTCTGCTATTTTTTACTTGTTACTATGCAAGTTGTGTCTTACGTAGGTATTTGTGTTCGATATAAAATCTAAAACGAAAAGATCGTTATACTACCTACTCATTTGTTTATTATAGTTTTATATAATAATTCTTTTTATTTTAAAAGATTTTTTAATGATAAAACACTATAAGATCAATTTGAGTTCTTTTATACTAATTCGTGGCTAATTATCTTGCTAAAAATTAGCGGTTCTTTGAATAAGTTTCTAAGAGCCAATAGCATAGCGTCGAATAGATTTCGAATAGCCCAATCAGAATAGAACAATTTGTAATTTGCCCCAATAAGATTCAAATGAATCACCATTATAAATTCTCATGATTTTATTACTCATTCCTCTATTGAATTATGTGTAATATCCTTCTTAAACTACATATGTAATAGTTTCAAATAATATTAGGTATTTTATTTTATCATTAATAATATATCTGATAAAATATAATTTATATTTACCATTTTGAACGTTCTGATTTATACGCCCTCCTTCGGCAATTCCATGATATCGTTCATTTTCCAAAAAATTAAAAGAGCTCTCCTTCAAATGATCCACATTGTAACCGTGCAACCCGGATGATTTAACTTTAGACTTCATTTTCACTTTATCCTTTATAAGCACGATATATGCAAATAAATTCTTTAGATTTAACTCGAGTTCTTCTTTCAAATTCACAGCCTAATCTTCGGTCGACTATTCACCGGAATCTCAAACGGGCGTTTGGGAATGTTAAAACTTTCGATATTTCTGTTACACTATTGTGAAACGTCCCGTGTATTACTAAACTCAAATAACGAGCGATTATTATCTCACTTTCCGGGTCTGATAGATATTACACTGGCGTGTTCAGAGATAAAGAATCAAGTCATAAATGGATATGAGCGGTAGGTCGTGTTGCCGCTGCGTTATTCAAATGTTTTTTTGAACGACGCGACGCACGGTTTGGTGGGATGTTGTAATTCTCAGGAATTTTTAATGCGTGTATGTTGTAAGTCTGACTGACGTCACCTTTCTAGTCGTTACTAATTAGCATAAATTCCCTGTTCTGTTATATTGTAATGTGTGAGCGTTCAACATTCAGGTTTTGTAAGGAGTCAAATGAATATATATAAGTAATGATATGTATAGAACGCCTACTTGTTATATTTACAAGAAGGGTCATTTGTCATTTGAGTGAAATATTTTGTAAGTAGGTAATTAAAAAAAAAAATGCTGCTACATGTGGTTGACTAGTGAGCTAGAGTGAGACAATATACAGTGCCTGCTCAAAAAATGATGTAAATTTTGTTATTATACAAACTGTCCCACCCAATTGGCTCGTTAGAATTTTTGGAGCTTCTAGCAGAAATATAATATATACAGTGTGAGTCGTTAAGAATAGGAAATCTGGAAACTGGGAATAGCGTCCCAGTAAACCAAATTCAAATTTCCCGCAATTATATATAGTAGCTTCAACGTAAAGGTATTCAAATAACTATTAATCTAATACAAAATCGCAGGTAATTTCATGCTTTAATGTTGAAGTTATTAAAAATAATTGCGGGAAATTTGAATTTGGTTCACTGGGGTAAAGCCTAAAACACGAGGATTGAGCGCAATATGCCTTATACAAATGTTGCTCGTTTAAAGACATACAGGATGTTCAAGTTAATAATTTTATTTCTAAATTTCCCAATAATTCAGTAAGTTTTCATAGAATCAACCTGAAAATTCGTATTACTACGTTTCTCAGCATGATGAATGTGAGTTTGTCATCACTTTTATCGTTGCTCATAGAGGGCGCTAGTTACACTCTGCTGAATAGGTAAATGAAAGCTTATCTTTTTTGTGTACGCAGAATCACAAACTGAATAGAAAATTTGAAACCTCAGCCTGAAACTTCGAGCTTCATTTATTCATATCGTGTTTATGTACTAAGTTGACTTGAAAATTAATGGAAAATTGGATTTATTTAAAAATAATTATCTACAGAATCCTGCGTCGTTACAAACGTTTAGTATGAATTGAAACGGCTTTGTGTAAGGGTTCATTTAGCATAAGCAAAGATATAAATGCTATTTAAAAAAAAATCAAGTTATCTTGGAGTAAAATAAAAACAAATGTTCAGGCCTATAGTGGGCAATCTGTATATAATTTTATCGATTTTAGTTTCACTGTTGTATTAAAATAAGTAGGTAGATATGTATGGATAGTTTATACAACGATGTATTAACTGTTGTAGCTATCATTATTGCATACTATACGAAGTATTCAAAAACTTATTTTCAATAAAACTAAAACACTAAAACTGTCATTTTTTTTCAATGTATTGAAATTTTTATTAGAAAAATGAATATTCCGATTATATATCGATTATATGTTAGAAGAATAATGTCAGAATTCTTTCGAATTTTGAATAAATATTCTTGAATTAGAATTCCGTCGATGTTAGGGATTCAACTTTCTTGTAATTTCTCTTGCCCTAACCCAACTTCTAACCAAATTTAACAAACAACTAGTCTGGTATAGTTTATTTATTCATTATTTGCTGAAACCGTGCTGGTTGCTATCTCTCTTTAGCAACAACATTACAAAATAAACTGGAGAAATAGTAGGAACTCATTTTCAGCTATACCTATATCACACAAATTCAAGAATAGAGTGTAATAAATTGAGAAGAGAAATTATATTGAAATTATAAACGCCTAAACACAGATTTTATTTTTTTAGTAACATAATTAAAAATTTTGAAATATAAGATTAATTAATTAGATATAATTTCAAAATAATAGCGACATGTATGCTTTCATAGCGCTATTAATAACATTACAGATTCCTACTTACGTTGGTAAAAAATACAAAGTACGTATTCAAATGTAGTACACATCAATGTCACTAGATGATTTTTAACTCCTTAAGCGATCAATATTTCTTGGGGTAAATGCCTCAAATTGACAATTTTACGTTTTGAGCGCGCATATTTACGGAATTATTACCAATAGTTCATTGCAGTTGGCCCGTATATATACGGAATAATCGCTTATGGGGTTAAAAGGTTCCTACATTATTTGAGCCATTTTTTAAAAGAAATGTATAAATGTAGACTGAATTAGAAATCATTTCATTTATACTTATTTTTTAATAGCGCAACTAACACCATTACAGATTCCTACTAGCGTTGGTAAAAGAATTACAGATGCCTACAAATTTAAGTGAGTAAAGTATATACTAGATGTCATTTAATTATTTTCCAAATATGTGTTCCTATCACTTATTTCGATCAGAACTTGATTAATAGAAATTAGAAAATATTCCTTACATGACATACCTTTTCTGAAGCAAGTTCTCTCGATCGCCATTTGATATTTCCAGGCACAACCACACTCTCTACAACGCGGTTTATATGTTTCCTCGTTAGAAGAATACTTTGCTTGATTTTGATTCTCGTATTGTTGTAGTCGACTTAAGCTTTTACAACGTCGGTTTTTCATATCTAATTCTCGGATAATATTTGATAGAATATTTCGAGCTTTCGAGCTAATTCCACACTAACATTGGATGCAAATAACAATGAATGGTGGTTTACAGTAAGTTTGTAATACGTATATATTGCATGTAGAACAAAAAAAAAAGAGACAAATAGGTACACAAAAGAACGGAAGTTTTAAACAATCAACGGTCACAGACAAATACCAGTTGATTATCCAGAGATTTGAATATTATGCTGGGGTATTTTATATATCACACTGCAATTGTGTCGTTTTGTATGGCTACCTATGATTTAGTCATACACCTCATTTATGGACAAGCTAAATATTTACAATTCGTTCTAAAGCCCGTACTCCACTTAAGGGGAGGTTTACATGTATTTGACTGGAAAAATCGATTTTTGGTTTTTTGCATTTTTTGAAAGCTCCAAATATATAACATACATGGTTAAAGCGGTTTCGTAATATTCGCATTGTTTAAGCCTCTACGGCTTATTTAAAGAGCGGGTGTACCGAACACAAACGGAGCAAATTAGATGTAATACTATATTCGACTCGGGGCTGCTCTGGTCGAAATATCATACTTATTGTTTGTTAGTGTATGTATAGTTGTCTTTAATGATTAGAAATGCCACTGTAGTCGGGATCACAAATAAACGACAGAGTAGCTATTTATATTACAATAATATGAAGCAATTAGATCCGAAATAAAACGCACATTTGAAGAAACTGATCTAACAATATTTCTTTTACTTAAAACACACTTTCCCACTCTTTAGAAAACTACTACCATAAAAATGTATCAATTTATTGCAGATGCACTTACTTACACTAAATTTCTTATAAAAGCTGGCTAGAATATGATGGCAAAGATAACCGCACTACGGATCATCAGAGTAGCACAGGAAAAATGGAAGTCGATGCGTTGCCTTAAAAGAAATTTTCGCACGATTTCGGATAGGCGACTGAGATAAGACAATTTTTTAAGCCAATTTGTGATTTTTAGCCGTACTAAGATGTTACTGTTCAAGAAAAAAAGAGAATGCGTTGGAGATGTACAAAAAAGAATGAGTGGACTTTGAAGAAAGGGCGCTGGTAAACTGACTGACAAAGTTATTGATAATTTAACAATAGTGTACTGTGGACTAGCAATTACACAACATCCAGATTCTGCATAAAAAATGAAGGCAGCTATTTGGGCTACATTTCATTATAAATGTTCAACCGACGCGGATCCACGACACATTTATTGTCCAAAAGGTGTAGAACACCTGTGTAAGTGGCGCGTGTGCAGAAGCCAAGGTTGAGCTTGCTTCATTCATACGTGACCCTTTTGCAAAAAAAAAAAATCAAGATGCTATTAGGCGGATTTATGATTTTTTTTCTAGAGTGATTTCTTGCAAAGATGCATTGGAAAAAATTGTCAAAACTGAAACGACTCGTTTAGTTCATGTGTGTAGAACTAGCTTCAAAGATTTACACTGCGACCCATAAACAATTCAACTTGCTACCTACATTGCCGCAAATTTATTCAATGAAGGTTACTTTTCTGTATTACAAATAATGAATGCGGTGGGAATTGCAGTAGGACTTGATGCCAAAAATTTCGTCATCAATTCTGATCGTCAGCGCATACAACGAGCAAGCAGAGCATGTCCAGCGCTGCAAAAACTTGCTTGCTGTCTAAGGGAAGCAACAAATTTGCAAATGCAGAAGTATGAAGAAGAAGAAGGATTAATGTATAGTGCTGAATAGCTGACTAAGTGTATGTTGAACTATTTGTAAAAATTTTTGCTGAGAAACTTTGAACGCATTTTTCTCGAAACATGATTTTCAAATCTGCGTAAGTTCTAGTTCTTCAAGTGTTCAATATATCAATTTAATTCTTTTGTTTTCTTAATGTAAACCGTTTTTATTGGAGGTTATACCTATAATATACTAAAAATTGCAATATTCCACATTTTTATATCCACATACACACAAAAAAGAAATAGAAAATAATCAAATAAAAGTCCAGGTATCTGCCACATTGTTTGCTTTCGACTTATTTGGTTAAATTTAGGTATAACCTCCAACAAATTTAATATATTTCTAACTTTACTTTTTATTTTCAATTTCGGATCACTTTTGCGTATGCTAGAGTTTACGCAGTTTGACCGTGTTTTCTGTGCACATTGCTACCTAGATACAAATAGCGAACGTTATAGTGGTCTTGTTCATAAAAAAAATATATTTTTTTATGTTCAAGTTTTAATATATTTATTAAGAAAAAGCCGTATTTTGTATATCTTTTCCTTTCTCTGAAAAAAAAAGCTCAAAGTTTTTGGACTTTTCCGATATATATATATGTAAACCTCCCCTTAAAGGTACTAAACAAGGCTACCTATTATAAGTACTAGATGGATTCCACAACAATTGAAATGTTCCTACTTCAATTAAATAATTTTCCTATGATTATTCTTAATACTAACAAAAATATAAAAAATCGATCATTTATCAGTTGTTGTTATGTTTGCGCACATGGAACGACTTTAGTTATCTCCCAGCATTCGCCAAGGAGTAAGGGAAAACCATGAAAAAAACCTTACTCTTGGAGCAGGACCTAAGAAGTAGTCCCAGATCTTGTTACTGACACCCAGCACATTATTAGTATTATTATTCTTCTAAGTTTGGAACAGGCAGTCCCCACGTTCCACCGACAGCCGTGCCGTCTTCAGATAGCTGCTCTTCTTCTTCATTCATAATGATTTTGAAATTGAAACAGTATATAGAAGGATGGTAATAGCTATAATTTACCGCTAATTCAGACCACTGAAGAGTACGAAATATTCATTTGTAAATACTTACTATCCTACCAACTATCTAAATATCATGCCGTAACCTATTTAATTCTTAAGCAGCATAACTTAAAAAATCTCACCATTTGACCGACTCATTACCTGTATGTATATGTTTCGCGTTGCTCTCCGCTGTATCTATTCCACCACATTCACAATGCGAATCATTAACCCTCTCAATACTACATAAATATTCTACCGCTTGATACGACAAATTAACCCCCACTTCTCTAAAATGGGACACCATTAGCCTGCTTCGCTAATTGACCCTCCCTTTCATTACCGATTGTACTCACGTGAACCCTAGTCCAGAAAGGTTTCGCGCAAAGTATTCCAAGTATCTAATGTTGTAGTTATACAGTGAACGGTAAGAATTCAAAAAAGTGTTCATAAGGACGGAATGGCACAAAAACAATAATTTAAAAGAAAAAAAGTTTGACATACACACCCAGGGTATTATGGAGAAATTTATTATACATGTGATCCACTAAGTGTGCAATAAATGGGAATTTTCTTTATTAGTTGCGCAATTGTAAAATAAATACTGCCAAACTATAACTAACAGCTTCTTGCGGGTTTCGCCGTGTGTCAAAACTTTCGCTCGACGTTTCGCTGTTCATACTGACAGCTTCTTCAGGATAACTGAACTGATTCTCTATGGTCCGACATTCTTCTTATATACGCCCCTGGTGCATCCAACCGTGAAGTTTCCGCTCCATTGACCGTGACGGTTCGTAGTAGGCTCTTCCACGTGTTGCTAAGGTGGTACCCTTCTTCTCTGGTAACGGTTTTATTTCTTCTCTATTTCTATGGCTTCCCTGATGAGTCTTTTTCCGTAGTTCTTGGTGGTAGTTATTACTTTTACATTCTTGAAATCCATTTTGTGTCCGGTGTCGTGCATGTGTTCTGCCACCGCTGATTGATCGGTCCTTCTTAATCTTGCGTCCCTCTCATGTTCTTTTATTCTTATGTCGATGGCTCTTCCTGTTTGTCCGACATAGCACTGTCCGCATTGGCATGTTATCTTGTAGATACCTTCTGTGCGCCCCTGGCGTATCTTATCTTTGCAGTCGGTAGATACTGCTGGATCGACGTTGCAGTCCCGAAGCGTACTTGTCGTTGCGCTTCTTCAAAATTCGGCTACTTTTTCGGTGACTCCTGCTATGTAAGGTAACACGCCATCCCTCTTCGTGGTTCTGTAGTTGTCTCCAGTGTCGTCTTCTTTCTTAGTGGCTCTCCTTATGTCGATGTCAGTGTAACCATTCTTCTTTAGTGCTTTCTCCAAATGTATCTTTTCACTGGTAAGATGTTGTTCGTCACTGATGGTTTCGGCTCTGGATAGCAATGTTTGTATTAATGTCTTCTTCTGCATCGGATGATGGTGAGATCTTGCATGCAGATATCTATCGGTGTGCGTCTTCTTTCTAAATACTGCGTGCTGTAGCATTCCCTCTTTTGTTTTCTTAACCATAACATCCAGGAAAGGGAGATTTCCATTTTGTTCTTTCTCCATGGTAAACTTATGGCTGGGTGCTGCGAGTTTATGTGTTCCAAGAACTGTTGTAGTTTTTCTTCTCCGTGTTGCCATATTAAAAGTATCGTCGACATATCGCAGCCAACACTTGGGTTTCATATCGCTGGAACTTAGGGTTTCTCTTCAAATGCTTCCATAAATAAGTTGGCTATTACTGTGATAAAGGGCTTCCCATTGCTGTTCCGTTCTTCTGCTCGTAGTATTTCCTTCATACAAAAAATATGTCGTGGATAAGCACAGTTTCACTAATTCAATGACGTCTTCTTGTAGTCCAAGTTCTGGAAGTAAGGCCAGTGCGTCCTCCGTGGGTATGTTGGTGAATAGCGATATAATGTCGAAACTTACTAAAGTGTCTGTAGGTTCAGTCTTTAGCGTAGACAGAATATCCACGAAATGTTTCGAATTCTTCACATAAGTTGCAGTTGTCCGGTGTATGGCTTTAGTAGGTTAGCTAAATATTTCGATAAATCGTAGGTCGGTGATCCAATGTTGCTAAAATCGGTCTTAATGGCACTCCTTCTTTATGTATTTTTGGTATTCATACAGCCTGGGTGGTCTAGCGGCTCTTGGTAGCAATCTGTTCTGCATCTCTTTAGGTATTGATGAAATCTTTATGCTCTGCCTTACTGTTTTTGTGATCTTCTCCGTTGGATTTTCTTATTTCTTGTAGGTGTTCTCGTCAAGTAGTTCATTCATCTTTTTCCGGTAATCTTCTTTATTTAGTAGTTACTGTGCATTCCCTTGTCTGCTTTGAGGATAACGATGTCTTCTTCAGCTTTCAAATTCGTAAGTGCTGCCTCTTCTTCCCTGGATAGGTTGCGTTTCGGTGGCTTTGCTTTTTTCAATGTTCTGCTTACTTCTTGTCGCACTTCTTCTGCTTCGATGTTCGGAATTCCTTTGATCGCTGCTTCTACCTCCGTGATGATTTCTTCTGTTGGTACTCTTTTGGGTGCAATGACGTAGTTCATCCCTAAGGCAAGTACTTTTGTTTCGTCTGCGGATAGTTGCTTCGTTGATAAATTAATCACAACGTTCTTCAGTGTACCAGGTTGCTCCTTGATCTTCTTTTCTTCCATCCTTGCAAACTTCTTCACTTGTACACACACAAATACTGCCAAACGTTGGTGCGTGCTTGATATCTAGACATTTAGACTTCTTAAAGTCAATTAGCTTAGAGACCGGAGCAGGAAATATGAAAATCGGAGTTCGAAGAATATAGTAAAATGTTCTTAAAATCAGTTGTTTAGAATTAAAGAAGGTACCCAAATATAAAGTCGCAACCTGCTACTTTAAAAAAATCGTAAATTTTGTATTAACCCTTGTATAATATCTGCTTTTTTAATATTTAAAATTATTATTTAAACTAACTACAACAAGATCTTTTTTCAACAATTTCTTACATATTTCATCAAATTTGCAAAATGTATTTAGAAATACTTTTTCATAAGCCATCACAAATTTCATGCCGGTTGCAAAAGCGTTAAAATTTTGATTCTACAATAATAATAAGAATATTCATAAACTCTCTTCCAAAGTTGTTTCTTTTGTTCTTAACTTTTTACCATTCTTCTTTTTACCATTCTTTATGACTGCACGTGATTTTGAAATAAAAATTTTGACAATTTGACATGTTTTTAAGATTATTCGTTAATCTGGCTGACTTTAGATTTGACATTTGTCATAGGTTTCGTATAATTGTCTGTATCAAATGCAAAATTTTGTTAATAAAAACTATAACTTGAACAACATTCTTATTGTATAGTCCTCTTCCAATTTTCATAATATCAATATTTTATTGTTGCTTTCGCCTAACTTTGACATTTTAATTTAAATTGACTAATATGTCAAAGTAGACGTCACAAGAGAGTCACCTTCGCCATAGGTAAAACTAGTTGTACGCGATTTTATTGCAAGCTAGTGCACTTAATGTTGAGTTCGTTCCAACATGACTGAAATTCGTAATCGCTTACGGAAAAGTATTCGAATATGAAAGGGATTGTTGAAAGATTTTCTTGTATAGTTACTTTAAATAAGTAGTGATATTAAATATCTAACAACAAATATTATGCAAGCGTTAATACAAAATTTACGATTTTTTTAAGTAGCAGGCCGTGACTTTATGGGTGCATATTTTTAATTCTGCTTTTAATAACATTTTAATGTATTCTTCGAAATGAGGATACTTTACTCTTAAACGATTTTCACATGTCTTAGTCTGCTCTGTAAGCTAATTGACTTTAAGACAGTCTAAGTGTGCCCCATCTAGATACTAAGCACGCACAAACGTTTTGGCTGTATTTATTTTACAATTAGTACAACTTATTACGATTTATAAAGAAAATTACCATTTCTTGCACACTCAGTGGACCACAGTGTATATGTGATTTTCCTAAAAATGTTACAGCAACAACTACAACGTATCAATATCAGAATTTAAAAGCACTTAAATTGCAAAATTGAAAATCTTGACTCATAGTAGCTGTTTGCTGTTGAATAATTGTTGCTAAATAAATTCTATTCTATTTGAGTCCCAGCATTGGTATTACCTACTACTTAAATGTTGTGGTATAGCTTTTAGTAAAACCACACAAGACATTTTTTTTCATGACACCGTCTATATATTTCCGGAGTTAATGATTAGCACAAAATATAAATAAAAAATTTAATAATAGAGTGTTGGAAAATATATACGTGGTGTAATACTGATTTTGTACATCAGAAGAAATGGTATTCGAATAGTTTCAAATGTGCAATTAAGTTGTAATGCAATCATGAGATAATTTCCCCCTCGAGCTAGCCGGATATAAATTTAATGTTAGCCTTGAAGTATGATAGACGTTAAGTATAATAGGGAAAGAGGGAATTTTCTAATGGTTTGCTATATCTATCTGAGGTTTTAGAATTTTCAACTTTTCTTACACAACACGAAAACCGCAATGCTTTCATCTGTCCTCCCCGGATTTGTATACAAATAATATACTTTATCTAATAGTACGAAGTGTGAATTACGTAAAATAATTCATAAATAAAGTGGACTTATTTCATTATCTACACTACAGTATTCGGTAAGGCATTGAATATTATAAATTACATGAAATGGTAATAATTTATTATATCAAATAAAAACACTGCTCAAAAATTGAGTAATTACTGTACTACTTAAATATGGTACCTACCATGCCATTAAACACTTTACCAATTATACCAGAATCGTTACCTCAATAAATTCTCCTCTAACTCCTACAACCCTACAAATACTAGTGCGAATGAGATGAATTAACATTACGGTATTTAAGTTAATCCTCATGGGACTGATCCCCTTTTATTGCCATTCATATTTCACCCCTCTTTTAATTTCCATTTAGATAATGGTTGAGTGGAAAAGCATTTGTCTAAATTCCCAATTTGTACGAAACGGGAAAAATTACAGTTTTCTGTAATTCCTCTTTCCGTTACATAAATCCCCGTTTTGGCGTTAACAGTAGGCCTTGTTTCAGTTAGTAGAGCATCTAACGCTTGAATATTTTCACATTAGGAAAATCTCTCTTTATATTGAAAATAAGTATACAGTGTGATTCTCAATATATGCGACAAACTTTAAGCGCTGATTCCTGGGGTTATTTTGATCATAAAACTTCATAAGAACATATGTCCAAAATCGCTTAGTTCTAAAGTTCTACAATGTTTAATAGTAAGTTAACATAATTAATGTTTTTTATTATAAATTAACAACATAATTAGTAAAACAAAATTAACTTATACTAACTGTTGAAAATGACCCCCCCCCAACTGCAATACAAGCTTCTATCCTCCGTCGTATTCACTGGCGAGTCCGTTCTAAAATACCAGGGGTATTTCGAATTGCGATAATACGATTTCTCAGTTCATCAACATTTTCAATGGGAGTCGTATAAACTAATGATTTAAGGTGACCCCAGAGAAAAAAATCCAAAAGGAGGCCGCGGTTGTGGACCTCCCCGTCCTATCCACCGATCTGGATACGTATTGTCCAAAAACTCGCGAGCAACTAAACTAAAATGCGCTGGAGCACCGTCATGCATAAATACATTTGTAATCTTAATTGCAACGGAACTTCTTCCAGCAGTAGTGGTAGCTCCTCTTCAAGAAAATTGCGGTATACCTCGCCATTTAACCGCATCGGTAAAAAATGTGGACCTATCAAGTGATCTCCAACAATTCTGGCCCACACATTGATAGAGAATTGATGTTGATGACGGGCATTCACTAGTTCGTGCGGATTTTCTTCGGCCCATATGTGATTATTATGAAAATTAATAATCAAGTTTCTAGAGAAAGTAGCCTTATCGGTGAAGAATATTTGAGCCAAATAGTCAGGATTTTGTACGATTTTGTGTTGCATCCATTGACAAAAAGCCACTCTTTGCAGAAAATCTGCCGGCAAAAGTGCCTACACCCGTTGAATGTGATATGGATACAACAGTTGATCTTTCAATATTCTCCAAACTGTGGCCTGACTAATATTTAAAGCAAACGCAATTTTTCTGGTGCTTGTAGTAGAATGTTCTTCAATTTCATTAAGTACCATTTCTTCAACTGGTGGAGTTCTCACTGTAGATGGGTGCCCGTTATCAGTTGTCCGTTTCTTAAAGTTTCCCGTTTCACTAAGACGTTGGTGAGGACGGGCAAAATTGAATGATGCTGGATGACACGGTTCGGGTATCGTTCTTCATAAAAACGTCCAGCAGCACGCGAATTTCCATTGGCAAGACCGTAAACGAAATGCATATCACACATCTCAGGATTCGTGTAATTCATTTTAGAAAACAGAAACTGGCAATAAACTGAATGAATACTCTGACAACTATTGACAAATATTGAAATAACAAATAAACAATTCCCTCTCAACACAATAGTTTTTGAAGAATCAACTATGATATTATATCGTGTTAGTCATAGTTCATAATTTATTATTAAACATTCAATAACTTTAAAACCAAACCGTTTTGGACGTATACTCATATGAACTTTTATGATCAAAATAACCTCAGGAATCAGCTCTTGAAGTTTGTCGCATATATTGAGAATCATCCTGTATACAGTTGTGTATTAAAAAAAATAGCGAAGTATTCTCTGCCATTTACTACTTAATTGTAAGTCTACAGTTTCATCTAAAACTAAATGCGCTTTTTGCCTGTGTTTTCTTGTCAGTGGGAATCGTTGTCAATCATAAAAATGCCCAGTATTAATCAAAATCATATTATTAAAAAGAAAAATTTGATCCAATCCAGTGGCGGACCGTGACAATGTTGAGTGGTGGGGCTAATCTTCGGCCAACTCCCCCTCCCCTCCTCCTCTCCCGTTTTTTTTGTATTAATTTTACAAAGTTTTGAAACAGTTTAGTTCAGCTGGCAGTAATTTGTTACCTCGTTTTCTGCTAATTTGGTAACTAAAATAATACCTATACAAAAAATTTAATGTAGATAAATTTAGAAGCAATTTTAAAATGAAAAATACATTAAGTTCTTATTGGGAATACTTATCTACTTAAATATAAATACTGGCGTATTTTCTTCGAATTTGCATATATTTAATCTTTAAACAGCACGTACATACATGAGTCACTTGTTTACAGTTCCCCACTTAACTAAGGCAAAATTATTCAGGTGTTTTTGTGATTTTATACCGACGAAAACATAACACAACACAAAGAACATGAGATCATCGAGTGAAATATAATGGATATTTTATGCACAACCTCACGTATTTCTTGCAAAGAAAAGAAAACAAAATGTTTATTTTCTTTGTTTGTTTACCTAAGCAAATGGCTTGTTTTTTTTTTTTTCTTTATTTAAAACACTATTATGATATATTTTTCAGCAATAACTCCCTTGTTATATTTATTATTTCATTTTCATAATTTTGTACCCCAAGAAATATATGAATGGTAGTTCATTTTGATTTGAAATACTATAGTTATTAATTTGCGATGTCATACTAGAATAATACTATATACTTTATTACTATAATTAATGAATATTAAATATTCTTGAACCCAATTTTTCTTGCGGGGAAGTGTTTAAACCGAAGTCCGTATGCGACGGTTCTCTACATATGTTTCTACTTTCAATAGTCGATCTTCGACGGCAGTCTGACTCATACGACTTACAAACGTCTGAAATCGGTGCCAATCTAGACGTTTGGGTCCACGTCTAAATCTAGAATTTTAAAATGCTTCTAAATTTGTCTACATTAGGTAATTTTTTTGTGCCGATATTATTGTAGTTACCAATAAACGAGGTAATAATGGATTACTGCAAGCAAGACTCAATATTGTCACGAGCCGCCGCTGCTTTAGGAGTATGTATATTATCAAAGGGGTTATATTGTAACATAAGGTACATTCACGTAAAAATATATGCATATGCCCCAACTGAAAGTTTAAATGAGAAAGTTTTCAGTAAAAAGTTGTTTCCGGTTTCTGTATGTGCACATGGTAAGTGCTTTCGAAATACGGTAAAGTTTCATACGTATGTATGTACCTTTTTACATTTAAATGGAAATCGAAGTTTTGTAAATCGTTGATCGTTTATGCTGACTAAAACTATACACTTCAGATATTTTCGTAATAAGTTTTTTTTTTATTAATATTTAGTTGTTTCTTATTTCATGTTTCTTATGGTTTGTAATTTTCTTCTAAATGAATCCAAGCAATCTAGTATTTCCGTATAAGAATTTGGAATAGCAAAAAAGACGTTAATATTTTTTTTTGCCCAGCAGGGAGGAAATTGGCATTTTCCTCACTTATTTGAGGGAGGAAAGTTGTACTTTTCCTCCCTAGGGCGGAAACTAAGTGACAGTGACATGATGAACATATTGATAGATGACATTAGTACGTTCGACCCAGTCTGAGCCCATTTATGAGATAATTGCTAAATTATTAGATATTAAATTTCAATTAAACTATTAATAAACACTTTTAAAACGACGCTAACTTGGCAGTTTTCAAAAAATTTTTGACAGATTAAGCTTACTATCTATCATGTGTCACTCACAGGTAGATATGTCTTTATTATTTTTAGACATTTAGTTAAAATTGGACTGACTGGGGAAAAATAGTATTCAAACCACGTGAGAAAAGTGCTATTGCAAGCCTTGGGCAATTACAAACGGCAATGGAGCACTTTCCTCCCTTGGTTTGAAATATACTATTTATCATGTGCCAGGTCGAACGATTACTTCATTTGAAGCATGCACGTATATGAGTCTTAACTGACTACGAACACTTGTAGAAGATGCGAGAAAAACTGAACAATATCGAAACCTGAAAAAAAAAGTAATAACAGAAAAAGAAAAACAAAAAGATAAGCCAATTTTATGTACTTACTTTATTTTGATAACATACGACTTGTGAAAACTTCCATTCACATTAAAATTGTAAAAGGTGCTACATTATGACCTTGCAGGATACTTTGGCAAATTTCAACGCTAAATAAAAAAAAATTAAAAATTAATAATAGATTTTCAGAAAAAAGTAGATTAGGTAACTCTATTACCATTGCATCCGTTGAAATTTTACTTGCTGAGCATTACTTTTTATGCAATTGCATAATTATGAATTAATCGTGGAGTTTCCAGTTTCCTATAGCATGGAATTGTGCGTAGAATTCATCTATTACACCACCAAGAGGAAATGATGCTTCTGTTTAATGTTAAGCGTTTTAGCGATGTAATCATTGTGTTATAACTATTTTTTTTCGGGTAATCCCTATTGTTAATTACATAAACATATATACAAAAGATATTGGAGGATTCATCACAGGAGTATTAAAATTAGAAACATTGCACACTTAAATAAAAGAAATTTCCTTATTATTATTGTTACTAGAACTGAAACGTAAATTATACTACGAGTTTTGTGAATAATACAAAGGAACATGTATACTAACTCGCCGTATACTTTGGAGAGCTGGGCATAATTGTAATTGGTGAATATCATTATCACGGACATTATTAGCAGATTGTTTACAAACATTCTAACAATTATAATGGCATTATGTCTATATTCGTATTCTTATATTCATATTCGAAAGCAGCAAAAAAAAAATAAAAAAAAATGCTTATCCTGTTGATGTTTTGGTATGAATTGACAGGTGACTTAATGTTTACAGATATATTTTTATTTTATTTCTGCCCATGAATACGTTTTGTGGTATCATTTTGCTTAACATTTTCTCCCTAATATACAATCATCAATCGAATATGTACACCAGCGACACTTTCTAATTGTACGACCTACAGGGTAAAATAGAGCCTACATGTTTAACGTGGATAGTAGACAGATCTACGCATTGACCGGCCGCTTCGAAATGTGTAAAACACAGATAGCGTAGGAATAAATTTATTTGATGTTTGAAGTATTTCGAATAAATGTAGTCTTATTAAATGGTTTTAAAAGGTATTTTCATTTTACAGTTCCTAGTCGTAGTTCAACGACTAGGAACTAGACCAAAGGCATGTTAATTATACAATAAATAGCAATATCACTGGGTTTACTACTTTTATTCATTTTACACGTATGTAAATAATAATGAACGTGTCAAAATGGATCGCATGAAAATATTTAAGGTATCCAGTTATACTGAAATCAGTAAAGCATATATCTCCGTTATGCTTATATTTTTTAATCTAATTGATGTCTGACGATTTCATATCAATTTCTTAATTCGCTTCGGCTTCCTTCTTTGACATTAAATAATGAAAGAGATATGGCGAGGATGCATTCCAAACCACGATTTTTATATCAGATATTAGAACGAAAAGCTCTGCATTCGTGAGAAATATTTTTTATAGGTTATAGTAATGGTATGTTTTTATTAATATTATAATAACAAGATAAAATAATATTTCGATTATAAATTCCCTAGTTGCAAAGATTTTACCTCAAAAGTCTCACAATATTTTTTCAAAAGAAATACAAAATTTGAATTAGTCCTAAACCGAAGAGCAGTGATAGGTATAAATATAAAATGCAGGTTTAACTTAATAATTAATGATTACTTTATACAAATATTAATTATTCATTATGTTAATATCGAAAAAAGGAGCCGCGGCGAATTAAAAACTAGATATGAAAACAATCATTATGAATCAATTAGATTAAAAAACAAACATATTTAGTAAAGCTGTAGGGATGTGTAAAGAAAACAATATCTGTTCGTATACAATATTATATTAAGGTAAGCAACTGAAAAACTTGAATTCTGCGATGTATGTAAGTCGACAAGCATAAGTATGCGCCTTTGATGTATTTATTTGCCTCTATTTTATAATTTCAATGTTTTTCTATGTTTATTTACTTCCTTCTTCTTTACATTTAAAACACAGAGACCGCACATCTGTGTTTATATATTTCGAAGACGGCAATGAATGCATAGATCCGTCTACTACCCATGCTAAACATATAGGCTCTATTTTATGCTGTAGGTCGTACAATTAGAAAGTGTCGCTGTGTATCAATCCATCTGCAGTTCTATCGAATATATGTAAACAATTTTTGAATTGAAATTACTATTTGGGAAATAACTCCTGCTTGGTCTGAAGCTTATTTTTTTTGGCATACTGCCAACTTACCTGAAACGAAAACAATTTTGACCAAGCTGCAAAGGCTTACTGGTTTTTAAAAAAATTGAAAGTAAACAATATAAAAGTTTCAGACCAAGCAGGACTTATTTCCCTTAAATTCCAATTCAAAAATGTTTCGTCTATCATACCTACTGTCAATTCCATTCGTGGACATATAGATTTTGATAGTGTGGCTGTAAATTTTAATGAAATGCCTGAACTTTATGATGTTAAACAACTCATGGTGGAGCCGATTCGGGCTATTGCCACCAACTAGCTCACTATTGGACTTGGTAGCGTGTCATGGTTTTCCTTGTGTTGTTTGAAATGGCGTTATTTCCACACACAATATATCAAATCATGGACTGGGAGAAAGATCATTTAAAAGGAATTGCATTAAACCAAAAGTTTTTGCGTTTTCTCTAAGGCCAACATGATCTGGTGTTTCCTTGAAAAGGAATATAATTTTAAATTCACGCATTTTTTCGAAAATAATATATTTCTCGTTGAAACAGTTTATTCTTTTAAGTGAAAGATATTGATGGTTGATTTATATCCTCTTTATTGTGAACATGAAAACTATGCAGATTGGCAGAAAACCGCTTAAGCATGTTAATTCAAGAGGTTTTTCCTTTTCTTATAACACTTATTCATCTTAGATTTAAGCGTAAACACAACAAAATGCCGTGATCATTTTTAATCGAAATGAAAATGAATTATTTCCAAAAACCCATGCACTAAGGAGGGATTTACCATTAGAATGTTGTATATCCTAGTAGTATTGAAGGAGTTGGTCACAGTGACCATCCCCTAACACTCTATTGTGCCATTAAAGAAATCTTCTTTTCAATGGCGATGACTCTTATTAGATGTTGTTCTGGTAAATATACCAGATCAGTATGTTACGATCGTAGTTTCCAGCCTATTTTGTGCGAAATATTATCTGTTACTAGAATGAAATAGGAGATGCGCCATCTATGCGATAATTTCTCTACTACACATAAGTATATCTGCTCATCTGCTCTACCATATGTGGAGAAAACTGCTATAGGAAAATAAAATGCGATATTTATTTTTACTTCCATGTAAATATTTAATTAAATTAATAAATACTGCGCTGGCTTCAAATAAATCTACTAACCAAATTATTTGTTTGATTGAATACAGGAATATTTTTAATATTTTTAATATTCCTAAATCAAGTAATAATTTAGGTAACCAAATACATGAAAATGGTTGAAAACAACAAGATCGTTTTTCCCGTTTATAACAGGTTTAAACCTTCAAACACTATGTACTACTGTAAAGTTCTTGGCTTATAAGTAAATTAACATTAACTAAAAAGATTCCAATTATCTCTAAAATTTCTTTAACCTCGCGCGAAAAATATTCACTTTTGTGCATTATTGTTTATGTATCTGAGATCTATGCAGGTGGGAACATGTATAAAACTAAAATACTTCCGCCTAAAAAAAGCACTCAGCTTGAATACAGGTGCTTGCATTTTCCGTTAAACGGCAAAAGTTTTAAATCAATGTATAACATGCGTGTCCACTCAAATAAACGACAATGTCCGGCTTTTTTATTTAAAATACTGTTTATAATTCAATAATACTTAAAAGAAACTAAAATATGTTGTTAAATATGTACATAATAATAATTTAATATGTAATGTGTATTGTCTTACTTAAATAGAAGTTATACAGACATTATAAAATATTATCAAAACGAAGGTGCATTCCATTTAATTACGGTTACTTTTCGTCGAAAAGCATGTACTTAAGAAGAAAATAGCTTTTTGGCAAAACAGCACGCTACTTTCAATTAAAATAAACACTTTTCTGCGAAAAGGTATTGTTTTCGTTGAACACAAAAACCAAAAGTTATAAAACTTTTCATGTACATAATGCAATCTCTTTTCTCAGTGTGATGCAGTATTTTGTTCACTGTTTTGTCGGTGCCAAAATCGGTAAGCAGTTAAAACTTATAGAGATTTTTCGCGCTTCGATTATGAACTCTTTCGGAGAGCTCTTGAAATGTTACCGCTGGGTTTGATTTATGACTGATAGCATAGATCAGAAGATGGACATATTTACTTTTCTCATTCTTGACATGTTTAACTTTCTTGCTCCTGAGCAAACAAGTCATCGTAGTTAAAAAAATATCCCGTGCTTAACAGATAACATAAAGTTACTAATTAAACTACGTGAGTATGCCTACAAAAAGTTTAAATTGAGTAAATTACCTTTAAATTGGATTTACTACAAAGATTTGCGCAACTTTGTAACTACCTGTTGTCGAAACGAAAAGAAGGCATATTTTACGCATATATTTTCTTCTAATAACAAAAAGTCATATGGAATGTATTAGAAGTTTGGGGTTGGTGCCAGGAGTTCCGTGTCGCTACCAGAACATTTTAATAATGCGAATGACATTAATAATTATTTCATTGATGGACTTCCTGTTGACTGATAGATTTTACTTTCAGGAAGTGAGAACAACATATATCGAATATTATGTGACATTCAGTCTACAACAGTGGGTTGGGATGAAATTGGTATTGATATGTTGAACTTATGTTGTCCGACAATAACACCTTATATAACTCATATAATTAATCATTGTGTATCAAATAGTGTTTTTCCTTCCTCGAACTCGAAAGTTCCAAAAGTGTTATGAATACCTACTTTAAATAGTGATGGTGATTATAGGGAATAACATGGAAGTTGAATTTCTGGTTATTCTCTATTCTGTGATAAAACACAGCCCTCGCCACAGTGGGAGTTTGCTACGCCTAGTTTTAAAAGTAATTCCGTCGCTGAAACTGAAACAACTCCGACGAAATATCAATTAAAGTCGCTTTTGTTGTTGTTGCCTGGAATATCCGTATACTTGTGCTCGTAATTCTACTTGTACTTGTAATTACTTGGCAAGGCGTTCAAATTCCAGCAGCTTTTACATAGTTGCGTTCATTTACGTAGTTGTACACACATAGTCTTGACACGTTATATCTGCCACTGAAACTACGCTAATTTGCTGAGCAATTCGGTAGATTCCGTGATACAAGTGCTACATATATGTGAAAAGATGCGGATGATCATCCGAGTTCGAAAACTATATTTGATAAGCGTCACAAACTTTTAAGCTAACTTGTCGCAAGAGTGCAATCTCTATATAGTATAAAGCAGATAGGACATAATTTTGAATTAGGCAGATCGATATATAAAACGGCCCCATATTCACATAACTTCGATCACCCTCTGTGGAAAAAGCTATTACTTATAAAACTCATTTTCTTAAAACTCTTTGTAAGGGAATAATCTTCATGAAGTGTAGTTTTCATTCATATTTATAGCCATAATAATATTTTACAATTTTGTAGTGAGACGATAACGCTAAACTTTATTATCACTGAGAAAAAAGCGATGGAAGGATAGTCCCGATAAGGTTGAAAAATTCACGCAGTATAAAATTTTGTGTTCTTCTGCAATGTAATTTTGTTAGGCTAGAGCTTGTAAATGTCAGTTTCATGTCTTTACCTTAGAACCTATCGGAAATCTTCTTTTATCTTTGGGACACTAACAAGGAATAAAAAAACCACAAATAGGCTCACACAAACATCTAAGAATAAGAAATATAACAATGTGCCAATCACATGTTTGGATCAGTGGCGGTTTCTGTATAGGAGCACATGAGCACGTGAACCCCCTAAACAAATCGTCGATTACAAACTAATAAAATCTATTACTCGATCTTAATATATTCGTGAAATATAACGCAGCGAAACGAATAAACGACGCGACGTTCCTTTCTATACATATGTATGTACATCGCGAGCAAGCGATCGACGACGGAGCACGTGCGCCGAGTAGGCGGGACTACGTTGATTTTATCCAATGCCTAGCCGCATAAAGGACGGAGCGGAGGTGGGGAGAGATACGGCAGATTCCATATGAACGGTGCACAAAATGAGTGTGCTCCTGTGCTCGCTTTCGTTGCGTTCTCTGGTCACGTTAACAAATCGATCGACACCAACGTTCAGATATCGTGTTTTACGGATAAGCTATATTATATATGTTTTGCTTATGAATGACTCACCGTTCACAGGTCGTAACTACCATAAGAACTAATACTGTTTTGTTGGTGACAGTTTTATAATGAAACCAAGGGTACGTAATTATTTTAATTTATTAAATAACATACTGCTGTAGTTTTTTATTAAAAAATAAACAATTATTTGAATAAATTTCTTAATTTAATGTTATTTTCATTTGAAAGTTGTTTTGATATTTTAGGATAACGGTGTATTTCTTTATACTTTAAGTTTTAACAGAATTTTCGTGACTATATATAACATTATATTATTTATTTCACTATTGCTAGATTTTTCCGTATTGGACGGATTTGTTTCCAGGTTTTTTGTTTGTTTCTGGCTCTCTGCTTCGTACGTGCGAGCGAGAGAGCTAGTGTGATATAGATAGCGGGGTGGCTCACATGTATTGTTTTCTTTTGCTTGGAATTTAAAAATTTTAATATGTTGATCTATTAATTTGTTGCTGATATTAAGCCAGTGCTCAATGTTTAATCACACTCGTGCAGTTTAGATGAGTAATTAATACAGGTCTGTATTAAATTTAATTTTATATTTTAGTTTTAGGTATAAGAAGATTTTCAAAGAATTGTAGGTGATAAAAGTTGATATAATTAACACAATAATCATGGTTGTAACAATTTAAATACTTAGTGTTAATTTATAAATATCTTAAATTTAACTTTGTAAAAAAAAGGAAATTAGACAATATATTTGTTAAAAAAAAACTATCTATTCTATTTAAAATACTGATTTAAATTTTCGTTTGAGGTACTTCATCTACAGCAATACGTTTATTAAACCCGCGCACATAAAATCACAAACTTAAACTCGCAAATCTTTAACTGTTCCCAAAAAAGGTACATTTCCCTCAAATAATAATTGAGTTTTTTCGAAAAACAAAAATAAATTGGCAACAGCGCAGCCGCAGTTAAAAACTACGCCGCATCGTTAAATCTCTCTGCAAAAAGCCGACAAAGCAAAGCCGCCACTAATGCGCTTTGGTGCAGCCGACAAACAAAAAAGAATATATATATAGTACGTAAAAAAAGTAATGAAATGAAATATACAGTACGCAAAAAAGATAATGAAATGCACACAAAACAAACAAAGTAGTATTGTAAGTAAACACTAAACAATATGTAAATAAGAACTATGGATGCGAACAGTTTTACTGTGCAATATTTGAAAGACAATTTTATTTCGTTTAGTTATGAACAAAAAATTCAAGTTAAAAGTATGGGCAGACCAAAACCAACTTAATTTGACGTAAGCTACTAAGGGCAAATTTAGAGACTTTACAAGAAAATTTAAGAAGGACATGTATGAAAAAATGATTGGATTTTAGTTAAAAATTTGCATGTTCTTGATTTTGTGAACACCCTACGTTTCCGATCACGAGCCGCCCACTGGTTTGGATACTATTTGAATTACAAATAAAAAAAATAAATAAAGCGACTACTGGCCATCGTGCTAAATAATCAACTATGTAGCACATTCATTTTGACTTGACTGACACTTAAATGTCAAATTAAATGCGACATATTTCGCCTATCGAATGCTGGAAAATAATCTTACTAACGTGATAAATTAGCTACTATTTTTATTGTTACTAACCATCTAGGTTTCTGTTTACCTTCTCCTGTGCTTTACAATTTCTTCCGACGCCATTTTGACGTTAATAATCAAATGTCAATATGAAAGTCAAAATGACATCTCGACAAATTAACACTAAAACACACTCGAAATTTAGATGCATGAATGCAATAAAAGTAATAGACTATTTATCAAGGTCTTGTTATATTACTACTGCATAAAATTTGATTAGAATGACAATAACAAACAATTTATAATTAATTGCATTCATAAATCCATTGTTTTTCTTTACCAGCCGTCAGAATAAGTGCTTTTTGTTAGCGAAACATGAACTTGTACATTCGTTCATGCAATGATTCAAAATCATGATTATTTGCTATCCAATATAATTTACGTATTTTAAAAATTCTCATCCCTTATTGGTAGTGTGAGAATTCTAATTATAATCACTGGCACGAACGAAAGCAGGTATGATCTTTCTATTAATGTGTACATACATAAAAATTATCAAATCAGTGGTTCTTGTTCGGAACTAGTGAAAGAAATGAAACTTCTTTTTGTATTATGATTAATTTAAACTTTTCTCTTTCACAAATATGTACTGCATAATAAGATCTTTATCAGATTAATTGCTAATTTTTGATACTACTAAAACACTACCCTTTATATCAAAGTCAAACAAAAATCATATTTTAAATTAAATTTCTCTCCGGTTTGCGCACTAGCTACAGAAAATTTCAGCTTAGGCAAACAGTTGGGATTCTATCTAAATTTAAAATTCATAGAGTTGTGAATTATTACTTCTTTCATAAATCGTAGGTACTTACTACCATTCATTTCAAATAATTTTCGGCGAACATTGCTACTGTTGCTGGTATAGCCGAACTATATATATTGACTGTTTATTCTGCGGATTTTTCGGACATTATCAGATCTTGCAGCCAGACGATATGGGCTGACTGAATCCGAGATAACAATGGAGTTATCCGGGCTTTGTGCCGGTTAATTCCCAATACCACAGTCCACAGTATACGAATCTTTCTTATCGTATAGAAAATATAACCCCCTCTAACAACTGTACTAATTTAAAAAAAAATAGATACAAACTCACCTTTTTAATTCTTCCGATATAGGTAGATTCTGTTTATACTTCAAAGATCCCTCAATTGACCTTTTTATGTTCATGTGTTTTGATCCACGTAAAAAAAAAACACACTAACCCCATTACAAACTAAATTCGCACTCCTATTTCCGAACAGCGTGTATGATCTCTTATCATTATTTCGGAACTTCAAAAGCACAACACTAATCTTGTTATAAAACACGAAAACAGGTCAAAGGAAATTTAAATTAAACTGGCAGAACTAAAATTGCATTTCCGAACATATCGCCATTAAACGAAAACATCATAACATAGCAAACCTATTCTGTTCAATATGTCTGCTTATTCATTGGAAATATTGTTTATGGTTTAATTTAATGGTAATTTGTATTTATTTGAATGATAGATTGTATTAAACGTTGTTATCAAAAATATATTTTGGAGTTAAATTAAATATAAACAATTTGCCGAAACCATTACCGAATATAATTAAGGGTAAACACATATCGGATGAATTATTTTCACTTTATTAGTTTGGTGGTTGCATGAATTACAACTTATTGGAGTTCCAAATTCTTTATCTCTGTTTAGTTGACGTAAAAAGTGTTTCAGAAATTTTATAAAAAGTTGTTTTATATGTTCGAAACTGACGACAATTTGAAGGTTAAAGTTGCTTTTATTAGAAAAATGAAGAAGTGTCCTTTTGTATAAGTACGTATACCTAAACAAGTTTGTTTACTTATTTCATCGATGGAATTACTGTAATGACAGGTAGGGTACAACAAAGCGCCCTTTTACATAATTTAGGAGTTAGAATGTTTATATTTTCTCTTGTTTGCCGAAGTGTTTTGGAAGTATTGAGTTAGGTACTAAAATTAGAAAACCGTGTAAATTTAATCAATTTACCTAAGAAAAAATATCCATTTCTTGTGTCTTGATTCTTGAGAAGGGAAAAAGATATAATTTTAAATAATGCATTAAATACAATTGTAATGTATTGTAAAATTGTAATAATAATGTAAGTTACACACTACTGTTTCTAACACGTCGAAATGATCCCCTTTTGGAGTATTAAGGTGGTTAAAAGGGAAAAAAGGGATCTTTAGCGAAAATTCGGGAATTGGCCAGACACATTTCTAAAGTGTTCTTTCGCTTAAAATGAAGTTACTTAACCACAAACCTTTATGTATTTTATTTCTATTGAAAATCATTCCTGTATATGATGAAGTTTTTAGCGTGAAAACGTAGCGGTTGGCAATGTTGGTAAAACAGTGACCGACAATGACATATTGACACATAGCTTTTTGCGCTTGTGCAATAGTTTGTTCATTTCGTGATTTGTTTTTAGTTTACAGTTTATTTGCCGAGAATTGAAAACGTAGAAATGCTGTAAGAAATTAACTAATAATTACAAATGGATTTCCTTTGGAATTAGTGTTATGTGTTCTAATTTCTGAATCTATCTGAATTTTTTATTCATTTGATAATAACAAATAATTGTAGGTAAAATTATTTTTGTGTTTGTTTTTTTAGGAAGACCATATTTTTCGTTTTTTTTTTTTAAATCTTGACGTGTTTGGGAGTACATAGGGCTCGATTCTGCGCCCAGTACTTTTTATTAATGATATATGTAGTGGAATTCATTGACTTCTCTTTTACGGTCAGGTTTTAACCAGAATGTACGGTATTGTCTTTAGGGACTTCGTCGCCGTTAGCGCATCATGCTTTCTTGCAGAAAAACGAATGATTCGTTGCATCCAGTGTTGCCAATTGACAGAAGACATATTTCACTAGATCGGGATTATAATTCCACCAGAAAATCACTAGAATTGGAAAAGAAACTATTTTACAAAGTATCTTAAGAAAAGCAAAAAAATATTTTATATGTTTATGTAATTAATAGTTTTTTAATATAAATCCACTTATATTTCATTTTTTATTATAATTTTGTTTTACTGTTAAAAACCTATTAGGTACACAAAGTACATTTTATTTTGTCTATTATATGTGAATTTAATGCAACACTTATTAAGTAGTCGTTAAATATTAATAATTTACAACCATATACAACTATACAACTGTGTTGTATAAAATCATAATATATATCCTTACCTTTTTATTATTTTATTTTGTACTTTTATTTATTTACATATTGTTTATGTATATATGTTATCAAAGTATAGGAAAACCAATTAGCGTCACTCATGTTTCTATAAGTAGATTTTTAGGGAGTTTTTGATGACCTTCCATTCTGTTTTGTACATAGTGCCCGAAATTTTAAAAAATATATGTGTATGTTAGAATTAAAATTGAAATAATTCCCGTATAAACGAAAATAGACTAACATTCTAGAGGAAGACTAAAAGCTAAATTTCAAAAGATTTATCTAGATTCCATATCATAGAATAGAAATGGACTTATATAACATGTATTATGTGATTATACGGTACAAAATAAAAAGGCGACTGAAATTTATCTTGGCGAGAGTACCGCTACTTGGTTTTTCTATACTTTGATGTAATTTAGTCTTGGTGTTCAATAAATTCACTAGATTTATTACTAAAATTAAAAAAAATCCACTAAACTTTTCACTAGCCACTAGAATATGATTTGTGTACACCAGGTGTGCTTTCAATAGAGATTTAGTGGAAAATTCACCAAGTTGGCAACACTGGTTGCATCGCAAGCACTACTAGCAATAAAACATGCGCACTATGTATGTGTACTAGTGTTTTTCAATAATAGCAATAAATTTTCTATAAATTCTGATGTTCACTTATACAGTACTAGCAATATAGAACTAACTTTAGTTTGCCCCTAAATCGATTGGTAATCATTAAGAGTTCTCCGATTTCGGTAGGATTTCGTCTTTTTAACTTGTTGCCAGATGCTGTCCCCTATATATATTTTTCCTATTTTTTTTTTTTGGAGAAATATCTATCTATTTATTACTTTTTTCTTTCATTTTTATTCCTCAAATTCCTTATATGTGTTTGCTATTTTCTTGTAATGTTTTCTGAGTTTTTTATAATTTTTTTTGCTTTTGTTATTGTGATTTTGATTTTGGTTCTTTGGTCTTTGTATATTTCATAATTTTCCGTAGTTTTATTCTTTAGGAAGTTCTTTCAAAGTTTTTTTCTTATTTCTTACTTTTTCATTAACTCGATTACTCTACCATTAGCTTTTTACTTTTGTTTTGGCCGAAAATTCTGCAGACTTCCTCTGGCGTTTTTATAATCGCGTCTTTGAAGGTTTTCCATTAATATCATGATACTATATTTAGGTATTGGCTTTTTCAAGTTTTGATGGAATTTAGTTTTATATCTGGTTGGTGTAGTTTTCGAGTTTGGATTCTTTTTTTTTAAAACCATGGTCTTTCGTAAAGTGTTTAAGTGTTGTAGTTTTTCTGTTATATTTATATTGTAATTATTTATTTTACATATATTTTGTTGGATACTTATTATCTTATTACACGTCAAAATTTTATTTTTTACGCCAACTGACCAAACTTTCTCACGTACATGACGTTACATTTTGTCATGATAACGATATGTATTTCTCCCGTCACAATATTCGTCCCAACTTTCGCGAAATATCCTGTCTCTGATGCCCACCTACAAAAACAATTTTACCTGCAACTGTGAATTCTACAACCACCTCCTCCCCTGTGTTCTGGGGGGATTTCATTCACGAATCTTCGAGAGCCACCCCATCATCCCCCGCCCCTAGTTTCGGTTACAAGGGCGCCACCTAGCGGGACGAAACTTCGAAGAAACGTCTAGATATCATTCGGGAGCGTGAATTGTCAACAGGTGTGCGATTCACGACGCTGGTGGGGGCGCCTCGCGCCCCCAAAGCGCATAAGAGTAGCGGAACGGACCGGCATTAGTTAGTGGCTCGGCGCGATTGGGGAAACATGATGGAATGTTACTAAAGGGCATATTCCTCTCGTAAAATATCTCGCAGAAAGTTTCTTGTTGAAGTTTCAAAGCGATAATCCCTTTTTTTTAGGAATTTTTAAAATTAATTTGATCTTGTAGCCAGTTTAGATATGTTTGACTGAAAGTGCCGCATCAGTTAATCAAATTTTTAAATCTCAAGTACCTATATAAAAGCAAATCTGCACCGCACAATTTGATCTTCAGAATGTCAGTGGTGAGCCACAGTAATCACGTTAGCGGGTTGATCTCTGCAGATGTTTGCTCCCAGCAAAACTCCCACCATAAGAGACCCATTAGACTGAGGAACTTCTTAAACAAAGGGGAAGTTTTCGATGCGCTGCACGCCAAACGAAATCACGTAAGTTTTTCGTTTAGGTAATTGTTCATTTTTCTATTTTATTTCGCTACTTGCTGGTGGATCACGCGATGGCATCAGTATTGTTTGGAGTTGACGGATAAGACTTTCTTTAATTATAAACAATATACTCGGTATTTTTCGTGATGGAAACTGTTCAGATAGTCTATGATGGGTTGATTTCGTTTTGAAACTATATCATTCCGAATTAAAATGAGAATTAATCTCGAAAATATTATATATACGCTTGTGTTTTGTAAATATAAAATCTTCTAATTTGTTTGAAAACTTTTGAATTTTAAAATAATATAAAGATGCAAATAAAAACGATGCTTATTAATGAAACAAGTCCATCTTCATTTACGAAAAATTTTGATTGGTATTTAAAAGCGTTCACCATGATGCATATTTATAGAAATTGTTTTTGAGTGAAGTGTAAAACAATGTCTCTTATTAAGACACTATTTAAATTGCCAATTTTCATTAGTGAATTAATTTTATATTTTGGAAAGGAAAATATGGGGTAAGTGCGCGAATTATCTAAGAAGAATTATCTATATTTTTCAGTTTTAAAATTAGAAAAAAATATTTTTTGGTGTCTATTGTGTGTCTAGTACATATTACTTCTTAAAAGAGGGTACGTATTTCTACGTAATTCTAATGAGTGTTTTGATAGACTGGTCGCTGACTATAATTTTGTTTATTGAAATGCAATGCAAATTTATTAAAATCATGAATTGCTAATTGCTCCTAATTTGATTTGAATATATGGAGAGGTGAGATAATCTAAAAAGAAATTAGTGGGTACCAGTATCTTGGTTTTTATTTTATTTTTTCTTAGGAATAAGATAATTTTGCGTAAAAGAATTAATTTTATCATTAAAAAAAACGTCTTCTAGCTTCTTCTGTGTTTAAAGAAGAATATATAAATTTCACATTTTTAATGCTGCCCCCTCCTCGATGTCATAGAAAGAGCATTTTTTTAAAAAAAAATTCTCTTGCTTTTCTACGTATGTGAAAAATATAACTAGTTAAAGCATTGTTAATTAGCTGCCCTATACCGTGTTGTAAAAACAAAAAATAATTTCATTTTAATTATTAAAGAAAAAGTGTCTCACTGCTTCTCTCCTGTAAAAAAAAAATAATAAATTAAGCTTATTATTATTAGTAAAAAAAGACAATTCTCTGTGTCCCCCTTAAAAAAAAATCTATGTAAATTTCAGCACTTAAAACCAACTTAATTCTCCGCTCTACGCGGTCCCTCTCCCCCCTTTTTAAAATTATTTTAATTAATTAAATTTAATTAATTAATGATTTATTTAATTTAATATTTTTTTTTTATTACATCCTCTCTCCCTCAACATTTTTAATTTTCTGTCTACTTCTCTGCTGTTAGAAAATCAATTTTACCATTTAAAACATTTCTAATCCACAACCCCCTCCCTTATTTCCATAAAAAAATAAATAAATAAATTTTGCAACTTAGAAAACATTTTTATTCTGCTCCTGCCACGCTATTGTAAAAAAAAAATAATTATTTCAGCATTAAAAAAAAAAATAACAAACAGTTTTCCCTGCCGTGTTAAAACAATTTCATCATTTAACGTATTTTTAGTTACTTAAGAAAAACTTTCTTTTCCCGGTGTTGTAAAAATTTTATTAAATTTTATTATAACAAAAAATTTCTCCTCCCTGCTTAAAAAAAATCGCCACTTAAAAAATATTATATTATACAACATAATTCTTCAACTTACGGTTTTAGATTTTTTTTATTTAATTGATACTAGGCCGATATATAAAAATATTTGCTATTTAAGATTGCAGTTGTTGTAGTGTATTAAAGTTAAGTAAGTTAAGTTAAAAACGCACTAGTGCCAGCTGTAGTTACTCTTCAGAAATCGATATTGTGTTGTACATTATTATAACTGTAATTAATTCCTTCGTTGATTGCGAATCCTGATTTTCGTGTAACTAATCCTGCATAATATTGTAGCTCTCTCATACGCCCTATATTATGATAGTTACAATAACATATACTATATTTACACATGTTAGCTGTGTACATCATTATGTAGTAATCCATTAGTTATTATATGTGTATAGTGTATATAATCATATACAAAATAATGGAAACAATTTCCTTTGCTTTCATACAGCTAGTATAATTTATATTGTTATAACGGTTATGCACAAAGCTTGTGTAAGATATACAGTAATCAGCATAAATATTGCAAAATATCCGACATTTTTTTATTGTTAAAATATACCAAAACTTTTTTTGGGGATAGGTTGTGCATGTCCAGGAACCCCAAATTAAAATATTTTGACACACATCACGTGACCACTAGTATGGCGGTAACTTTCAAAAATATGCCGCGAATCTGCAAGAAGTGAGGTTAGATGACATGATATCCAAAAAAGTTATTTGGAAAAGTTGCTTAGTATTCAATTCTGAGGTTATCAGTTTTGGACTAACGGTTTCCACTTTAAAATAGAAAACAAAAAAAAATATATAATAAAATATTCAGTAAAAGTAATGTTTGCTAAGTGGTTTAGAGAGCATATAAAAGCTTTTTTCCTGTCTGTTACTGTTTGCGAGTTACAGAGGAATTCCCTGTCGGTGAAACACTCTGTATATATAGGTACTTCATTCAACTTTAAATGGAAATTAAGTGGTTTGTAAAAGATGATTTGTTTATTTAATTTTTCCTTGAAAAAAAAGGTTTTTTGATATGGTTGATTATAGGTTTACATTATGTTAAAATCATAATTCTGCAACAAAATTCCATGCAAAAGCTTTTATAAAAATGTCAAATGTGAAATATCAAACCAGAAGTTGTACTACCAACTTCGTCACCTAAAGCAGTTACACAAAGTGTGCTCATTGTATATGCCTGATAGAATAGTACATTAAATAATTAAAGTACTAGTGTCACAATGGCGTTTTTCTATTTCGCACATACAATGAGCACTTTGTATAACTGTTTTTCCCCTTTGTGACACTGTTTGTGGTGACATTTTATTGTAAATTGGCAGTGCGACTCGTGGTTTGACGTATCACATTGACATTTCTATATAGGCGTTTGCATGTAATTGCAAGAATTGTGTCACAAACATGGAAACGTTAAAATTCCCTGCAGGGATAAGAAATTGCATTTTTATTAATAAATAAACGTAAATTAATGCGAAATAGAAAAAAAAATAGTATAAAACACACGTGTTACAATGACTGCTGTAATACTCGTACGTTGAATCAAACTTGTATTACAACAAACGTCATTGTAACATTAGTGTTTTAATATACTATTGTGTAACACTGGGATCTTGTCTTTAGTTCTAGTAAAGATTGTTTTAATGATTGTTACATTGTATTTTGCAATTTTGATGTTTTTAAATTCTTTAAAATGTTTAATTACGTTGTTAGTTAAACCTTCTATGAAAGGAAGTTTGTAATATTTAAAAGTGGTAATTAATATCAGTATTTGTATGTTCATACAGTGGCGGCTGGTATTAAGGTTGGCACAAAGGCACGTGCCCACCCAACCACCAAGATAAACACAGAAAGAAATTCGCATGTAATTTAGTACATTATTTTATTTTATTATTTTTATAACGATGGTATCAAAGTTTCCTTCCGCACCGCAGACGCTAGCCTATATGCGAAGCGAACTATGTTCCGGGGCACTCTTTCCGATGTACCTATTTGGAGTATGAATCGGACGGCTTCGTTTATTTTCGCTATATGCGCTTATACGGTCGCTTCGGGGCACGCAATGCCGTGTCCCCAGTTAACGTCTTACATTCGTTGCGACTGCATCGTTTTCAACCCGTACCGCGCATGTGTGATTTCAAAGGTTTGAAGTGACGTTTATTATTAATGATGGAAGTTAATTGAGTGCGAAATCTTAAAAAAAAAACCCGTTCTCGTTTGAGGAAAAACTTTTAATTAAACAGAAAGGAAGACCTATTCCTGATCTTCAAATAAACTACATTTCCACAGGTAAAACTCGAACTTACAATAGAGTATTCAATAAAAATATATATGAAAAATATGAGTGAATCTGCGGATGTTCACTAACCAATAAACTATTTTGTTTTATCTGCTTAATTTTTAAGAAAGAGGTTAGTGCGTGCAATAAACAAGGGTTAATAAATGATGTAAAGCATATCGCAGAGAGGGCAAAGACACACGAAAATTCCGTTTCTCACATGAATGCATGCGTGGATTTTAATGTTCTAGGCAAACTGGACATACGTGAATAGTTAGACAGTGCTTATTTGCGACATAAAATTAAGTACAACGAAGATGTGGAAAAAATCGTCATATTTTGCGTGGGTTAATTATGTGTTTAAAAAAATGTAAAATCTTATCCTATGTTGGACAGCATAAAATTGAAAACTGAACTTTCAGTAATTTATGAGCGCGAGGACATGTGTGACGCAGATGTAGGTGGTGTTTTGCCACTTTTAGTGTTCATAACACACAACAACTTAAAAAAAGTTTTGACGGAAACATATAAACTGTTGGATATTATTTGTGCAACCCCCATGTCTACAGCAGTATGTGAACGATGTTTTTCCACCCTCAAACGCTTTAAAACTTTTCTGAGAAGCACGATGTCAGAAGATCGATTGAACGCATTTTTACAATAAAGTCATAGACGTCTTTTTCAGCATAAAAAAACAGGAGAATGGATTTTATGTACAAAAAATAGCCAAGTTCTTATATTGTGCCTACCCTCTTTCATAACTCACGAGCCGCCACTGTGTTCATGCAAAGATTCATGGCAGATTTATTAACTTTTATTCTAACCATCCTATGAATTAAAAATATACTGTTATGGCTATGAAAAACAGAGTTACACAGATCACTAACATAAGTTTTCTTAGCGATAATTTAAAAAAGTTATTTAAATTTTTTTTACAATAATGGCTACCCTAAAAATATTCTTTTGAAATTATTTTTTTCTCCAATTTTTTTGCAAGATCTTATCTGCTACTGTTTACGAGTTGTAGAGAAATTTTCTCCCAATGAAACATCCTATACATATAGGTATTTCAACATGACCTCTATAAAATACAGCTTCTTATGCTGCGGTGACTTTTCAGGATTCAATTTTAAATGGAAATTAAGTGGTTTGTTTGTAAAAGACGATTTGTTTACTTAAGCTTTCTTGGAAAAAAAGATTTTTTTAATATGGTTGATGATAGAATATAATGTATGTATAGGTAGAGACATTTTGTGCTATATAGTATTGCTCAAAAGAAAAATCGTATGATTGTTATAAAGTAATACTTTGTTAGAAGTTCTTAAATCGTTGCAATCGATATTAAAAAAAAATAGAATCGACTGTTTTAAAATCTAATTAGTGCTGATTTTGGATTCAGTGTTTCGTAGTCATCCTTATTTGTATGAGAAAAGTCATAAACACTACATCCTGTTTTCTTAAAAAAACCGTTGATTCTTCTTTTTACATTTATTAAGTGTCTTTAGCAAATTTTAATTTATCTCTTATATATTAATTCATAAGTATGATTACTTTTTTCAACCCTCAAATGTACCAATTTCTTTGGACATCAAATCTCGTCGATCATGCCTTCAATTTCGTCGCCTGGAGAAGCTTTAAATATTTACCGAAAATTTTGTTGTGATAGCTGCTCAGCAGGACGATATGAATATTATTTTCTTCCTTCTCTTTTACATTTACTGGGAATTGAGGAGTAGGTATCGATTTTTGGTACTGTTCGGATATATAGGTACTTATAATCAACAGTAGGCTAGAGTGTAAAATTTTCAGTTTAGTTTAAATTTTAATTTGAATATGTGATGGTTTACGGGATTTAATATCCGCTTACTATGTGATCCGATCCTTTTACTTGCATTGTAAACTTTTACTGTTTATGTTAGTCTACGTATGTCAATGATGAAAAAAGCAAGGAAAATACATAAAGATCGGTTGTTTATTCGCAATACCACCATGGCATTATTAATGTATACAGTAGAAGCATCTGTTTGGATGTATTTTGAAGTATGTATATATATCGTGTTTAGCTCGATGTTGTGATACGAAAAAGCGTAACAGCAACACACTTGGATATAATGTTAAGTATATTTAAAATAAAAATGCCCACACTTATTTAAATATTAATATTCTTGTAAATATACAAAGTGAGTCAATAGTCCGATAATGGTCGATATTGACTAACAGCTCTCATGAAAGATTTTTCAATGTGGCGTCATACACCCAAGTAGCACAGTTAGTTGTCATTACTACTGCTATACACTGTAAAAAAAGTTGCAGTAAAATTACATGTAAAATCGTTGGTAACAAAATTGCCTACAATTTTACAGGTAAATTTGCTTCATAAGGTAAAATTTCTACCATCTAGTAAATTTCACATGCTGATGTGTTTTTCAAAGATTGTACTGTAACATTCATATGTAATATTTATATGAACTCTATATTTACCGAACACTGAAGTAATTTTCATATGTATTTTTATAAAGAGAGCAAGCAATTTACCTAATTCTTTTATAGCACCTAATAGGTCATACTGAATCGCTCAACCAGGGATCAAGAATCACGATTGTTTTTGACGTACATGATATCGTTGAGCCAGTAATAAGTTCGACAAACGAATAGAAATACCTACGCGCACAGATAAATAATCCAATAACCAATCACATTGCGGCGTATGAATTTCGTATTTTCCATGATATCTATAGTTTTACCCGAAAATTCAAGTAAAAACAAATAAATATAAAAGATCCTCATATTTTTAGAGCAAAATTAATAGTTCACTAGTAAAATTACTTTTAAAGTGCACTAAATACCCCAAAAAATGTCAATTTTACACTTTTAAGTAAATTTTGAGAGTAAATACAAAATTGTACATGTTTTTTTCCTGTATTTTCCTTTTGAATTTTTGTTACATCTTAAACTTACATGAAAAAGCTATAAATTTTACCGAAATTTCTTTTTCCATGTTAAATATCCTAGAAAAAACATGTAAAACAAAATTTACATGATTTATTGTGGTAAATTCACAACGTTATTACATGTAATATTCCTGATTTACCATGGCAAAATTACTGTAATTTTTTACAGTGTAGGCACAACTACTTCATTATAGTCAATGTTACGTAATTTTCACTACAATGACCAACTTTGACATGTGAAATTTACTTATAGACGACATATCTGTAGTTGCATGCAGTCGTGGCCACCAAATAAATTACTTTAAGGTTTATTACTTTACGGTCTTAATAAGATAGTAATTGTTACGTCATTCTTACTTATTGAGTCACTCTAAAGTTAATTCGTGCACATAGTTACAGATTAAAAGTCGGCGTTACTAACATATGCTGCCAAAATTTGACTTTATTGTAATCATGACCCGCTAGTAATATATTCGATAGAATTGAGATGAGCAGGACGTAGATATTACCTATCAAAGTTATAGGAATTTTTTGTGTTAGAATTACGTAATCATTACTTCCTAATAGGGCGACTATATGTACCTTTAACCAAAAAGTTACATTTGGCTACCATCTTAAAGTGACCATTCCAAATATATACAACTTTATAGGAAATTTAACTATAAAGTAGTAGAGCTTTTAGGGGCATTTAGATGAGCAGTAGTTTTGCTAGGTGCAATATAAGCGTAGTGGGTACTAAGGTTTAAAGCGAGCAAGCTTATTGAGGCTTCGATACACTTCGCATACGTCATCGAGGCTCGTTCAGATGTCGGTGATGTATACAGGGTGTATCAGATATAGAGGTAAATATAATAATATGTAGCAGCTGTAATCATATACGATCAAAAAGTCTTAATGCACAGGGGGCCTATCTGTAAGCATTAACGAGAAAAAAAATATTTTACCTAAATGCTGTCCCGAGTATACCCCCACATACCACTATCATTCAGCCATTACCGCTGTTAGTTTTGTGTGGATCGCCGCTTGGAGTGCAAGCCAGTTCGAACATTTTATTTAAATTCTTCCCGTCTCGAAAAAACGATCCTTTTCAGGACCATCATGATTTCATATAAAGAAAATCGAAGCTTGATGCGTCGATAAAAGCGCGGGAATGTATAGATTCATTTTCGCGCGACATCATAGTCAAAAGGCGTGTTTGCAAATTTTCTGTATCTACATTTATTTCTGTGTAATTCGATTCAATTTCTTTTGCCGTATTTGATTAAATAAATCCAAAAGAAATAACTCAGATTCATGTGGTACCGTTTATTAACAACTAACTCTCGATTCGACAAAGCAAAAGAAAAATATTTACGTTTTTTGTAACTACTGAAGTCGCATATCCGGTGAAACTCGAACGTCTTATCAGGATTTTAAAAATAATACTTTGTAGACTTACGTAGAATGCTCTTAACAAATAAGGAATGTTTATTTTATAAAAAGAAGAAATTTAAAATGCCTCAGTTTTGCTATGTTTACAAGGGCCTTTATTTATTCAGAATGACGTTAAATGAACTTACGGCATACCATCAAGAATAATACTAAATGAGTGCAACGTATTTATACATAATACCATGTTTAGCGGGTGCTTAACATGACGTTTCCTTGGATCAGGCCCGGACTAAAGAATTTTTGGCTCTAAATTTTACTTTTTTTTAGTTTTTAATCATGAAATCCGGTTTCGGGGGGTTTCTGCTTTATATGTAGTATAGTTAACACCCAAGTAAAATTTACTTTTTTATTTGATACACCCTGTACACAAGATCCCGAGATCTGTATTGAAGCCTCGTCCACTACGCTGAGCTCAACTATTAACCATTCTTTCTAATAATAATGTTAAAACACAATATACGGGTTTTATCTTTTTGTTTTTATTATGCATGTATATTTTATTTCTGATAACACTGCGTAGGCTTTCACGGCCGGTGTAACTATAACTAACAGCTTCTTGCGGGTTTCGCCGTGTGTCAAAACTTTCGCTCGACGTTTCGCTGTTCATACTGACAGCTTACTGAACTGTTCACCAGTTCAGTTATTCTGAAGAAGCTGTCAGTATGAACAGCGAAACGTCGAGCGAAAGTTTTGACACACGGCGAAACCCGCAAGAAGCTGTTAGTTATATTTTATTTCTGGTTTGTCAAAATTATAACACAAACATGAAAACTTATAAAAGAAAATGTGTCATCTCTTTAAATTAAAAACTCATGTTTTATGCTCTACTACACTGAGAAAAATGGGCTCAAAGTTAAGTGTTTACTTGATAAAAAATTATTTACAATAGATAAAGTTTTACTTGGAACTATTCTCGTTAATTAATATCTGCAAGTAAACCCAGTTTCCTGAATGCAAGTTGTTACTGTAAATAGTGCTTTTATTAACGGCTATTACACAGCGTCCCTGACGAAATTTGTGCTAAGTAACGTATTACTTATGACTACTGGTACTGTATCTAACTACAGCACATAGTTAGTAGAAGTAACAACAATGCTGATCGCTATTAAACTCATGTATTTTCTTGAATAGGTAACAACTTGCCACAACTATCATTATTTGAGTTTTGCTGCCACCCCGTGATTATTATACTATTCCTAATTGGCTAATGCGGCGGAGTAATGAAATAGTTCTCGAGACGGCTACGCGCGCAGGCGCGGGCTAGCGTCAAGTAAGAGTTACGGATGTGGGAAAAGGTCGTCGAAAAGGGTATCAAGGAGTACCGCCATTGTAGGCCAGTAGGAACGCAAATATATTAAAAATACCGGGTGGGTTAACTCAAGGCCCCATCCGTATAAAGAATCCCAGCGAATGAAGAAGTATCGAGCCTATAAGCAATCGGATGTTTTAATATTGCCATTTTAAATCACGTGGTGGGATATTTGAATTCCCCATCATTGTGATGATATCTGCGCCCGCTGGTGAAGTTAAAGTGTGGATGCCGTCGCTAGCTGGCAAATCTTTGCTTACTGCAACTACATATATTCTTGGCTTAACTACTTCAGTTTAATTATCACAAGTAGAGGCCGGATTATATGCAAAGAAAAACTGTATAAGGCTGTGCTTATATACTGCATGTTTATTTGTCATCTCGGGGAAGTAAACACGACAAAGAACATACCACCATAGGTGTTTGTTCCGAATAAAGTTTGCAATGTAATCAAAACCCTAGCAGTAATCTAGTCTGTAGTTGTTTGTTAAATACCGTTTAATTTTATCAAAGCATATCATAAAAATGAATCACTAACCTAAAATAAACAGGCAAATCTCATTGAGCATCATTTTACATGTTAAATGTTTGTAAATAAATTCATTATCACCCTGTCATCATTTCTCGTAAATAGTGATCATTGTCGCTTAATATTATTACTACAGACCGGATTATATGCAAAGAAAAACTGGAATATATGCGCATATATATGCATCGATTTTTGAGAAAATATGCATAAACCTGGGGTATATATGCACAGATGTAATTGGTGCATTTTTTTAACTTTGCAATACATTCTAAACTAAAATTAAAGTCGAAATCGTTTACTGTTTCACCTCCAAAAATTTTTCTTAACTTTCTTCAATTTCAAATACCGAATTACCTATTGTACCCTTAATCTTCTTACGTAGCATATCAAATTCGTCTACTATTTCGACTGATTCCGAGAGCGACATCCCTTGCGTTTCTAGTTTACGAATTTGAAATAAAGCTATCATTTGACTTAATATACAAAAGGTTTTGTAGCAATTCTGTTGATGTTACTATCTTTTTACAGTTTTCTAGAGCAATGCAGTCAGCAGTGATTTCAAGAATTACATTTTTTATTCCTTCACAATTATCGGCGAAAAAAATTGCAGCTCTAACCATGTACCCCATCTCGTAATAATCGGTTCAGTTCATGTATGGTGCAGCGTCGGACAACATTAGTAAAATTTTTTCACAAGGTATACTTCCAGGTAAAAAGAAATTTGATAAACCTTCTTGAACGAATTGGGCAATGACACATTATTTGTTTTTTTAAGTTCTTTACAATAAATTAAATATGATTTACCTACAATATCTTCATGAAGAATTCCTATTAACAAATGGGCAATATAACGGCCACACTTATCCGTACGTTCATCTACCATGATATAAATAAAATTATTCCCTATCAATTGTTGAATTTCTGCTATTGTTTGGTGGTAACAAGATGACATAATTTTTTCGTAAGGTACTTTCGTCAGGTATGTTATGTTTGCAATATTTTTGCAGAAATGATTTCAAATTAATATTGTTTAATCTTGCTAGTGGTATGTTAGACGAAATTAATGCGTTACACAGATCCGTATTATGTTCTTCTTGTTCTGAGATTCGTGAAGTTGATGCTACACATTGACGTATAGATTGCTGCACACATGCGGATCGCTTTACTTTTTCACATTTTCCAATATGTGATGGAGTTTTAGCGTGTTGATCAATCAGGTATTTTCTCTCATAAGACACCTATAACAACAATTGTCATTTTATATCAAAAGTTAAAGAATTTAAAAACAATTTTAGTAAAATTAAACTTACCAGTTTATTGCAGGCTCGACAAAATATTTTGTCGCCATCCTTTACCAGTTCAGGATATGGCTTAATCCATAAAGAAATTTTGTTCGCTATACTCATTGTATGTACGCACAGTATTTAAAAACGTAACACAATTACATGCTGTTTCGCTGAAAGATATTCAATGAATGAATAGTTTATTTGGGAATTAATAATAATAAAACGTATTTACCACATCCCTTCTGCTAGGCGAAATTAAACACGTGCAGTTCTTGGAAAAAAGTGTTAGAGAAACCAATGTAAAAGATTTATCGTTCTGAGAATTGTCGGTTGTCGATCTACATTAGGAATTACTAGGAATTTTTACTAATAGAAAGGGTAAGAAAAAGTTTAAATATGCAATATATGCAACTTTTGTAAAAATATGCATAGAAATAAATAAAGCGAGCTTATTTAACAAATTTATTTGCTTCCAATGGGAGTGACTCTAAAAATTTGTGGAAAAACTTAGAAACTTTGAACATTTACAATAAGAAAAAACATAATAAATTACATCATTTATCTAATGTTGATATCTTGAACGATTATTTCGCTGGAGCTGTTGCGGGTTCTACGGCTGATCCTGATCTTCATGACTTCTATAATCAAAATACGCTCACGCAGAGTACTTTTTCTTTTGTGCTGACAACGGAGACTGAGGTTGAAATGGTTATTCGCTCACTAAAGTCTAATTCGTGTGGTTGTGATGATATTACTTTAAAAATGTTAAGGCGGTGTTGTCCGCATTTAACTCCAGCTATTACGCATATCATTAATACCTGTTTATTAGAAAATGTTTTCCCAGATTGTTGGAAAAATAGTATTATAATACCATTACCTAAAGTTAATGACGCTGCCAGTGTTATCGATCTGAGACCCATTTCCATTTTACCTACTATATCTAAGGTGTTGGAACGTATAATTGATCGACAAATTAAACTGTATTTGGATATCCATAATATTTTGCCTTCTGAACAATCAGGATTTAGGTCGGGGTACGGTTGTGCTTCTGCCTTGGCTCACATTACTGATGACATTTTGAGGTCTACGGACAATAATGATATCACTGTTCTCGTTCTTCTCGATTACAGTAAGGCTTTCGATACAATTGAACATTCCCTTTTATTATCCATATTACATTATATCGGCTTTACTCAAGACACTATTACTTTTTTCCATTCTTATTTATCTAACAGAACTCGTAGGGTGTCGTACGGTGGTCGAATGTCTGGGACATCGGCAATCGTATCGGGTGTGCCACAGGGTAGCATTTTAGGACCGTTACTTTATTCTATATATTCTGCTAATATCATTAAATGCTTAGTATACTGCAAATATCATATGTATGCTGACGATACGCAGTTGTATTACTCGTTTCCTCCTAATGCCGTCGCGACTGCTGTTCAAAATATTAATGACGATCTGGCACGAATTGCTGACGAATCTTTACGGCACTCGCTGCGTCTTAATTCCAAAAAATCTAGCGTCCTGGTCTTTGGCAGGGCTAAAACTAAATCTAAAGTTATTGACCAAATACGAGTTTTTGTTAACAGCGAGGCACTAACCATCTCAGAGCATGCCAGGAATCTGGGGTTGCTCATGGATTCCAAGCTTCGGTTTAAAGAACATGTTTCTTGCCTTATAAGACGTGCATTTTGCTGTTTAAGGGTTCCGTTTGGCAGTAGGGACTGCTTGGATATAAATTTGAGGAAGCTCTTATGTGAGACACTTGTGTTGTCGCATTTTAACTTTTATATTAATGTATATTTTCCCTGTCTTGACAGTTCTGATAGATTGAGAATACAGCGAGTGCAGAACTCATGCCTGCGTTTTATTTATGGCCTTCGTCGCTATGACCATATTTCCGATACATTTAAACTAGCTAATTGGTTCAACATGTCTCGTAGGGCTGATTTTCATGCAACTGTGTTTTATTTCAAAATCATTACTCACAAGAAGCCTAGTTATCTCTATCGTAAGATTACTTTCAGAGCGGACGTTCATACAATAAATATTAGATTTAGAGGACTGCTCACACCGCCCCGGCACCACCTCGAAATGTTCAAAAGGTCTTTTTCTTACCATATCGTCCGTTTATTTAACGGTGTCCCATCTGATCTACGTTTGTCGCTTCCGAGTTCCTTCGCCTGTCGACTACGAAAATATTATTGTGAATCGTATGGCTATAATTAAATCTGAATTCTATATAGGTACCCTCATATTTGTTATTACTGTATAATTTTGTTGTATTCATATATATTATTTATAGTTAGTTGTGGTTTTGGTAGCTTCGTTTGGCGTTCTCCTTTTATTTCACCCTTGCAGGCTTGAGTCTATTTCTTTTCTATATGTCTCTTGCATATACTATTAAGAGTTGTTCTTATAACATTTTGTTATGTTTTGAAAATGTATTCTCTGTTGTCAATAAACCACTTATTATTATTATTATTATTATTATTATTATTAAATGCCTAAATATGCAATATATGCATTCACTAATTAGCGCTAATTAATTTCAATTAGTGTAATACGTCTATATATAGACTATAATAATTATAGTATCATCCAACGATTTAGAAAACGCAATAACTAACAAAAAAGTAAGCGAAGATAATAAATCAGTCTCGTGGCTTAAGATACAATGGTTGCACTTTGAAAAAAGTAGTCCTTATAAAATATTTTATAAAGAAACACTTAATGAGGAATATCCATTTGATATAATAAATTTGCTTCCGCGCAGAAAAGGAAGATTAGCAAATCTCGAAAATATTTCTCTACCTGTTTTATACGAAACGTCCTTGCAGATTAATTCTCAAAAGAAAAAGAATATGGAAGAATTGTTTCAATTCATACCGCCGGTATACCAAAATTATTACAAAAATCTCATCGGTGATGAGAATAAAGAAGACCCAGGTCCGCTAGAAGAGTATTTTGAAGTAAATTTGGAGACGTCTGAGTAATGTTTGTTTAGTTATAATTTCTAATACATGTTATGGATGTTAAATTTATTTTGTTATGTTCCTACTTATATTTGCAAAATAAAGAGCAATAAAACAACTAGCTATTGTGTCGTAATAAAATGACATATACACATAATTTTGATACGTAACTTCATATGATTTGAAAATCAGAATGGTATAAGTCATAATATACTAATTTTTAAAGTAGATAATATATTTTAGTTATATTTTGACTTAAAAACAGTTGTAGGAACGTCACCTGAATGCTAATAGTTTAAAATGTATACGTAATTTCCACAATACATTTAAATAATTCCGTTTAACTTTAGGCGTATATATCTCAAAACTACAATTATTGACTTAGATCGCTCTGGCTTTCAACGGCTCAATTAAAGATATGCAAAAAATAAAATATATGCACTTTGCATATAATTCGGTCTCTAATCATAAGTAAATTCGTAAGTTACCGGTATGAAGCAGACCGTAAGTAACTTAGATTGCTTCTTGTTAGTATCAGTGTTTAGGATCTCTTTTTTACTAGTGCTAAGTAATCTGTACTTTTGTCCCCTATCCAGCTGAACTGTTTACTTACGATAATTGTATTTTTATTGATGATTATTAAATTTTTTCTCAGTGTATTCCCAGTTTCCGGATTTCCCATTTTTAACGACTCACAGTGTATAAACCGAGTCCATTGAAAACCTTAAAGAACAGAGAAATAATTTAAACTGAACGAATTGGGGGGCGGTGAACGTTTTATTTATTGGCAAATACTATTGAAGGCGGTTTATGTGTCGCGCTGCGTTTAATTGAAACGTTTTAATCAATATCAACATTATTTACGACTTTCGCCTATAAGCAAATTTATTCGAATCAATGGCATTTTATGTATATTTATTATACCTTCCGGCATACGTTTTCAAAACGACTTTGCTCGGATACGCGCACATTTCCGCCGGTAGTGCAAGTCTGAAACGGTTTACGAGTTTAATTTAGTTCGGTAATAGTGCCGCCCAGTTTCTATTCCGTGGCGCGAAATAACTCACCCCCACGCCACTGATCAACTGGCAAACATCCTTTTTCATTCCCCGGACATGAAAAATCCCAGAGATCGCAATTTCCCCATTGAAACTCGGCCCCTTTTTATGCCCGCATTATTGTACAAGATGTTGGAGGCCGGATAAGTTTCGGGTTTGGTAGTTTAAAACGAAACTGCCGGATCGTGCCGCTTTGGCATCGCTGCGGTGTCGTGGATTGACACTTTTGTCCGCCGTCTGGGACAAATCACGGAGGGAGATTGTTACCCCTTTTGGGACGATACGGTCCGAGAACTTTACCGCTTAATCATTTAGGGGCCTTTTCGAACGTTTGATCGACCTTTTTGGATTGTACGGGTTGAAGTTATTAAGACGGAACTTCATTTGAGTAACGCCGATTGTATTCATTGCTTTAGAGGGTATTAAAAAAGGTGTTGGTGATTGATTAAGGCTCTTAAAATCATGTATATTTACGTTCTGCTTTAATTAATTAATTACACTGGTTAGCAAAACTTCAGATTTGTTTTGTCCCACGAGGTAAAGTGGGTGAACTCGTTAGTACTTTTTACACTTATTTCATATCTGTTTTCAGAATTTTTCTATCAGGCAGGGCTTCAGTGTGACAAATTTTGTGAAAATATATCATGAAAAAATGATGTACAAAGTGATATATTTACTTGGAAAATGTGCTAATATATGATTTTGGGCTGTACTTTGCATCAGAAACATTTCACACAACACTTCAGCGGCCAGCAATATACACACAAAAAAATCTATTATCAATCTGAATATTTTTATTTATTCAGAAATCGAAACTAAACATATATTTAAATGAACTAAATCTTGTTGGTTAGAAAATTAAATGTAAACTCTCTGAAAACACAATATACTCTTAGAACAAATAAATATTTGCATTGAAGTATACTTCCTCCAAATGAACATTGTTATTGTTAACACTGCGTAGGCTTTCATTGTTATTGTTGTAAGGAATAAATCTATGCAATCATAGTGAGAAAGTCTGTAGATTCAAGATAAAATGCCTTATACGTTTGGTATAATGAATTACTATATAAAATTATTAAATGTTTTGTACTGAAAATATGAAATATCAAATTGAAATTACCATAATATTGAAACATTTGAAACGAATTTTACCCCACCATTTATTGCATTAAAATTTATCTGTCATTGGTTCCCTCTTTTTTAAGGGGGTTTAGGGGTTTTTGCATATACATACTGCTGTAGTCTGGCACCCCGGGTTTCGGAAATTTAAATGTGTATTTTTGTTTATTCCAAATCAGCCTTGTCAAAACAATGTTAGAGTTTCCAATTCTTATGTTGTAAATTTGCGAAGAATTTGATTTAATTGTTAGTATCATTTATTTGGTCAGTTGTGTTATAGTAAATTTCATTTATTGTACATTTTGCGTGTACCAGTATTGTATATTTATTGCTAGTTTTTCTTTGCGATGCGTTGCGGTCATCGCACGCAGATTGTAAATTTGTTATATGAGAATGTAACCTAGAGGCCCAAGGAGTTATCAGATAGACGAGCCCGTGTATAGTCGTGTTTTGTTGTCTTGGTTACCGTTTATGGTAATCCTTTTTTCAGTTTAAGATGTAGTTCGTTGTTGAAGTTTTTAAAAATCGTCTATCTTGTAATTCTTTTGTTACAATTGTATTAGATAGGTGTGGCACATACATGTAAAGGCTTTTTAATAATATTCGTTTTAGAAGTAATCGCGTTTAGAGTTTAAATTTTCCGTTTTTTTTTTGTGGTATAGAAATTCCTTCTAGAACGAATTCACCATTTTTGTTTGCTAAGGATTTGCATTGTCCTTTTTTAAATTGTAGAATCTATGCAGGTTTGTTTTATGCCAGAATCTTATATTCACGGTTTTATTTATCCTGTAAATGTTTCAAATATTTTTTTCTTTTTTTTTTTAAATAAATCAAATGATTGTAATATACACTTAAATAGTTCTTTTATTTTTTAATCTGCCATTTCAATTTTTGGGGATTTTAAAGAAAGTAAATTTTGCTAAAGCCCACTATTAATTTTTAAAAGTTTACTCTGAGATTTAAGAATCTCTGGCGCCCTTTTAAATTCATTTTTGCTGAGCTAGCTAAATTAATTTTGTCATTTTTATGTTCTCTTTACTTATATGCTTGGACCATCAGTTCACAGCAATACGCTTTACCTGGCGTCACTTTTTGATTGACCAGCGAACAGTGTTGTTGGTTGTGAGTGTAAGTAAATCTAAACGGATACCCTAGCCGTTTCACAGCTACTTAGAGAATGGGGTGGAATGGGGCTGATCCACATATGCTACCGTTAAAATATTCGAAGATAAGTACGCACGTGTTATCTAATATTAAAGGATTACTGGTTTGAAAAACTTTGAAATAATACTTAGAGTCAGCGCCATTATGTCTATAATATATGAACATGGTAGGTGTGTACACTAAATTAGATTAGATTAGATTAGGATTGGGGTGGCCTATCGACCTGTTTCACCGCGACCTTTTCAGATCTATTGTGATCCCCTTTTTCCTTAGAGGACGCTCTCTAATTTTCCCCTCTTAATTAGGCCTATCATCTTTGAGAGCGGCTTCTTTATGTAGCTACTGGCTGTGGGGTTCTCCTCCCCCATTACTAGAAACCTTGTCCTCGCCAGGCCTTCACATTGGCACAGCACATGAACTGGTGTTTCTTCATCCTCTTAGCAGTGTCTGCAGGTTGCATCGTCTGCCAGGCCTATGTTGTACATATGCCTATTCAGTCTACGGTGACCAGTCAGCAGACCTACGATCATTTTGACAGTCTTTGCGATTTGATTTGGTAGTGCTGAAAGAGGGGTCGGCTCCAACGAATGGCCTTGACGAACCTCGCCTGGCCAGCTCGTCCGCCGCCTCATTTCCTCTCACGCCCGAGTGGCTAGAGACCCAGAGTAGGGTTACTTTCCTTTGGGTGCCCACCTCATTTAGGGCGCTTACACATTCCCAAATCAGCTTAGAGTCCACGCTTGTAGAGCTAATCGCTTTAAGTGTGGACTGACTGTCAGAGAAGATAGCGACGCTTTTACCTGGTTCGGTACATCTTTCTATCTCTCGGTCACAGTGATGGATTGCGGCAACCTCAGCTTGGAACACAGTCGTGTCTTTGCTGAAGCTTACCGAAAGAGCCTTTTTAGGCTTCTTAGCGTATATTCCCGCTCCAACGCCGTAGTCCGTTTTAGAGCCGTCAGTATACCAGTTTGAGTCCGCTAACAAACATATGTAGGTATTTACTAGTTATTAGTTTTCAGCAGGTAATACCAGCAAATTATTATACTGATGATGATTGAAATTATATCAGTAACCAACGCCGACTAGATACCAGGTCCAGGCATTGAGTGGGAAGTATCCCGAGAACACTGGTTGTAACGACGGATACGCATAACATCTATACCCCTACGCATCAATATCCCGTGCGCACTCCTGGAGTATCCCGATACGCTACCTTCTCCCAAACATTGTAAAACTATAAAGTATGATAGTAAATTTATTTAATTATATAATATTTCTTTATTTATTAATTTTCCCCTACCGAGGTTTTTTGGTGTTACAGGCACAAAATTAGTAGGTAATTATTACCCTTGACTAGTAGAAATGCTTAGATTAAGCAAGTAAGTGTTATCAGTTCAATATACTTATATTTTGAAAGCAAATAATGGCAATACTTCAAATAATACTTCTATCAAATGTACATAAATTATTAAGGTATAAATATGATAATTTCCAGTTGAGAAAATCTATTTACTCAAATCTAAAATAATTATTTTTGTGGTGAAAATATTATACGTTCATAATGATTTTAATGCAAGAATATTCACCATCGAAATAATAAACGAGTAACATTCATAAATAAACTAAGTTAAAATGCCGGAGCCAAATATTTACTTTGCAATTATTGAAGTAGGTACCAAAAACGTAATTAAAATATAAAGAAATTAATCATAAAGTTTATTTTACGCAAACATTTAAGCACCCAAATTAATAAAGTTTGGTTTATATGTTTAGGTTATGTTCGTTAACGTTCTCTCCATTTTTCAAAATGACATTTGTGATAAATGTATATTTCCTACATAAAGACATAAAGAATGAAATATACAGGGTGTTTCCTAACCTCTATGATAAAATAAATGAGGATACTTCTCACAAAATTTTAAGACGAAAATGTGGTATACATTTTTTTCGAATGTTGCTTCGTTTTCGAGATACAGGGTGTTTGATAATTTTTTTTTTTATTTTTTTCCTTAAAATTAATTTTTACATCATATGTAAAAAGAATTTCGTTTATTTAACAAGTCCGTATTACCGATTTTTGCAAAATTACTAACTAATTAGTAATTAGTAAAGTATTGACCCTATGTAAAGTGCTCTAATCCCTTATTATATCTAACAAATATCATTAGGATATCGTTTGGCATTAATTAATAAAATGAGAAAAAAAATTAACACTGTATCTCGAAAACTAAACGACATTTGAAAAAAAGTTATATCATATGTTCGTCTTAAAATTTGGTGATGAGTATCCTCATTTATTTTGTCAGAGAAGTTAGGAAACACCATATATACTAATGGTTTCTCATATATTTGTTTCAAAATCTGGTTTTCCGATTACTATAACGAAACAATATTTATCAATCTGTCATTTTACAAAATTATGATAACTTTTTAAACATTTAAATTATGTTTATATTTATATTATAGGTATACAAAATAGGTTGATACGTACTACAGTCAACCACTGTTAAAAGCGCAAAGTGAGTATTGGGCATTCTCCTTAAAAAAAGAGAAAAAAAGTCAAATGCGCAACTCTGTATATAAAATAAAAAGTTTCTAAATCATTTTAACGAGTTCTTAAAAGCGGACGAGCCAATAACTTCTTTACCGTGTAAATAACTGCCAAACGCCATCAATTTTAATTTTCTCTTCGAAGCAATCATAATTTCATTTTTATTATTACTTCTTTTTGTTTTTTTTTTTATTACGGTTTAAGAACCCCTTAATGGCTTTAACGATTCGGAAGCTGGAAATTATGTAATTTCTCGACCGCCTCACTTAACCAGCCCCATATTACTGATTATACGCTCGAACAGGCTGAAATAAAGCTCTGTTAGGGCTTTTAATTGTTCTTATAGGAGCTTAGTTTTTATCACTGACGGACAACCACACACTTAAGCTTCAGATAGATATTTGTTGAAGCAGTTACTATAGATTGACTATTCTTTGCTATTTGATTGTAAAAAAATGGAGGTAACTTTTTTTAATTATAAAATCCGTTTGACGCGTTACATAATTATCTTACTCCACTTTCCACGAAGATTATATCAATATTTACATCCACTGTTTCGAATGAAGTTAGTTAATAAAACACATTAACGTGCGGTCATTGTGCGATTTTTGTCTAATTGTGCGTATGCAATTTAATATTCACTAATGTCAACCCAGACAACAAGTGTAGTGCACCAAAATTGCATCTAAGGTATGAGTCATTCAACTAACTCCGCGCAAAAATAACGGAATATATATTTTTCGAAACACTATACTTCTGATAAAAAATACAACCAGGTTTCATTAAAGGTATAGAAGGTTTAAACAATATACAGGGTCGCTAAAAAGTATGGATACAGTTAAATATTATGAAAACTATTCAACAAAACTTGTTGAAATTTGGTACATGGTTAAAAGTATTTAAATTCTATCGTCCAAGATGTTCTTCAAACTTCTATCTTCATTTGTTCTGGGGATACAAGGCTAACTTGATTTTTTTTAAATGGCACGAAGGGTCAAATTTAATATTTTTGAAAAGAGATTTTTTTCTGCGTTCTGTGATTGTAACACATCCATATCTTATTTAATCGAAACTTTAAAAAAAAATTTCGAACTAGTAAAATTTTGAAAAATGAAAAATTTTGTTAGCCTTGGAAATGTTGTCTTTATCTATCTATCTAGCGTTACTTCTTTGCTGCGTGAAGTTTGACCAAAAAATAAATAATAGTTAATAATAATTGTAAAAATAACACATTTAACTGAAACAGAACAGATTTGAATAAAAAGAAGCTCAAACAAGAAATTACATAATTTTTATGTTATAAAAGATGTTCGAAATGATTTCCATTTACCTCCTGGCAATAATGCACACGTTGAGCAAAATTTTGCAAAGAATCAATCAAAATATTTGGAGAAATACTGGCAATTTCGTTTCTTATACGTTCTTGTAGGTGTTCGATTTGTAATGGTCTGTTGACATACACTCGATTTTTTAAATGATCCCACGGGAAAAATCAAGTGGGGACAGATCAGGAGACCCAGCCGGCCATTCAATAGCCTCCCTTCGCCCTATCCATCTACCGGGAAGTGTTTCATCCAAATATTCGCGCACTTGACGACCAAAATGCGGTGGTGGTCCGTCTTGTTGAAACCATATGGTTTCTGTTGGTATACAATTTCGATTGTCGTGGTTTGGAAATATTTCCCTAAGTCGTGGAACAATGTTGTTGTAAAAGTTGCAAATATCTTTCAGACGTTAAATTGCCGTTAATGAAAAAAGGACCTACGATATTCCGACCAATAATGCCACACCAAACATTAATTTTCTGTCGATGCTGCGTATGAACCTGCTCCATCCAATGCGGATTTCTGTCAGACCAATATCGACAGTTATGGCGGTTAACATATCCATTTAGACAAAAAGTTGACTCATCAGAGAAGAGGACTCGATTAAGAAAGTTACCATCCTGGTGTATTCTGTGCATCATGGTTTCGCAAAATTCGGTTCTGCGGCCAAAATCGTCGTCACTTAATTCTTGTAGCAAGTGAATTTTATAAGGATGATATTTTTCGCGTTTCATTATTTTTTGTATGGATTCTCTACTCATGTTGTGGTTCAACGCCAACTGTTGTACTGATTTTTTTGGATTTTCCACCACATCCAACATAACATTCAAAGAATTTTCCTCGTTGGTAATAATTCGAGGTCGCCCAGGTCTTGTACGGTCTTTAACGCTACCAGTTTCTTGAAATCTTTGTAAGGGTTTTGAAACCGTCGTCCTGGAGATCGGTTCCCGGTTTGGATGAATTTCATTAAAAAGAGTCACTACTTGAGCACAACTACGTTTTCTGTCGCCATAACCAACTATCATGAGAATTTCTATACGCTCAGTTTCGCTTAAATGTACCATTGTTAAGCAAATTATTGCACACAAGTTTAATTTTTGGGAATATGCAAGTGACACATCGTCAATAACTGTATGCCAATTTTCAACGAGCTCTGCTAAACCGTTCTGAAAATAGTTAACTGTATCCATACTTTTTAGCGACCCTGTATATGTATTGTATGTATATTCAAAATATACATTTATGTCATGTCTTAACTTATATCAGACATTCTTCGTAATTTATACGAATGCATTATGCACCAAGCCTATGATTGTTTAAATAAAACATCCTGTGTTTTATTGTATTGTTTATTTCCATCAAGCATAATTTGAGGATTTCAAGATTATTTATATTGTTTATATTTATTTTGACAAACAGTATTTTTTTTTGAGACAGCGCGGTATAAATGTTATTAAAATTTAAATTTAATACTTATGATTAAAGGGTAACATGTGTTGTTCAGCAAGTCATAAAACTGTAGCTTTTATTAGTATTTCTGTTTATATTTCGTTACGTAATCCTAGGGTTTTTTGCCCGCTAATAATAATTCCTATACTTCAATATACGTAACTCAAGGTTGTTCTCAGATTGAGGAATTGTGTGGTTTGATGGATCGAAGTTTCTGTATTTAAATCGGTAAGTCAATATACAATATACAGTATGTCCACCGATTGGGTTTACAAGAGGAAACACTTTTTTATCTTCAACTTTATCGAAAAACTGTATTCTTTATAAAAAAAAATGTGCTTGTTTTAAAACAACGAATTCAAGTGAGATGTTTTTAATAACTTCACTACGTTCGCCAGAAACGATAAAAAAAGGAAATTTATGCGATAATGCGTCATATCATAGAAAACCTATTGAAGGCATATTAATTTATGTCCAATCCATCATTAGAAATTTGTGGAAGTTTTGGAACAGATAACAAAACAAAAACAACATTAAAATATTTGCTTTCATTAAAATTAAATAGTAATGTAATTTGAACAAAGAACAAAGAAATAAAGTTTTATTAAAATAAACCTCCTCCCTTTTCCGCACACAGTTCAATTCTTGCCCCGAAATTCATCAAAGCTTTTTCGTATTTCACGAATTAACAAGGAAGCTAGGGCTTCCATTAAGTTTACCCATGAAGAGGAAACAAACAATAGGATTGCTTTTCTCGATATGTTAGTAATAAGAAATAAAAATAAATGAGAAATAGACATATATAGAAAGCCCACTACTAATAACAGATTTATTTCAGAAAATTCAAATCATTCATGGAAAAATAAACTAGCAGCTATTAACTTTTTGGTACATCGTCTAGGAGAAGTTTGCAGCTTAACCAATTTACTACAGCACGAGCCATATGAGCCGGGCAGCCATCTTGTTGAAAGTACATTGTACTACGATAAGTTAAATTAAAGGTGTCCATACTGTCGCTAAAAAATTTTCTAACAATTGGAGATAGGTATGTTGATTTGTGTTGCCATCAAAAAGTAAGGTCCTATTATTCCTTCCCATGATATAGCACACCAGACGTTAACCTTTTGAAAATATTGCCGGCGATTTAAAATTCGAAAATGCGGATTAATGTCGTTCCAGTATCTAACATGTTGCGACTAAACTATCCCATTAGTAGAAAAGGTCGCTTCATCGGAAAACATAATTCTTTTATTAAACTTTCTTTCATTTGTAACGATTTTCTCACCCATCCATAAACAAAAGAGTAGTCGGTGTCCTTCATCGCCTCTTTCCAAATATTGATTAAAAACTGGCTTGTAAGGTTTTATTTTAAGCCGTTTTAAGATATTTTGAATGTGCGATTTGCTCATTCCTAGCTGCAAAGATCGTCTTCGTAACGACATGGTAGGGTTGTTGTCCACAGATTGTATAATTAATATAGCCGCAGCATCTTCTTCATCATCAAGTGGCATCATCTGCCTGCTTTTTAATGTTTTGTACAGAACCAATTGTCAGAAATTTTCTGATGAGCGTGTGCACACCCATAGGAGATACACTTTATACTTTATTTATGAAAACTAAATTATTACAAATCATCCTAACCCCGTGCTCCACCTGAAAAGGTACTACACGAGGCTACCTATTCTAAGTACTATATGGGTTCCATAACATTGAAATGATCCTACTCTAACTAAATAACTCCTATGATTTTAATAACAAAAATATAATACAGTAGCCTCGCGACCATACGAATATTACTTTTAAAAAATGATAAAAAAAAATGTAAAATGTGATTAATTCACATAATCGCGAGTCTACTGTAAATCAGTCAGCTATCAGTTATTATTAAATGCGCCCATGGAACGACTTTCGTTATCTCCCAGCATTCGCCAAGGACACTGATTATATATAATATACTTATATAAAATCAATGCCACGGAGTAAGGGGAAACCATGGCAAAAACCTTACTCTGGGAGGATCTGGAAGAAGTCCCAGACCTTATTACTGATAGCCACAAATTATTATTATCCTTCTGAGTGCCGAAGAAGCAGCCCCCCGTCTCCTCAAATTCCGACAGCCTGCCGTTCTCGCGTAGCTGCTCCCTTTTCACGCATTCAAGAAGTTGAACAGGAAAGATGATGACCTAAAAAACAAACAAAACAACAGCAGTACCTATTCTAATACTTAATAGTAACTTAATCCTAATTATTCTAACCAAGAGTAATTAAATAAATATTTATATTTTAAATATTTATAGTCTAACACCAATTCCGACCACTAAAGAGCATGAAATATTCATTTATAAGCGTGCTACCCTACTAACTACCCATAGGAGATACAGGAACATCCAGATACTTTTGATGAAATTGATCAATGACATACCTGTAGCTATTTTCTCCTGTTCCATAGCACTGTACTACATACAATCTCTGTTCCAATGTTAACATTTTAAAACATGTACCTCATAAATACCTAATTTGACAGGACTGTCAGATAATTAGAGAATATAACTAGATAAGTTGCATTATCGCATAAATTTCCTTTTTTTATCGTTTCTGGCGAAAGTAGTGAAGTTATTAAAAATATCTCACTTGAATTCGTTGTTTTAAAACAAGGAGATTTTTTTATAAAGAATACATTTTTTTCGATAAAGTTGAAGATAAAAAAGTTTTTCCAATCGGTGGACACATTGTATACAGTGTGAAAGATTAAAAAAATTAGTAATAGTTACATGTATGTGACCCAAATACTAATTAATCTGTGATTATTTATATGACTGGAGCAATATTTATTGATGTCAATTCGATGCCGATCTTTTACAAGTGTCAAATAAACAATTGAAAACATAATTCCATTGTAATTTATGTGTCATATTTGCCTGCTGGTGTCCCGGTTTTTCCTGCGAGAAGAATACGTTACTTACCTTAACTATATGGTACCTTATTGTTAGTTAATATGTGGAATACCTAAACTTATTAGTTAAAATGTATAATACTTAATCATTTCAGTTGTTTCTCATAATTCCTGAATGTCATAGTTATTATGCATATTACCGGAATTTGGATATTAGCGGTAACATATTTAAATTTGTTATCACAGGAAATGGAAATCGCAATTTCATAATAAAAAAAGGACATGAAAAATATTTCTGTATCAACAATCCCAAACATTTATGACGGAAGTAGCTATTACATTTGTAACGTAATCCAACATTTCCTATTTGGACATCCAGTATACGAAATTAAACACGACTTTTTTCTCCGGATATCTGTATATTACCGAAACAACAACAAAAAAAAAACACATTTTGCTTAACTTATATCGCCATAACCCACTTAGCGAATCGCTGACGTCAGTCAGGAAATACAAAACCACCCTCACGCATCCGAACACCACAATAGAACACGAAAATACCTCATCTTACCGCGAATTCTGCGGCAAGAAATTTTAGGGGCATTAGCTCTGGCATTGATAATATCCGTATATATTTTCTAATTTGTTGTAATGTAAATACATTTCGAACGGGGAAATTGTCAGGAAATAGGCATGGGATGTGGTCAGACTGCTATACGATGAAGTTGTTCTAGATATTAATATCTGAATTTAATTATGTAGTGTAGATCTTTATAAAGAAACATGATAAAGTAAATATAAAGTGGTTTTACTGTTTAAAAGAGCTCAGATATATACATATTCGCAATTTGAAAGTATTAGCGTATGTACATTTCGTACAACGGTAATTTTCACAAGCAGTAACCTTCGCTTAAAAGAAAAAAAGTTTGAGTTTTTTAATTATGATATTTAAATTAATTTTATTTATTTCACCGCCTGATTTCATAATAATTTTAAGGGTTGTTTTTTAATAGAAAGAATGATAGGGGACTGTATTTAGAATGTATTTATATACAGATGAGTTATTCAAATCGATAGACTTATACAAATAGATGTTTTGAGTTTTATTTAGCCTACTGGGATATCCTATCGATTTATTTATAAATTTGTCACCTGCTATGGATAAGATATACAAGGCTTGTTGAGGATTGATTCATTCTCAACAGTTAATCAAATTAGATGTTTAAAAAAAGGTTTTTGAATGAAACATATAGTGTGAGACTGTAATCTCGAATAAATTCAGAAAAGCGAAGACAGTATTTTTTCCGGAAATATGCTCGGACACGTCGATTAGTATTTTAAATTGCCTACTTTTTCATTTGAGAAAATTTTATACAGCGTGTCCTAAATTTGAGATATGACTTCATCGACAATTTTTTTAAATGGCAGCCCTAACTTTTTTATAACTATTCTTAAAGGATATATCAAATTACACATGCGTACCAAATTTCAAGTTTTTATTCCTTGTAATTAAAAAGATATTTAACAATAACTAATTCGAAAAATAAAGAAATCTGATTCACCTCAATCATATCTCTCTACAATAAATGTTCAATCAAAATGTTGTCCATGTACTTCCTGACAATACCCTAAACGGAACCGAAACTCATTTTGAACATTTCTAATTACTTCAGCGGAAATTAGCCTACACTCCTGTCTTATTCGTTCTTTCAACACTTCAACATTTTCCGGTTTGGTTTTAAAAACTTCTCCTTTCAAGTACCTCCATAAGAAATAGTCCAATTGGTGTTAAATTCGGAGACCTGGGTGGCCATTCAAAAGGTCCTCTTCTACCAATCCATCTGCCTGGAAACACATCATCTAGGTACTCACGGACAGGTCTTGCAAAATGAGGAGGCACGCCGTCTTGTTGGAACCAGATGTTTCTATTCTGGACATCAGCTTCAAGCGGATTAGGGAATAGAGTAGTCAAATTAGGAACTAGTTCTTCCTGCAAGAATCCTAAATATCTCGCTCCATTGAGATTTTTTGGAAGAAAATTGGTCCTATTACTCGATCACCAACAATGCCTGCCCAAACATTGACTTTTTCTGGATGTTGAGTGTGGCCTTCCCTCATCCATCGTGGGTTGTTGTCTGCTCAACAACGACAGTTTTGACGATTTTCCTCACCGTTTAACATAAACGTTGATTTGTCAAAAAATAGAACGTTTTCTATGTTTACAACATTCATGTCTAGTAGATCCATCATTTGTTCGCAAAACTAAAGTCTTAGATCCGGATCATCTTCAGTGAGTTCCTGGAGGATTGTCAATTTGTAGGGATAAAATGTGTGCGCTTTAAGAGTTCTTGCCACCGAAAACTGGCTAATTTCGAGTTCCCTACCTATCAGCCTGCTGGAGATATAAGGATTTTCTTGAACAGAAAGAAATACATTAAGTTTTACTTCTTCATTGAGCGCACTCTGACGATGATTATTTGTTTTCCTTAAATGCTCGTTTTCCCGAAGCTGTTTTTCAATCTTGCTTACGGTACTTTGAGATATGGGTGGTAAATCAGGATACTTCTCTCTGAATAAATGAGTAACTTCATTTTGTGTTCTTGTCCTATCTCCGTAGCCAATCATCATTAAAATTTAAATTTTGTGGGTTTCAGTTCAATGCGGCATTATGGTCGATTTTTCAACAAACGGTGTTTCTCACGAAACGACAAACTAATAAGTGTCCTCGCTCAATACGAGTCGAATACTTACTTCACTTCTTACTTATTTTTATTACCTTGTTTTTTGACATTGTGATAAGACGTCAACCTGCTTTATTAAAAAAAAATGATAAACAAAAACCCTTTGACGTGCCATTTTTAAACTTCATAAAAATAAATTTGAATCAGATTTCTTCATTTTTTCGAATTAGTTATTGTTAAATATCTTTCTAATGACAAAGAATAAAAACTTGAAATTTGGTACGCATGTGTAATTTGATATACTCTTTAAAAAGAGTTATAAAAAAATTAGGGCTATCATTTAAAAAAGTGCCGATGACGCATATCTCAAATTTGGGATACGCTGTATAAAATTTTTTCAGATGAAAAGGTGGGCAATTTAAAATACTAATCGACGTGTCCGAGCATATTTCCGGAAAAAATACTGTCTTCGCTTTACTGAATTTATTCCAGATTACAGACTCACACTGTATACTTTATATAAATGGAAAACGCAAACTTCATTTTGACTCCATAAGTATTCTATTTTGAATTAATTTTTAATGCCTTTTTGCATTTTTTATATTTTAAATAATTAAATAAAGGAATTTATGAATTTTATGGTTGACAATTTTTCAAAAGAATAGATATTGTGTAACAGATTCGATGGAGAATCAGTGTAGTCCGTATTAAATAAATGAGTTGGGGTCCATGGAGACGAGATGGTTGTTGATAAAAATTTTCTGAAGAAGATTGTTTCATTTTTCGTCAAATCAAATCAATTAAATTATATTTCTCTAATATATCCGAAATTAAAAAGGATATTCTTTGTGAATCGATATATCTACCATCGGACTAATAATATATAGAGAAAAGAAACAACATTATAAGAAATTTATTACATTAAGATATCTTAGTACCTTTTCTTTCGGGGAACCGTACATGTTTTTGCTGTTTTGAATGTAATTATACACTTTGGGTGCTTCACATGAGATTTTTTCTGGATTTCCGGATACCGGAGTTGGTTGTACTCTTGATGTGGATTCTTTTCTGTAACATCTTTGGTTTATCACTGCGAGAAAACTATTCTGAAATACGCGTGTATACGCAAGTCGATGTTTGAAGTATTTTGCCTAATTAATGTTTAAATTTCTGTGTATATAAGTATTTGACATTTAGAAAACTTTGAGGTTAAGTATTCAAATATCGCTAGCTTTTTATAGTAAGAAAAACTTACCATAAAAAGCTTGCAAACGTTGCATATTCGCCGACCTGCCAAGATCTAATATCGACATGGGTCGATTTAGCGTTCGAATGTATATGCCCCTCTCTGGCTTAATTGATAGAGCGTTCGTCCGGTAAATGATAGTGTGTAGGTTCAAATACTGCGTGAGGAGAAAATTTTTCTTGGGAAAAAATCCCTCCTAATTATTACAGTTATTAATTAGTAAATTAATTTGAGGTTATTCTTCATATTTGTAAATGACAGTTGAAATTGAAAGTTTAGTATGTATAGGTTGGTAGACATTGTTGAATGGTGAATTCATCTTATGATAGCGAGAGATTTAAAAGTTATTGTGAGAATTTAAGAATCCATAATATATTGGATAGTAGTTGATATTTGATTTAAACATTCCAAATAACCATACTCACATTGTGTGAGAGTTCTTATACTCTTTAAATATTTTTGGTATAATGTTGAATAATAAATTGTGCATGTTATTGATATTTACGCCGGCAGTACGGCTGAGAAGGAAGGGTGCATCATTGCCAATTTGCGAGTCAAGCAGCAATATGCGGTACCGGTTGTTGGTGGGTGACCATTCGGACAACACTTCTCAGTGGCTAGGTGTATTCCGGCACCCTAAGCCAAGGGCCTTCAAGGCCTGCAGTGCTGAGGTATTATTATTATTATTATTATTGATATTTACAGTTTTTTTTTATTAATAAAGAGCATTCAATACATTAAATGATTAAAATTGGATTATAAATTTAATACTTAATCGAGTAAAACTCTAATAATATTGATATTTGATTTAAACATTCCAAATAAGCATACTTACTTTGAGTAAAACTTCTTATACTCTTTAAATGTTTTTGATATAATATTGAATAATAAATTGTACATGTTATTGATATTTACATTTTTTTTATTAATAAAAAGCATTCAATACATTAAACGATTAAAATTGGACTATAAATTTAATACTTAATCGAGTAAAACTCTAGTAACTTTAATATTTGATTTAAACATTACAAATAAGCATACTTAATAAGAGTTCTTATACTCTTTAAATGTTTTTGATATAATATTGAATAATAAATTGTGCATGTTATTGATATTTACAGTTTTTTTTATTAATAAAAAGCATTCGATACATTAATGGGTTAAAATTAGACTATAGATTTAATACTTAATCGAGTAAAACTGTAACAGCCTTACTAATAAATAAGAAATAGAATTTATTCTATGAATAACAAAAGCGTAAATCAAGAACAAATATTTGCTTACTAATAATCACGGAATAAAGTTATACCATGCACAAAACGGTCGGTATAAGTTATACGGAGTGGAAGCCTAGTTTAAGTGTGAAATAACCTCAAAAATTTGCGTTCTGTCAGAGATGTTGTTTGAGTTTCTCCGCAAAATATAATGATGGAAATAAACGAAGTCGAAGAAGTTGAAGAAGTAGATAAGGTAAAAATTTGTGTCAACGTAAAAGAAAAATTTACGAAATCAGAAAGGATCCTTTTCAATTCGACAACGAAACGGAATTTAGAAAGAAATGTAGGTTTACCAAACAAGGTGTTAGATATTTAATAGAAACGTTCGGAGAAAATTTAAGCGATAACCGCAAAGGTGGTGGAATTCCTCCTTATTTAAAAATCTTAACAGCATTGCGATATTGGGGGCGTAATGAGGTAAATTATCATACACACATGGTATAGCAAACTGACATTTTATGATTTCTTACTATTATTAGATACAAGATGATGCTGCTATTGACACATTGTTTTAAATATAAGACGTACTTTTTCTTCTGTCTCCCAATTAACGCTTCTATCACGCTTTTTCGCCATTTTAAAAACTTTTTAAACTGATTAATGTAGTTGAAACGTATTACTCGAATGACGTTTAGGCTATGTATTTTGTTGCTTCTAGTTATATTATACGTTTCCAACACTACCGATACTAATTGCGACGTTGTCACGACATGATGTTGACATAAGTTCCGGATAACTATTCTAGATTTATACGGAACATATTAGTAGAATACCTTACGCCGACTTTAAACCGAGTATATCTATTCCTAGTATAGAAGAGGTTCAACTTCGATTTATCGCATTTTTATTAGTAAGGCTGTAAATGATTAAAATTGGATTATAAATTTAGTACTTAATCGAGTAAAACTATAATAATATTGATATTTGATTTAAACATTCCAAATAAGCATACTCACTTTGAGTAAGAGTTCTTAGACTCTTTAAATATTTTTGATATAATATTGAATAATAAATTGTGCATGTTATTGATTTTTACAGTTTTTTTTTTATTAATAAAAAGGATTCCATACATTAAATGATTAAAATTGGACTATAAATTTAATACTTAATCGAGTAAAATTCTAATAATATACAAGTTCTTGATTTAGAAGGCATAACACGTACAGCCACCACGGCAGCCTACCTACCACTGATAGAAAAATATAAATATATCTACTCATTGGTTAAAAAGAGGTGAGATTACTAATGCGCATGATCTGCAGTGGTGAATAGGTACAAGACATATCGGGCATATGCATAAGCTTATAACCATCTAGCGAAGGGGATTGTATTTTTGAATATTATCACACTTGAAGATACTATCTCAATACGAGTTCATATTGGTTATAGTTAGTAAAAGGTAAATTAATTAATTGTGCTAAAACGATTCCATTCGATTCACTTTGAATTTGCAGGTTGAAAGGAAATTTGAGTTAATTCTGATGTTTGGTTCTCAATGTACTTCTTTTTATAGTACATAATACTCCTTGTAAAAACTTCCACAATAAAATCTCTCCAATTCATAAACAGCGCCATTACGGAAGTTGCAATATTTCCTCCCGACGTCCTTCTCTCAGCGCAGCGCGTATGTCGTGGGATATAAGCAATAAAAAAGCCCGAACACCTTTTGTCCTGCGCCACCGTAGAGAATTGCTGGGATTTTCTCGATCCCTGTAAATTCGGATTTGTCGCTGCCGGAAAAATAAAGATTCGAATTCTACCTGTGCATATAACCAAGTCGGTGTTGTACTCCGAAGAAAGCGTTTTCATTCGAATCCTTTAGCGCCAGACTGGGGTTATCTTAGGCTTTGCTGTTTGCATAGAAGCACCTATATAGTCTCTATCCAAGTGGATCTCTGATCTGCTTTCCGATATCTTACCATTCCCGCGAAGAGGAACTCGTAATAAGGAGTCGTTTGTTGCTGTTTTGTGACAGTATATCGTGAGATCGTGAAGTGCAAGTTTAGTATTCTAAGAAATAGCGGTACTAAATTGGAAAATTCAAGAAACTTGTGAGGCTTTAGAAATAGGTATCTACGGCACATTAAAGATGCAATTAAAAGATTTAATACATTTTCGAAATTACACACTGTTTTTATTGAACTGAAAAATAAAGAAATTATACTATTTATAATACTATTTATTTCCAAAAGAAACATATACAATTCAAGGATACGTCAGTAAAAAGAGAAGAAAAAGCAATGAACAATAAAAATGCTAGATTCTATAAAGCATAAACTCTACGTATGATTATATACTATTATAGTTTCAGTAGAAACAGAAAATCAGAAGGTATTCTTATAAAATTCATCTAATGAGTAGAAAGGTTTGGGTAAAAGGAACTTTTTCAACATTCATCGGTTGTGACCTTATGGTGGATGGCAAGTGATTATAGACTTTAATACTAGTACATAAAATACTTTTATTCGTTAACGAAAGTCTGTGTATGGACATCTGAATATCATTTTTTCTGGTATAATAATTATGGGGTGTATTATTTTCCAGTATAAGTTGATCTTTATATTTATCTACAAATAATAATAATAATAATAATAACTTTATTGGCAGTAAGATTCGCGTTAGCAAACATATGCCTTGTCAAATACAATATCATACAATAAAATAATAAACATATATATGTATATCTATGAACATATGGTTTAACAATACCATTGCAATATATTTGTAAAAATGTAGTCAAATAATAATAATAAACTGGTCATCAGTCAAAATAAGCAAAAACTAGGCATGAAATTCATCCACAGCATAATAGCACCTATCCAGCAAGTACTTTTTCAAATTTCTTTTAAAGGTCTCCAGGCCACCTGTTCGTCGCAGGTCTAATGGCAAACGATTATAAATTTTAACGCAATTGTAGCGAGGAGACCGCTCAAATAATGACGTCTTATGGCTGGGTATGCTGAGGTCTTCACCACCACGCGTACTGTAAACAGAATTGTACCGACTATTTGATGCAAAGTCAATCAAATTTTTGCGCGTGTATACGGCACATTCGTATATATACAAACTAGCTAGTGTTAAAATACCGTAACGAATAAAATGTTCTCTACATGAATCCCTACTCTTAAGACTGAATATCGCACGCAGAGCTTTTTTTTTGAACAATAAACAGCCTCTTAAATTTGGTGGAGCGATCCCAGAAAATTATACCGTACCTCAGTCGTGATTCGACACAGGCGTTGTAATAAGTAATTATTAAATCAGTGGTTACATTTTGTGTAAGCACCCTGATTGCAAATACCAACGAGGTTACGGATTTGCAGACATGGTCTATGTGATGCTCCCAAGATAGATTTTTGTCAACTATGCAACCCAGGAATTTTGATGTGTTACATTCAGGCACAGATGCACCATTTAGACGAACAAGTACTGAGGCATTGCATCGTCTGTGACAATCAAAATGAATGAAGCATGTTTTAACTATATTTAAGGTAAGACAATTATTTTGTGTCCATTCAAGCATCGTACGTGCACACTCAGTACCGTTCCTTGAGAGTTCCGAAAACCAGGCTGCCGCAAAAATTCCCACTTCAAGAATATAAAGTGCTACCACTGTCAATAGATGAAGCTCCTTAAAGATCTCCCTACATGATGTCCGTGGCGCTGCTCCAACTATCACTCGAATAGCTCTCTTCTGAACGAGGAGAATTTTTTGAATATCTCTACTGGAACCCCACATTATAATGCCATATTATTCGTGATCTGAATATCAGTTGTATAAATTAATTTTAAAATTTGCGTGCTAATTACACTTTTCAAGTGCCGAAGTTTAAAGATAGACTTACTCATGGCTGAAGTTATAAATTCAATATGTTGTTTCCACTTTAAATCTCCAGAGAAAACAATGCCTAACGATTTAATATTTCTTTGTTTTTCTATGGTGGAATCACCAATTTGTAGGTGAAATTCTTATGTTAACGATTAAGGTGTTGCAGAAAATACAACATAATTAGTTTTTAAAATATTAAGAAAGAGTTTATTACCAACACACCAATCATTAAGACGACTCTACGTACTTGATTTGTAGAATTCTCTATATTTTTATCATCATCATTTACAAAAACAGTCGTATCATCAGTATAAATGGTCAAAAAATGACCCTCAATAAAGTTACCTATATCATTAATAAACCAGGTGAACAGCAAGGGTGATAAGATTCCCCCCTGCGGCACTCCCACAGTAACAGCAAATTAGTTTTACGTTTGGCTTGGGAGCTGAAGAAAGAAAAGTTAGCCAATAGCCCATTCTACAGCATAATCCATAAATATGTTTGTTCCAAAGAAAATTTGAATCAGTGCTTAAGCCCAAATACTTCGATGTATGTACTGTAATTCTAGAAATTTTGCAGTAGACGGGCAAAATACTTTTGTTTTTTTATAGCGAACCATATAGAAAATTACTGTGTCGACAATGTTTTGGGGTAGAACTTTCGTCACTTCTACATAGTGACATTTATTACTTGACATTCAATTTGAATCACGTTAGAACTTTGGTCACTTCCACATAATGGCATTTATTACTACAAATCTTTCAAAACTTTTATTATTGGCAATATTCGATTCCAGAATGCATGACTAATTTTCGGGAAACAATGGCAAATAATGGTTTTTACAATGTTTTGACAAATTCTTTGCAGTTATTCTGAGAGACTGGTAGAATTGAGTATGCATGTAGATAAAGATCGTGATCCAAGCGTCTTGTAACGTAGCTATGGTGATGTCGTTTGGATAGATCGGAAAGATGTTTACAAATTAGCGAGACGCTTTTAAGGATGAATAGCGCAGGGAGAGTTAGAATTTTATTGTTCAAAAAGTAAGGTTGACAGTGATATCTGCTCCGAAGTCGAAAATGTAATTGATTATCCTTTTTTGCAATTTAAAAACGGTATTAAAATTGTATGGGATTCGAACAGGGCAAAGTAAGTGATTCGAGCAGAGAAAGGATTAAGTTCCCTGGCCACAGATATAATTGCAAAGCACGCAGAAGACGATTTTTTTGGTGAGGAAGTCGATATGGAGAGACCATCGAAGAGTGTCATTAACAATAAGACCCAATAATCTGACAGATGAAACTATATTGACAGTTTAATTTTCGAAAACACATAGTTGCAGCAGTGCGCCTTTATAAGGTAGAATCACCGTTTTTTCTTATAGCATAGGCAGTTGGAATTGCACCACATTTTGATGATGGTTAAGTCCCTAAATACAACCGATTGCATGTCTACTCTGTTTGGGTTGCTCCAAGTGATACTAATGTCGTCTGCGCCGCTGGGCAATTAGGTCTCTTCGCAAATTGGGGGTGTCATTGATAAAAAGAGGTAAAAGTATTGGACCAGGCACTGAGCCTTGAGGAACGCCAGAGTCAATTCCCATACACGATGAGGAAAAACTATTTTCTTTCACGATCTGTTTCCTATTGAAAAGGTACGATTTGAACCATTGCAGAGGAGTGTCAGCAATCCCATAGTAAAATATTTTTTTTTTATTAAGCTGTCATGACTGACAGTCAAAAGCTGTAGAAAAGTCGCAGAACACAGTCTCTGTAACGTGTTTGTTACTAATATTAGTAAATAGTAAATAAAAAACTTGGTCAGTTTGTTAACAACTGTGTTTTTAAAATGTATTGTGCCTGTCCTATGTGTTGTTTTTTATAACCTTTTTAAAAAAATTCAAACTGAATACTAACTTAGATAATTATGACTAAATTAAACCAATTGTTTAATTGTGAAATGTAGACAGTTAAGTTAATTATAAAATAAGAGTTGATCTTTGAAAAAGACTGAAGCAGTCGAAACGTCAGGGAAGAGGGAAAAAATGATTTATTGAAATTATAGAATATTGGAGCCACTAATTCTCACGATTTTTATTTACTATTATCCTAAAATTTTGGCCAAGAAAATTTATCAAAAACAAAGAAGACTTTGATTGAAGACCGATAATAGGGCGTCAGCTGTACCTAAATTGGACAACAAGCCAAACTGTGCAGGCGTGATAATTTTGATTTTCATCTGAGGAAATTTTATACAGCGTGTCCCAAATTTGAGATATGACGTCATCGGCATTTTTTCTAAATGGTAGCCCTAATTTTTTTATAACTATTCTTAAACGGTACCTATATCAAATTACACGTGCGTACCAAATTTCAAGTTTTTATTCCTTGTTATTAAAAAGATATTTAACAATAACTAATTCGAAAAATGAAGAAATCTGATTCACCTCAATCATATCTCTTCTACAATTAATGTTCATGAAAATCTCAATGGAGCGAGATATTTAGAATTCTTGCAGGAAGAACTAGTTCCTAATTTGGCTACTCTATTCCCTGATCCGCTTGAAGCTGATGTCCAGAATAGAAACATCTGGTTCCAACAAGACGGCGCGCCTCCTCATTTTGCAAGACCTGTCCGTGAGTATCTAGATGATGTGTTTCCAGGCAGATGGATTGATAGAAGAGGACCTTTTGAATGACCATCCAGTCTCCGATTTAACACCAATGACTATTTCTTATGGGGGTACGTGAAAGGCAAAGTTTTTAAAACCAAACCGGAAAATATTGAGGTGTTGAAAGAACGAATAAGACAGGAGTGTAGGTTAGTTGCCGCTGAAGTAATTAGAAATGTTCAAAATGAGTTTCGGTTCCGTTTAGGGTATTGTCAGAAAGTACGTGGACAACATTTTGAACATTTATTGTAGAAGAGATATGATTGATGTGAATCAGATGACAAGGAATAAAAACTTGAAATTTGGTACGTATGTGTAATTTGATATACCCTTTAAGAATAATTATAAAAAAATTAGGGCTGCCATTTTAAAAAATTGTCGATGACGTCATATCTCAAATTTGGGACACGCTGTATAAAATTTTCTCAGATGAAAAAGTGGGCATTTTAAAATACTAACCGACGTGTCCGAGCATATTTCCGGAAAAAATACTGTCTTCGCTTTACTGAATTTATTCCAGATTACAGACTCACACTGTGTGTATGCGTAAAATAATTTTGTAAAAAAGTTATTAAGAAGTATAAAATGATAAAGTTTACAAATGAATCGTTAATAAAAACATCTGGATATTGCGTTCACTAAAACAATATGAACATCACACATTACATCGTAACAACCATAAGGCGCAATTTATAATTGCATTTCCGCTTATTTCCTTAGTATATATCAAAAGACGATTAGTGCAAAATCTTTTTCTACGTGCACAGATTAAAACGGCGTTTTCCCCAAAAATTACCATCTTTATGTAATGTATGTACACAGAGGTGAGTTAAGTTCCTGTGACGCTAGCGGTTATTTCCACTTGAACTTACCGCTTTCCCTTCGAAAATTCCCTCAAATCAACCTAATAAACATACGATAATGATTCATTAGCTAATGTATTGTGTAGTACGCATTTACGTTTGAGGTATATATCCGAGGCATGCTTGTGTAAGATCACGTATTTTTGCGGGACCGTGTGACGGAGACAAGCTTGGCAAAATCCCGCGTGAAATTCAAACAGAAGCGTATATAAAACGTATCCTGTTTCGTGGACGTGACTCTAGTAGGTTTTCGACTGGCAATCGAACACGATTGGCTATTAACTTTATTTCTTTTCCGATTATATATATATATTTTCGTTTTGTTTACCGTATACTTGCCGAGAAACATTCGTGATAATTTTTGTGCTTTGGGATTTATGTTATCAAATAATTATTATCACCGTTTCTAATATAAAGTGTATTTTGTGTGTTAAGGGACGAAAGTAGTTTTAATTTTTTTGAAAGTTTTGACTGTTTCAAAGTGTGAAGCGTTCGTAAGAATAATGAGTAATCAAATGGGACAGGGCGTATGCCCTTTCAGTGGGAAACAGCAGCGGGCTTTGCTCCTGCGAAATTGGGCCAATAAAGAGAAGGACGTTTACGATAATCTGTTGCACCATAAAAATAAAGGGGTGAGTTTTTGACGAGTGTTAAGTCTAAGTGTAACTTTGTTATTTCGTGTTGTTTTTTTTATATAAGAATATTTTTCTAATTTCAAATAATTTAAATTATTTTTCTTAAAATAAAAAGTTAAAATTAATATAACGTGTGTTTAAAACGTTCATAAATTCTAAAATATTTGCAATGAAAAAACGAAATTTCGAAGTTGAGTATGGGACAGGAATTCCAATTTTTTGGCACAGTTACGACAAAATTTGTCTACTTGTCTTTCATATACACACCACAAATAATACCGAAGGAGCGCTTTTATTTTTAATAACTGTCAAAACCATACTACACACTAAAAAATTTTTAGTAAAATTCTTGTATGAACTTGGGGTAATGTTGTGCGCCTGAAGCCGTATAGGTATTTTAGGTTTAGAAATAATATCTCTAACTACAGTTACTTTTTCAAAAGTTTTTCACGTAACCTGGAATATTATTGAAATTTCGAAATGTGGGTAACTTTTTCAATATTTTTTCATATAATCTGGGATACTCACTAGTAGAATTTCTAAGGTAATGATAATTTCCATAGAAGTTTTACTTGTTTAAAAATAAGATCACAAAGAAAAATTTTGTATTTTTGATTTTTTCCTAACAAAAAGTTTATTTAATTGAAATTTAATCCATAAAAAGACAAACAAACTGAAAATTTTCAGGCTTCGCAAAAATCAAGAAACCACCACATATGCAGTGAAGAAACTGTTGTGATAATAGTTCCTAAGAAATGTTTATCTGACAAGTAATAAATAAATATTTGATAACTATGTCTGCCATGTAGAAAACTTATATCGTGTGTAGTGAAATGGGAGAAGCGCCATCTTCATGGCAATTTCTGTACTTGTAGAATATGTTCAACGTATTTGCTATTATAAGCCAAAAAAACTTCGCTATTTATATGTTTAGAACATTATGACGTGATGATTTAAGTGACACAATTTTGACGTAAATCTACTACTACTTTGTCTGTAACGGTACCGGCTTTAAATATAATAAAATAAATAGTTTCTTTAAGAAAACAAATATCCAAACAAATATTTTTTTTGCCGTTACGGTAATTTACTTGAATAAAAGATATTATTTTAAAGAAATAGTTCGATGGTTTGAAAGAAAACTGTAATATTAACCTTAAGTCACTATATATACTTTTTGGCATATATGTTCACAATATGAATGTACTGAAGTGATGCCAATAAATTGATATGATTATGATTATGATGATTATGATATCTTCCTCAAATAAGGTTCTTTTTTGCGTGAAAATTTTTTTTCAAATTCGCTTTTTTTCTTACCACTTGAAAATTACTTTATTTTTAATTATAATTTTCCTAATTGCAAGAAATTTTAAGTTTTTTTGAGATATTAAGATATTGACAATTACGAGATTTTTTCTAAGGAAAAGAAATTTTCCCATTAACGTTCATGTAAAATACATATATTATGGAAATAGTGATTTTTACCAAGAATAATAACCGAAAAAATTAGGTAATTAAATTAGTAGTGTGTACAAACTGCAGTTTGATTTATAAAAACTGTTAAGGATTTATGCTCGTAGAAAAAATAGTGTACCTACAGAATCTGTCGGAAAGTGTTTCATAGATAGGCTGTCATTATCATCGCAATAAATTATTGTCATAGGTATTGTTTTTTTAGATATTTAATGTTTAGAAAGTTACATTAGAATTTAAAACAAAAAGAAAAACCTTAAAATTGTAGATATTTTCGTAATGCCGAAATCTTCAGAAGTAGCAGGTATTCAAAGGGCGCATGTGTTTCTAAATGCCTTAAAAGATTGATTATATTTTCTTCATTTTCGTAAACATGTTATCTTGATAGCAATTTTTGCAAAACGTTTTTCAAGTTTTCTGATTTTTTTTTGTATCTATTGGCGAAAAGCATCTTTTATTGAAATCTCGACAAGCGCCTCCTGCAGTTCTTTGACATTCTCCATGGTTATAGAATAAATTTCAGATATCCAAATCAAAATAAATTATATTTATTATTAATTGGTTCCACAATGACATGTAATTGTTTGAACATTAAATATGCAGAAAGAAATTATAGCAATAATATTTAGTGACAGTAATGTAATGTCAAAAACAGCCTACCAAGTAAAAATTATTCGGTAAACCGTTAATAAAGAAAACGAGTAATTTAAAAGAAAACTAGTTATTGAAAATAGGTATAGGGATGTTGCAGCAAATCGGTGTAGAATTTAATTCTGCACCAATACGGAGTGTTCTATTTGAAAAAACAAATAAATTTTGCAACTTTCAAAAGATATATAAAATAAATATTTTATTTTTATTAAAATTCTTCTAATCGGATATCAGCTGTATCAAATTACTCCACTGAGAAAAACAATTGTGCACAAAATGCGTTAATTTAACACACTTTTTGGGTTGCATATAAACAACACAACCATTGGATTTATTCAAACCATAAAACAGTGTTAGCATAAAATGTTGGATGGACACTAAATTAAGTAACACGAACACAAAAAGATGAGTAATGTCAACGCAAACTATGCTTTCACTGCACCAAGTTTACATTTCAAACAAACCAACATTGTGTTGGCTGTAGTATATAATTTGTTTGAAATAACGTTATTTTCATTTGACTCAAAGATAAAAAGTTTCAAAACCTCTTATCGTAATGGTTCAATGAACATTGTTTTTGTTTATATTAATACAACGATGTATGTCGGTAAATAATAAAAGTAACTTAAAATAAGATTATTTTTATGTGTTATACAAAAATTAATTGATCCAAAAAATATTGCTTTCCACGAACACGGGTCCTATTAGATGTTTATCTGGTAAATGTACCAGATTAATGTTTAATAATCGCGTTTACTTTGCTAGTTATGCTAAATATGTTCGGTTACTGGAATGAAATAGGAGAAGAGCCATCTATATAACAGTTTGTGTAATATATATAAGTGATTAATTTTCTGTACTTATTAGGGAGAAAACTATTACAAAATAGATGTGATGCTACGGCCAAAGACAACATAACTTTCTAGTAATATTGAAGGAGCCATTTTCATTCTTAATTAGAAAAAGTTAAAACATTAAGGACATTATTTCATATTTTCGTCCAAGGTTGACACGGCGAATCCAAATTATTTTGTTTTGCCCTAACATAAAAATGGTAACACAAAATTTTATATTGGATTAAACCAACCATTTTTCTCTGTGTGCGTTTTGAAACCTACACAGACATTCATATACGTTATTTGTCGCTTTCCAAGTGCTTCGAAGTTCTTAAGGTCAGTTATCGTTACCGTAAAAACAGGATAAAAATATATATATTTTTAAATATTAAATTTATTTCTGTCTTGCGGAAACTATGACTGTATTTGTATTGATATTTTACAACACCATGATACGTATCCAAGACAAGAAACTAGGAAATTATGATCAAGAGCAATATGGTCACTACACTTACGGCCTTTAGTAAAATTGTGAAATGATTTTTTGTACAAATAGCATAATGTAGTCTAAATATTGACATGACATTCTTTAATGTTGAGCGAATAAGATATTCTTTTTTTTAATTTGTTCGATTAGAAATAAGATTTTGTCAAGATTATATTATATAATAACATACATTCTCATGCAGATAATAAAAATAACAGAAAAATATCTTAATTCGGAATGATTAGCATGCCTAACTTCAATATTCTCAGAATTTTCTTTTAATAATTTACTTAAACTGTGGGTTATAAATAGATTATTGTTTGTACACTGAAATATCTATGTACATTACACTTTGTTTAATATTCAGTTTTTAATTACCTCATTACCTTTCCAATTTTTATAGGCAAAGAAGATATAGGTAGGTATTTTACCTTATTATCGCATATAGGTAAAATAATATAATAATAGCCTTTATACAAAGTATAAGCTATTATTACTTAGATAATCACTATAATTACTAAACCATTTACCAGATATGTATGTAAATTATAAAGTAAGAATTTCACATTAAAAATTTTAAAAAATCTTCTCATACCCCAACTTAAAAAAACTCCCATTTTCCTCGTGGTAATACAAGCTCAGTTATGGTTATATTCCCACGTATATACCAACATCAAAAGTAATTGCACATATGAAACGCACTTTCTGAATCGCAGGCGCGGCTATTGTCCTAAACGTTTTCAATTTACATTTGTACCATTCTCGCGTATGTAAGTGCAATGGTTTTCAAATTAAGTACGTATTTAATAGGAGTGCTATACCGTAAAAGTAAATGCTGCGTAAATAAATTGGCAAAATGAAAAACGAGAGAAACTGTGGCACCATATGTGAATGTTGCCGGAATTCCGTATGGGGTGGACCGGTAATAAAACGGGAAGTAAGGAAGGCAGTCGCATTTATGTTTATTGGTATGTACGTTATTGTATTATACTATTGTCCAAAATATTATTATAACGTGCTGTCCTATTTTATCAACTTCTTCCAAGGACAATAATCTGTACTAATTAAACGATAAATAAAGCGTGAGTTTGTTTAGGTGAAGTAAACTTTAAAATAACAAAAATTCTTTCACTTTTAAAAAAAATAAAATTCGTATTCCAATCCTATTTTATTTTAATATTTTATTGCGACATGTTTCGGTCTTAAATAACCATCATCGGGCAATAAACTTTAATCTGCGTTTTATATACAATGATGCGTCAAACTACTACAAGTTCCTCATGACGTCAATTTGACGTAAGTAGATAGTGGAGTCCGTTGCAATAGAGAGTGGTACATGGCGTCACCAAAACCTGCGCGAAGCCTGACGTCAATTACGTCTCGCTATCGGCTACCACTGTCTGTTACCTTGCAACGAGGCATCAGCTACCAATATTCGTTCATTGCGCATGTGACGTCATGTACCATTCTCTATTGCAAGGGACTCTACCTGACCAATCACAGGTTGTCGTATGTGTCTAGTTGACGCGTGACAGAGTAATTCGGAGTAGATATTTGAACGTACCTCAAGGCCCTTTTTCACTGCACTTACACGGAAAAAAGATTGCGACAAATTTTACTATAAAATCATAAAATTTTACTACAACTTGTAATAAAATACCAGAGCATTGCAACTTGTAGTATATTTTCTTAAACATTTGTAGATAAGCGCCGTATTAACATATATTATAATTTGTAACACCTACCTAAACATATGTGTAAGTCAAGCTTTTACAGTATTTAGTAAAAAAATTAACAGCCATTATTATATTTTCCTACAGAAATATAAACTATTAGCTTCAATAAATGTAGTAAATGTTTATACTATACTGTAATGTACGTTATTGTTAAGTGTAATAGAATCTTAAGCAATTTTTGTAAATACCGTAAACCTAAAATGTAGTAGTTTTATAAAATGTTTATATTTAATTAATCTACACGATTGAGATTAACATATAGTATACATAGGTATATACATTATGTATATTATACATTAAAGCTTGTGTGCTATTGAAGTAAAATTGAGTTTTTTTACATTATACTTACCTACGACTCTAGCCATGGTTTCATCGAGATCTGCGCTGGTAGAATAGCTTCAAAAAATTGAAATGGTGATACACAATATACACATGCATTTAAGCAATATTTAGTCGAAGTTAACATTAAAAAAAATATGTTAATCAGAATTTTTCCTATTATTAAACTTATTACACAAAACAAAGAATATATCAAAAGAAAAATATTCACCAAATCGAAGCAATTAAAACAGCAGTCGGTAGCACATTTATATTTATTGAAAATTTCTGTGTTTTCGTTACATAATAAATAAAAAATATAGCAGCGCTATTACATTATAGCCTTTTAAATACTTTCACATTTATTTATACTACATTATTACATTTTCTCAAAAACAATAATTATTATGAACGAAATGAAATAGGCAATTCCAAATAAAAATATTTTTAAATTATAATCGTAAGGGAATCCATGATCTTCGTAATCATTTTTTCGTAAAGATGGGTTCAGTCAACTTTTGTTAATGTAATGCACATTACGCACTTTATTTTTTTTAAGATTAATACTAGTATCAAGTTAAAACTTATTATATAACTAAAGATTGCCTGAACTTACAGTAATGTTAACTCACAGTGTATACAAAACAATACGAAACATGCGTAGTGAATGCTGCTAAAATAAATTTACGTATGGTTTTAAAAACTTAACCTTAAAACTTATTATTTTGTCACGTCTTCACACATAACCTAATACTATTCAACATGACGTAAAAATAGAACAGTTTCGTATGTTTATGTTTATTTTTACTAAGACTTACGAAGTATGTCAACTTTTACGAATTTGTAAAAAATATAACCTTTTTGCGAAAAATGACAACCCTTGTGTAACAAGTAAAATACCATTGACAATAATAGGAATTATTTCCTAATAAAATTAATCAAGCAAGCACTACTCATCCCTAACCTCAAACGCTAACTATTCTGTAACCCTTTCTTATCCTATTAAAGATGCGTATCTTTTTTTTCGATGAAAATGGAGGGGTACCACATATATCATATCTTATGAATCTAAATGGATTTACTTGTTTATTTGAGTTAAAATTATTCACTAAATAATAATTCATTATTACTATTAAGGGCCGAAACAAGCCGATTAATATTACCAATTCTGCTAAATGTAAAAGATGCATGCAATTGAATAATGATAAACAAATAGATATTAAACGTTCATACCATCAAAAAACAGAACTGACGTTTCGTATAATTCCCAATTCATCAAGTTTTCTTTCACGAACTCATTCATCTTGATAAAACGTATGCAAAATGTCTTCTTACCTACCAAAACAACGTACCATAACGGTAAACAGTAAACACGGAAATGATAAACAATGCACATGTGGAGCTGCGTTGGTTAATATTTGGTCACAAAAAATGCACCAATAGAAAGGTAAAGAAATGTGATGTCATCAGCCTTTTTACCCCCGGATGATATTGTAGTGATTTACCACATAGTTGCGTATGTCATTATTACAAGTTTTACAACAAATTTTTACAATTTGTCAATGGAACAGTACCAAAATTTTGTAAGTAATTTATTAACAGCTTTGCCTTTATTTCAGTAAAATTGTGTCTATAATGCAGTTGCACTATTAGCATTGCAAATTTTAGTTTTTTTGCTACAGCAGTGCAAATAAGAAGATTATAAATGTAATAAGGGTAACTACAAAAAGTTATTTGCAAAAATGTAGTAAGCAGTACACACTAATTTTTTTCCGTGTACCGACTGCGAACTGTACCACCTTTCACTTATTTGACTACCGAAGCAACCTTACCAAAGTGAGTTTTGCTTCGCATTCACTACTATATCACGATAAACAATTCGATTTATTTTTCAATATATATTATAATTGCAACCATCTCCTAGTATGGAAAAAAAAATGTGAAAGATCGCTTCTTATAACGCGATGGAAGTTGCAAATTTCTACCGATAGATATCTCAAATCTGTCTGACGCTTCCTGGGATTCATAAACAGACAGTTGTAACTGCGAACGATAGTGAAAGAAGACGCGTTGATTGGTAATTGGACAGGCAGACGATAGTAGGCGGTGATTATATAAAAAGTAAGAAAGGGGAAAAGCGGAATGATGCAACGAGTGACTTTAATTGGATTAATTTGTACCTGAATTCGTTCGGGTCAAATTGCTACCCGGTATGGAATAAATAATAAGAAGAGAACGAATGCAGAGTTGTGAAATTCAATTGTTTTAGACGGCGGAATATTTTAGAGGGGCATTTTAAAATTGCCATCGTTTGTTTATTGCAAGCTTTTCAAATTTGACGCGATATAAATTTTAGAACGATAAAATAATCTGACCTCGGATTGATTTTTTGTAACTTTTCTTTTCGACGATGCTGTACGTGCATGCATATGCAAAATCTACATTGATTTAATGGGAATTTTTCGTCACTGAAACCCTTTGCATTTTTAATCGTATTGGACAGGGGAAAAAAAGTATCGGAGTACCTACCTTTTTATATTGCTCTAGATGGTCCTGCCCTTTCCGGAGTGATTTTTGCGGGCAAATCCGTGTATCTGAAGGAGAACTTGTTAGAAATTAGCATACAAACGAACGCATACCAATATAGGATGCATATTAAAATCGAGTATATTTTTTTGGGGTATTCAATTGGATCATCATAAAAGGTAGTTTGCGTTTAAAATTTCGTTCATATCTACAGACATTGAACGTGACAGATATGAGAAAATATCTTATTTGTGCTTTTTATGAGAGTACCATTTATACTATTTTATACCTAGCGTGCCAGTAGACTGTCTTGCAGCGACAGCATGTGTCAGTGAAAAATTTAATTTATACCCAATAGAATTTTATATCTGTAACCCCATAACACAGAGTCTGTTGAGATGAGTACTGTTTAAGATTTTATGTTTGTCACGATACGCGTCTGTCATGTTCAATGTCTGCAGATTTGGACGAACCTTAAATGAACGCATTTTTATAATTTTTGTGAATCCAATGAAATAAGAGATTGGTTTTAAATTCTCATGTATTTAGCAACATTTTGTAAGTAATTTGTTAGCAGCTTTGCCTTTATTTTAGAAAAATTGTGTTTATAATGTGGTTGCATTATTAGCATTACAAATTTGACAGTTTTTTTTGCTACAACAGTGCGAATAAGAAGATTATAAATGTAATAAGGGTAACTACAAAAAGTTATTTGCAAAATTGTAATAAGCAGTACATACTTATTTTTTTCCGTGTACCTAAGTTAAATTTTGTGAATTTTACTCGTGCGTAACTTTGTTGGTTTAAATGGAACACCCAGTACATTTTTACATTGATGAGATAGGAATTTTTTTTTTTTAAACCAATGTTAGGAGTCCCTATACCTATCTCCACTAGTTTTTAAGTTATTTGGGTTTTTGTTAGGTGGTCTAAGCAAATTGTTATTACCTTAATTTAATCTAAACATAACTTTGATGTACTGCTAAGTTTTGGAACACCCTGTATATTACATATTATTTTTAAATTGTAGATCTAATCCTCCTACATATATCCTAATATACAATATTTCAAAAATTGTTACCATTTGACCACCAGAGGCCACGGCGTTACCGTTGTTACACCTTGTATATTTCATATTGCAGCTTTCGCCACCAGATAGCACAATGTGTATTGTCGCATTCTGACTGGTATCGAAAAAAAGCTGACAGAGACATGGAATATGTACACGACAAATGGTTGCTGACTTACCGCTATCATTAAAGCATACTTTGACTTATCTGTGAAAAGATCTATAAATAGTTGTTTATCGTTTGTTCTACCGCGTGTTTCAAAATGAATGGCCTATTAAAGGTATATGAAGAATCAAACTGCGCTTTAAGAAATATTTTCACCAATCTAACGTTGCCGCTTCTACTTGTATCAACTTATTATATATACTTAAATTTAAATTAAACATCAAAGAAAAAGGTCTAAATACAATCAACCGATAGAATATGCCACCAGGCGGTGGCTCATGGTCTATTATAGGAATCGCCACGCTAGCAAGAGCAATAGAAGAGGAATAACACTAGGAATGGATTCGAGTTTCTGCCTAAAAGGCGTCATCAGTGCTCCTCTGAGTGTACAAACCCACTTTCATCGCTACCACATCTCAAGCTTTATGTACAATCATTCACTAGGTGAAAAAAGTTCAGCCTGCGCGCCCCCTAGAAGCAACGCGCTAAACTCTCGCATGCAAGCGACCGTAGCATAAAACTGGCAATACAGTCATTGATCTAACTCGAAAAGTTCAAGTTCTAGCGGAACTGATAGTCCATGAACTATCCGTTCATTGAATGAAACAGCCTGTATTTTTTTTTCTTTTTGGATTCCTTATTAAATATTGTAGAGCTTTTCATATACTCATCTGTACGCCAGTGGCTTGCTATGTACCCAAGCAGGCCTGTTACAATCTACCAAGTTGCTAAAATTTATGGTGGTGCTTTTTTAAGAGCAGCATATATGCAGACAATTTCAATGGTTTTGGACAAACTGGAATATACCCACAAAGGAAAAACTGACGTTCCAGCTTGAGGCTGTCGTTAAGACGTATAGTTTTACCTTAGCGTGAACTACACAATATTACGGGATTGTCTCATTTTCAAATACAAATTTTTAAGAAATTGAAACTTCTATAAAGAATTTTCGATCGCATTTTCGTCATCAAATAATGATTCTTTAGCGCCTTCTAGAAGTTGGTCCGGTGCTTTTGAATTACGTTGTATGTTTATATTTGCTGTATGAATGCTATTATAAAATTGCAAGTTCAAGATTATACATATCACTGATATCACGCTTGGAGAACATCACTGCATATCAGTTTAATGGTTTTTAACGTGTTTTATTATAAATGTTTTTAATTGTTTTTTTATGTTTAACTTGATTTAATCTAATATTTTTCTGCTGAACTGAAGTTTTTACACCTGAAGGTACCCATAACGGAACGAAACATATTGCCTTAAAGATATTGGAAATGTACATGTTGAAATTGTAGCTATCTCCATCTATATAGGGTGATTCTCAATATATGCGACAAACTTTAAGAGCTGATTCCCGAGATTATTTTGATCATAAAAGTTCATATGAGTATATGTCCAAAACGGTTTGGTTTTAAAGTTATAGAATGGTTAATAATAAATTATGAACTATGACTAACACGATATAATATCACAGTTGGTTCTTCAAAAACTATTGTGTTGAGAGGGAATTGTTTATTTGTCATTTCAATATTTGTCAATAGTTGTCAGAGTATTCATTCAGTTTATTGCCAGTTTCTGTTTTCTGAAATGCATTACACTAATGCTGAAATGTGTAATATGCATTTCGTTTACGGTCTTGCAAATGGAAATTCGCGTGCTGCTAGACGTCTTTATGAAGAACGATACCCGAACCGTATCATCCCGCATCATTCAATATTTGCCCGTCTTCACCAACGTCTTAGTGAAACGGGAAAGGTTAAAAAAACGGACGACTGATAACGGGCACCCATCTACAGTGAGAACTCCACAAGTTGAAGAAATGGTACTAAATGAAATTGAGGAACATACTACTACAAGCACTAGAAAAATTGCGTTTGCTTTAAACATTAGTCAGGCTACAGTTTGGAGAATATTGAAAGATTAATTGTTGTATCCATATCACATTCAACGGGTGCAGGCATTTTTGCCGGCAGATTTTCCGCAAAGAGTGGTTTTTTGTCAATGGATGCAACACAAAATCGCACAAAATCTTGACTACTAGGCTCAAATATTCTTCACCGACGAGGCTACTTTCTCTAGAAACGCGATTATTAATTTTCATAATAATCACATAGGGGCCGAAGAAAATCCACACGAAATAGTGAATACCTGTCATCAACATCAATTCTTTGTCAATGTGTGGGCCGGAATTGTTGGAGATCACTTGATAGGTCCACATTTTTTACCGATGCGGTTAAATGGCTAGGTAAACCGCAATTTTCTTGAAGAGGAGCTAACCCTACTGCTGGAAGAAGTTCCGTTGCAATTAAGATTACAAATGTATTTTATGCATGACGGTGCTCCAGCGCATTTTAGTTTAGTTGCTCGCGAGTTTTTGAACAATACGTATCCAGATCGGTGGATAGGACGGGAAGGTCCACAACCGTAGCCTTCTCGGTCTCCAGACTTAAATTCTTTGGACTTTTTTCTCTGGGGTCATTTTAAATCATTAGTTTATACGACTCCCATTGAAAATGTCGATGAACTGAGATATCGTATTATCGCAGCTGTTCAAAGAATTCGAAATACCCCTGGTATTTTAGAACGGACTCGCCAGTCAATACGACGGAGGATAGAAGCTTGTATTGCAGTTGGGGTGCGGTCATTTTCAACAGTTAGTATAAGTTAATTTTGTTTTACTAATTATTTTGTTAATTTATAATAAAAACATTAATTATGTTAACTTACTATTAAACATTGTACAACTTTAGAACTAAGCGATTTTGGACATATGTTCTTATGAACTTTTATGATCAAAATAACCCCAGGAATCAGCGCTTAAAGTTTGTCGCATATATTGAGAATCACCCTGTATAATCTTGGATGTGCACATGTAAACATTGAAGTCATTTCTATAGTACGAATGAATGATTGAGCGTGTCAACATTACGTAATATTTGCATTAGTAATGGTACCACATTTCTATTCATACAGAATCATTAAAATATGCAGACAGTATGTGCAAATACAAACGTGTAGCCATTAAATACAATAATGCGAGCTTTTCAAAGACTGAGGATAACTGCACACTCAAGCAACCCTCCGTACATGGGACACGCTCTACGCATACGCCTCTCTTCTTGTTCTGGTTTTGTAGGACATTATATTACACGGTTAAACAGCAGTGTTATCTACATATACACGTAATACAAGTGTATCTGTGTATGGTATGTTTCTCTCTCATGTTCAACTGGGCAAATTTACCAACCGGCACACATATCCACTTTATATACTGTACAGAGGAGTATAATGCAATGCAAACAAGATGACTATCAGCTCGTTTTCCACAGAGGTATACAAACAACAATCTGGCGCGAGTGACACTCCTTCATTCTCAGTCTCTCATTTATTTCTTCTTCAGATACTTTCCACTATATCGCTATATAATGCCCTATATATAATGCAGACCGTGTTTAAAGAGTTCCTCAAACAGTTTCGTCTCATTGTGCAGTCAAGGTGACTTTATTCGAGAGGTACATGTTCCAATTTTTATCTTTACTAATTATTATTTATCTATCGAGACTGCTCGTAGAGAATTTATATTCTCTGCATGACCACGTGATCGTACAAGATGACGTTTTCGTACATGTCGGTGTGGACTCGCAATCGAGTGCTGTTGGAACCGGGGGGTACCGCAGGGTCGACGCATACGACCTTCCTGTCGAAACGGTTTTGAAACTGTAGTCCTTTTTTGGGGTCGATTATCACCTGTTGAAGTAAAAATATGTCAATAATTAAAAACTGTAACGTCAAACAAAGGAACATATTAGAAATTAGAATACCTGGGTAAGGAGTGTTTCACAACAGATTATTTAATGATATTGCAATAAAAAGAATATGGAAACACATTCGTTTATTGTTAGCATTACTGTAGGATTAATTTTTGTTAAGAAAATTTTTAGCAACATCGAACGGTTGCGAAGATATATGCGCATATTGACATTAAGCATAAGAGTAAAATCCTCTTCAGATAACTTTGAGAAAAAAGCATTGACATAGGCAAATAGAGGCTTGTACCAAATGTAGCAAAAACATAAATTCAAAGATAATTATTAGAGCCGTTTTCGAGAAAATATCATAAAATCAAAAAATCGTAAGAGCAAATTCATCTAACCCTTAGGCTTTTTTAACCAAAACTTTGCTGTCGCGTCTTCTAAAGATACCTAACGCAAATATCAAATATGAAGGCTCTCGAATATTCCGTTCTTGAGATAGAAAAGAAAAAAATAGTTATGTAGGAGATATTTTGGGGTGACTGTGATATTTTGGGAAAAAAAAAACAGGTAAATTGTATTTTTTAATGTAGTTTATAGATTAGAACAGAAAAATATGACTTTCTAATTTACGTGGTCAGGGGATTAAAATTTGTTCTCATGTTAACCCTTTACAACCCCTATCACGCATCACTGATCTTATTAAACTAAAAATGTCCGAATTGACAAGAAGGATATTTTCCTTTTTAGTTCAAATCGATATGTCCTCTAGTTCCAAAGATATCGTTGAAAATATGTTTTATGTAACTTTAGGGGTCTGTATCTATCTTACAAGTGAATATCATCAAGTAAAAAAAAAAAAACGGATCGATTATTTTTCACTGTTATGCATGCCTGCAAAATTTTATCAAAATCGGAGGTGACCAATTGGGTGACTTTGCTTGTAAGAGTACAGAAATTGCCCTGAAGATGGCGTTGCTCCTATTTCACTACATTAACTTTGCATACTCGATGTAAGTTTTCTACATGAAAGACATAATAATAATGATAATAATTATAATTATAATAATAATAATAATAATAGTCTTTATTTCAACTACGCTACAGAAGAAACGTACAAAATAACGTCATAACAAACACAGAAAGAGTTTGAATTAATTTAAAGATAAGACAAAGCAGCTTCGAAAGTAAGAAATTCATTAAGTGAGTAACAGTTTATGCTTAATAAATATTTTTTAACTTGTATAGTAAAACATTTGAAATTATTTATAGACTTAATATTACTTGGTAACTTATTGAACAGCTTACATCCCAAGTAGGTGATGTTTTTTTGATAGAGAGCTATCCTATGAGACGGGAGTAATAAATTTAAGGAATTTATGATATCATACGTTGATGGAAGATTTGTAGAAAATTTAGATTTATGTTTGAAAACAAAACATAGTAATTCGTAGATGTAGCAATCATAAAAAGTTAGTAGCATATTTTCTTTGAAGGTTTGTTTACAAGATTCTCTACACTCTAAATCATAAATTATTCTAAGTACTCGTTTTTGAAAGATCATTATGCGATCAACATTTGATCCGCCTCCCCAATGGATTATTCCATATATCATTTTAGAGTAGATGTTAGAAAAATAAAATGTTTTTAGCGTTAGCAAATTACAAGATTTCTTTAAATTGTAAATAGCATAACAAATTTTCGATAGTTCCCTAGAAAGGTAATCTACATGATAGTTCCATTTTAAGTTTTCATCGATAAAAACACCAAGCAATTTTGCTGATTTAATAAGATTGATTCTATTCATATTTAAAAGAAAATAATTAATATTATATCTCAAACCATTACGAAAGAGTAGGCATTGGGTTTTATCCGAGTTAATAGTTAAATTGTTATAAGAAAGCCATTGGTACAATTTCGAGTATACATTTACATTTTCAATTAAGTTATGAAAATTAGTGCTTCTAAATAGAAGAGTGATGTCATCAGCATAAAGAATGATATTGTCAGAATTAGTTATGTAACGTGATAAGTCATTTATATAAATTAAAAACAAAGTAGGGCCGAGGATTGATCCCTTTGGCACACCTCTTTTGACATCAGATATTTTAGAATGATAATTATCTACAATAACTCTTTGTTTTCTGTAGACAAATAGCTTTCAAACCATGATAGTGCAATTCCCCTTATCCCATTACAGCTACTACTATCAAAATATTTAACTATTAGTTGCTATATAAATATTTCCTATGAACTGTTATCACAAGAGTTTCTCCATTGCATACGGTGGCTCTTGATTTCTACGAATTAACCCCATTGTGGAGGGGCAATGGGCAACTGGTATGTAGTGGTTTTGGGGCAATCATTGGAAATTTTCATATTTTGTTTGTCTTTTTATGCATTCTCCAATAAAATCATCCCAATTAAATAAACTCTCCTAGGCATTTTCATTTCGACAATATTTCCCTTTCTGTTAAGGAAAAATATTAATTTTTTTGAATTTATGAACATAATTATAAATTTTGATTAACAATGAAGTGCCATTATTTTAGATGATAAGAAAAATTAATCTCACTTGAAAGATAAGATTTTGTTATTCTTTTTTCACCTTAAAAAATATAATGGCTATTATTCTTTTGAATTTATGTTGACTTCCAGTGTGTCTAAAGCCGCTCCTGTAATGCAAGACAGCGCTTTCTTTGGAAATACATCTCAAATATTCGATTTCCAAAAATTACTATAGCGCCCCCTATTAGAACAATTCGGAAGTTTATTTACATATAATCTATTTCTGTCACCAGTATAAACTTCACGAATGAAATTTAAGGAAATTCTGCTGATTTGCACCGGCTTTTTCCGTATTATACCAATTCAAAATGAATAATATAAACTCAACGTAATTCTAAGTATATCAACTGCAAATAGTTGTTCATATCTTAATTAATCGTATTCTTCATTAGTCATTTCAATCTTTGATCTGGAATATAATCTATTTTTTGCTTTCCACATACATTTCTGTTATAGCTGATGTATTACAGTTAATCCTGTCACTCTTGTAATTGCTATTATAGGATTACCCTGGTTATGTGATACCTAATTATGAAGTTCCTTATATCTAAGGTCGTTAAGTAGTTAAGGCACGGAAACTCGACGCTTACAATGTTACCATCTTAAAGATCAAAGTTAGTGACATCTATTGCTACTTCCCTACATATTATGCTCATGTTGGAGATCGTTGAATTAATCTTCATTTGATTTATTTAATACCTATTTTAGATAAGATTTCTTCAAAGTATTGTAATTGCTTAGGATCACATATATTTGTTGCGAATATTCAAGTTGTTTGTTGCAATTATACAATGCGTTCATGATGAAAGGAACGAATTGGTTTCATCTTCAGGTAATTATTTTGCGGAAAAACGCTCGAACACATCGATTAGTACTTTTAATTTTGAATTTTTTGACATAAGAAAATTGTATACAGGGTGTCTAAAGACGAACATATGCAGCCATCATTGGGTTTTTTAATGGAACATCCTGTATATTATGCATTTTTTTTTAATTGTACCGTAAATTCTTTTAACACTTTTTGTATATCATATCTATAAAATGAGTGGTTCTTGGAATAATGACGTTTGAAATGTGATAAATTAAAATACACACAAGTAATGAAATAAAATGTTTAAATTGAACATTTTTTAAAAGCGAACAAAAAATTTGGTATGGCAAATTTTATTTTCAAAAAAAAACTCTCCTTTGAATTAATCAATATTTTTATTCCTTGACCAGTAGATCATTTTGATGTGGGTATTTTGTGGAAATAAAAAATCAAACTATCGCCGGCTTTTAGTTTGTCAGTGTCATTTTGCTAGTTTTACGTGTCATTTCAAAAATGCATTTATCTGAGAGAGAACGTATTGAACTGCTTATTATGATTGATTTTGGAAATAGAGTGCGTACTCAATTCATCCTGATCAACCTCCAATTACTAAATCTACTGTCAATAAAATTGAATTGAAATTTGCTGAGCACGGCCACGTTAGTGGTTTACCTAAAGGAAGACCGGCAAAAATATCAGAAGATGATCAGCTAGACGTTTTAGTAGAAACTGTAAATAATCCCAGGGCAATCTCTGGGAATTGTAATATGTCAACGGGATCTGTCAAAAAAATTTCTAAAAAATAAATAACATCCTTAAGCTGGTTTTACATTTGTCAATTTATTGATCAATTTTTAGAACTTAGGCGACTTGACGTTAGTTAGGTTTTTACAGCTGCCAATTTCAAGTTCAATTTCTAGTTCAAGTTCTCTTCAATTTTAAGCTGATACCTCGGGGTTTTACACTTGTCAATAAATTGATCAATTTCATGAACTTGCCAAATTCTAGAAATTGATGAATTAAAACGTGTTCTATTTTTGCGTCAATTTAACTTCAGTTTTATAGTAATTTTAGTAACTTTTTGTAAAAAGATGATGTAGGTAGTAGACAGCGACCAAAAGTCTGTTACACCTATGAAGTAATTCTATATATATATTCATTCATTTGCATTGGAACAATTGTAGTTAATAGAATCACAATATATTATTTTTGTAATTATAAGTAGCTTAATTTCATGTAGATTGTTCGTTGTAGATAATTGCGAATTTGCAGTCTAATGAGGAGAATGAAATCAAAATGGCAACGAAAAAGATTAAGAAGAGTTCCTCTCTTTAATGTTAATGAAAATTATAGGGAGAACAAGAATAACATAATTAACTGTCTACTAAACTATTCCAGCAAATTTCCACTACTAACATTTACAAACGAGACTTATAATAAAAGATATACATATATATATTTATATATATATATCTTTTTCTAGTTATAAATAGTAATTTAATTTGAAAATACAAAATAGAAGAATATAAATTTTTTATAAAATTATAATTCATTATTTACTTGCTCATAAATTAAATTTAAGATCTCTTTAGTTTCAGAAAATTCACCTTCTGCTGATCCTTCAATCTTCTTATTTCTGAAGCTACCATTCTACAAAAACACAATTTAACTTATTACTTGATAGTTTGTAAACACAATACCCTTCAATTGATCAGTATACATAAAACATTAAACAATATTTTGCAATTTTCAAGATACATTTACTATATCTACACAATAACCTAAAATTATAAAGTAGGTATATCGCTTCAACTACAAACACCAATCTCTGAAATTGGAATTCTCCAGAATCTTCTGTATGTAATAAACATCAACACAAAAACCAGTCAAAAACACAACACGAAATCTGACAGCAACAAAATTCCCTATGGTGACAGAGAGCAGTTCTCATTACCACAGTTAACACTAAAAAGGATCTAAACTCCCTTCACATATTACACTTTACGTTCAATTAATTGATAGGTGTAATGCAATAAAAAGTTCTTGTTTAAGAACTAGAAATTGATCAAGTTTAAGATCTAAAAAAAAAAACTAAAATTTATTGATAAGTGTAATACGAAATCAAGTTCTAATTTTAGAACTAGAAATTGATAAATTTCAAGTTCTAGAAATTGATCAATAAATTGACAAATGTAAAACCAGCTTTATAAGGTTCAATTAATACATGAAGTATTAGAAGACGATTTAGATCGAAGAACGGAGTTTTGTGAGCAGATAATAGAATCCTCTACTACAAAAATGTATAGAAGTAAACGGACAACATATTGAAAATTTTTTTTAATTGTCACATTTCAAACGTCATTATTCTGAAAATCGCTCATTTTAGAGGTATAGTATGATATACAAAAAGTGTTCTAAATTCACTGTATAATTAAAAAAATGGTTCTTCTTTAGACACCCTGTATACAATTTTCTTATGTCAAAAAATTCGCTACTAAAAATATGTGACCTGAATTTTAAACGAAATTGTTCGTTTCATTATGAACTCACTGTATTACACAAAAACACAAAAATTTTAACATTAAATTTGCTTGACTTTTTGGCATTGTATTTTGCTGCTGCCCATAAAATATTATTATTATTAATAATAGCTGCTTTCCATTTACCGGTTGACTCACCTTATTTCAGTTTTGTGCGTTAAGTTACGAACTCATTTTGTCGCCATGTTACGTCATTCGTAGTAAGTAATTCGTAACTTAACGAACAAAACTGAAGTGAAGTGATCTAGACCAGTGGTTCTCAAACTGTGGTACGCGTACCGCTCGGGGGTACACGAAAATTTTTAGGGGGTACGCGGCCGGCCAACAATAAAATAAAACAACCCGGGACACGTATGGACACGTTGACGTGCGCGCGCCTCTAAGGGCTTAGTCATCAGAGTGGGGCTGTGTGGCCGGCCAATCACTCGTGTCACTGCACTGCAGTAGCATTGCCTGTTATTACAATGTGTTATTTTTGTGGTGTGTTGTGTTATTCTGCGGACACTCAATCCTGTTGAAACACGTTTACGGACATCTGTTTGAAAACTGAGTCAGGTACCACTGAATTTTACAATAAAAATTAACAATGGATAAATGGCTTCTAAAGAAAAGGCCTCATGAAGATCTGCATCAAAATTCTGGGCCATCAACTTCACAAAATGAAAGTAGACCTGAACGTCTTGTTACTAATGACAGATCAAGGAAAATAAAAAAAACCCGAAAACTGGCAAATGAATATAAAAGTAAAAAGAGAAATATGACGAGTTGTACTTAAAATTAGTTTACTTGGACTGGAAGCTCAGACGACCTAATCCACAATGCGTTGTTTGTTCAGAATTTATCAAACAATTCTATGAAACCTTCTCTTTAAAACGCCATTTTGAAGCAAACATGAGAACTTAGTCAAAAGGAGTTACGGTACTTCGAACGGCTTTTGGAAGATTTGAAAAGTAGGAAAACACGATAAAACACTTTTCTGATCAGAACAAAATGAAAGTGCTCTAAAAACTTCTTACAAAGTTAGTCATTTAATGCGAAGTCTGGTAAAAACCATACTATTGGCGAAAACCTAATCCTCCCTGCCGCAGCAGAAATTGTTTCTTGTGTGTTTGGAGGAAACGAGGCAAAAAGAATTACAGCAATTCCATTATCAAATGATACAGTTTCAAGGAGAAATTAGTGATATGGCGTTATGACACAAAAGAACAACTTGTTGGAGCAATTCCAGCTAGTCCTTGCTTTGGTATACAACTCGATGAAACCACGGATGTCGCTGGCCTAGCCCAACTGACCGTTTTTGTACGTGGCATTTTTCAAGATGAAATATTTGAAGATATTTTATTTTGTAAGACACTTAAAACATCGACAAAAGGTGAAGATATTTTCAATTTGTTAGATTCTTTTTTTTCCGAAAACGAGCTCGACTGGAAAAACTGTGTGTCAGTGTGTATGGATGGTGCTAAGGCTATGAGCGGTGGCGGTCACATACAGGGCTGGTAGGCCATATTAAAACGGTTTCAACTGAGTGTAAGTTCACTCATTGTGTCCTTCACCGAGAGGCTTTGGTGGCTAAGCACCTCCCTGATGAACTTAAAGATGTCCTTGATTGCTACATACTGAGGTTCGATGGCTTTCTCGGGGAAATGTTTTGTCCCGTGTATTTGAACTCCACAAAGAATTACATAATTTTTTTACCGAACACAAATCCCATCTGTCTTCTGTACTTACTGATTTTAATTGGCTTTTGAAGTTGGCTTATTTAAGTGATATTTTATTTTTTTGGAAAACGCAACATCTGGAACTTATCCATGCAAGGCAGTGTTTCTGATATTTTTAATATAGAAAAGAAAACTGATGCAATGGTAAAAAAGATCATTCTCTGGGAAAAACAAATAGAAAATAACAACTGCGAGCCGTTTGAAAGATTACTTACTTTTTTGCAAGATAATGAGAAAAACATAATCTGAATCACTGAACTCAAAGACTCAAAATGGGCCAGCATTTGAATGCATTGAAGATCCGCATAAGAGAGTACTTTCCACCTTTGGAGAAACAGTATAACTGGATACGTGACCCCTTTAATGCTGATGCTATGGACACTAACCTGACTATCTTTCAAAAGGAACACCTCATTGAAGTATCATGTGATCTCACGTTGAAAAACAAATATTTGACTGCTGGTACTACATTGTTAGATTTCTGGATCGGTTTGGGAAGGAATACAAAGAACTGTCAAGCACTGCTGTTAATTTCTTGTTGGGTTTTTCCACCACTTATTTATGTGAAAAGGGTTTCTCAAGTTTAACCTATCTTAAAAATAATCTAGAAACAAATAAATGTTGAAGATGATTTAAGATTGTATTTAACCAAGTTAAAACCAATTTTGATAAACTGTGCAAAGAGAAACAAGCTCACCCTCTCACTAATCTCTTTGAAAGTAAGCGCTTTTTGTTCTTTAAATTTGTTGTGTGTTTGTTTTTAATGTAATAAAAATGTTTGTAAAGAATATCTCTTTGTTTTTATTTAAACATGATGCGTAATTCAGTTTCAAAGGTTAACACTATATACTTCTATGCTACATAGAAGGCTTTAAGATTTGTTTAGTATTTTAATTATAGTTTACTTAGTACCGGTAACTGAGAAGTGGTACCTAAAATGTTTTGTGGGTAAGAAGGGGTACAGTGTTTAAATAAGTTTGAGAACCACTGATCTAGACGATAAATGGAAAGCACCTAATGTAAACAAACTTAATAATACCTACTGCAGTATTGAGTTTGTATTTTTAAATTTATTGTATTTTATCCAAAATGGTTGTGTATACAATATCACTTTGATCCTTAGCATTTGTTGGGTACTGTAGTTCTGATGCCGTAATGCCAGCTCTCCTTATAGCTACAATAATTCACGTCAAAAAGTGTGACTATCCAATCCCTAGGCATTACAGACAGAAATCCGTTGTTTTTGACGCTTCTAAATACGAGCTTAAATGAAGCAATATATATTCCCTATCAGATGAGGATGAAACACGCCGAAAAAACGGGAATTCTCCTGATTTATTACAGCCTGTTACGCGTGTTTGATTAAGCACTCTAATTCAACCTGATGGTTTTGCAACAATCGCTTAGACGGAATTAAATTTTTATTTTTAAAACGTCTAGTTTACGCTTGGGAAATAGTCATTCGAAATAAATTTACACCAACCCCTAATTTAAAGGGAAAAGATAAATATTTGAACGCAATAAACATTTTTACAAATAGCTCATCTAACGTGACATATACTCAGGCAGTTTAACGTAATCTTTAATCTAAACATTTCCCTTATTAAATCCACTCAAAATGTCGCACCTAGCTACTCGTTTAAATCGCGGCAATTTACACTCGACTCTTGATCTGCGGTTATCCCGACAGGGTGATATATTCAAGTGTATATTTGTACTTTGTACATCGGGGTTCATCGGTTTCAATTTGCCGAACTTTGACCAGGAATTCGGGGTTGCCGGAAAGTTAATGACCCGCTTTATCTAATTGCGTTAGATAGTTGATGGATTGATTAAAATCCGTTTTTGGATGTGACTCTTTTAAAATATACAGGGTGATTCTCAATATATGCGACAAACTTTAAGAGCTGATTCGTGGGGTTATTTTGATCATAAAAGTTCATATGAGTATATGTCCAAAACGGTTTGGTTTTAAAGTTGTTGAATGTTTAATAATACACTGTTGAAAATATTACGGTGTTGGCGTTAATTTTGCGCTAGTCAAATATTTTAGTGTTGATTTTTACAAACTTTGCCAGACGAATTGACTACATGTGTTTAGTAGAACAGAAATTACTAGAATTTGGCGTGAATTCTTTGTTCAGATATGAGGATTTACTATTTTCTCTAGACATTCAGAAGCATCAACCCATCAGAATTTTTCCCTCGGATAGAAATATAGAAACCCCACCTAATCTAATACAGTATTGCATTATACGCACCACCTGCATTGCACGTGTATCTGTTTTCGAGTTTGTTTCTGCACTGTTGAAAATATTACGGTGTTGCGTTAATTTTGCGCTAAGTCAAATATTTTAGTGTTGATTTTTCCAAACTTTGCCAGACGAGTTGACTACGCGTATTTAATAGAACAAAAATTACTAGAATTTCGTGTGAATTCTTTGTTCAGATATGAGGATTGACTATTTTTCTAGACATCAGAAGCATCAACCAATCAGAATTTGTCCTCGGATAGAAATATAGAAACCCCACCTATTCTAATACAGTATTGCATTATACGCACCACTGCAATTGCACGTGTATCTGTTTCGTGTTTGATTCTCCGTATTACATATCCAAACAAACCACCAATGTGACTGACTTGCAAGTGTAACCTCGTGTTATTAAACGTTAATTCCAGTGGGCATAAAAAAATTTCAACATCTTAAAGATGTTTGGGAACATCTATTTACGCAATTAGTTTAGACTTGAATCAATAGCATAAACATTCACTTAATTTTATAATGGTTCTCAAAAAAAATCATTTTAAAAATTGTACGTTTAGTTGAAACCAAAACTTGTGAATGAGTGGTTTTGCATATTTATAATTGAGAAAACGTATTAAAGAGAGAATATATAGCACTAAGAAATAGGAGTTGCATATTAAGAAGACGTTGTGTTTAGAAATGGTTTTAAAATCGCATTCATTTAGTTAAACAGCTAGGAAATTTGTCTAGTCTAGATCAATAAATGTGACTAGAAGTATTTTATAATTCCACGTGTCAGTTGGACAAAATACCCCTTAGCAATAGACAATACTTGACTATCCTTGCTCGTCAAATTTAAACTTCTATAGTTCTCGACAAAATAACACGAAAAGAGTGTGGACCTCTCCTGACTATTAAATTAGTCAAAAAAGTGTTAAAATTTTCAACAGTGTGCGTATTAACATATCCAAACAAACTACCAATGTGACCTGCCTGCAAAGTGTAATCCTGTTTATTAAACGTTAATTCCAGTGGGCATAAAAAATTCAACATCTTTAAGATGTATTGGGAACAACTATTTACGTAATTAGTTCAGATTTGAATCAAATAGCATAAACATTCATTTAATTTTATAATGGTTCTCAAAAAATCATTTTAAATTTGTACGTTAGTTGAAACCAAAACTTTTGAATGAGTGGTTCTGTATATTTATAATTGAAGAAACGTCTTAAAAGAGATAATATTATGCACTAAGAAATAGGAGTTGCATATTAAAAAGACGTTGTGTTTAGAAAACGGTGTTAAATCTTCCAATAGATCGCATTCATTTAGTTAAACAGCTAGTAAATTTGTCTAGTCTAGATCAAATTAAATGTGACTAGAGGTATATTATAATTCCACGTGTTAGTTGGTAAAAATAAGCCCTTAGCAATAGACAATACTTGACTATCTTTGTTCGTCAAATTTAAACTTCTATAGTTCTCGACAAAATAACACGAAAACAGTGTGGACCTCTCCTGACTATTAAATTAGTCAAAAAAGTGTTAAAATTTTCAACAGTGTAAATTATGAACTATGACTAACACGATATAATATCACAGTTGGTTCTTCAAAAACTATTGTGTTGAGAGGGAATTGTTTCAATATTTGTCAATAGTTGTCAGAGTATTCATTCAGTCTATTGCCAGTTTCTCTTTTCTAAAATGAATTACACGAATGTTGAGATGTGTGACATGCATTTCGTTTACGGTCTTGCCAATGGAAATTCGCGTGCTGCTAGACGTCTTTATGAAGAACGATACCCGAACCGTATCATCCAGCATCATTCAATATTTGCCCGTCTTCACCAACGTCTTAGTGAAACGGGAAATTCTAAAAAAACGGACGACTGATAACGGGCACCCATCTACAGTGAGAACTCCACAAGTTGAAGAAATGGTACTAAATGAAATTGAGGAACATCCTACTACAAGCACCAGAAAAATTGCGTTTGCTTTAAACATTAGTCAGGCCACAGTTTGGAGAATATTGAAAGATCAACTGTTGTATCCATATCACATTCAACGGGTGTAGGCACTTTTGCCGGTAGATTTTCCGCAAAGAGTGGCTTTTTGTCAATGGATGCAACACAAAATCCTGACTATTTGGCTTAAATATTCTTCACAGACGAGGCTACTTTTCTCTAGAAACGCGATATTAATTTCATAATAATCACATATGGGCCGAAGAAAAACGCGCGAACTAGTGAATGCCCGTCATCAACATCAATTCTCTGTCAATGTGTGGGGCCGGAATTGTTGGGATCACTTGATAGTCCACATTTTTTACGATGCGGTTAAATGGCGAGGTATACCGCAATTTCTTGAAGAAAAGCTACTCCTACCGCTGCAAGAAGTTCCGTTGCAATTAAGATTACAAAAGTATTTTATGCATGACGGTGCTCCAGCGCATTTTAGTTTAGTTGCTCGCGAGTTTTTGGATAATACGTATCCAAATCGGTGGATAGGACGGGGAGGTCCACAACCGTGGCCTCCTCGGTCTCCAGACTTAAATTCTTTGGACTTCTTTCTCTGGGGTCACCTTAAATCATTAGTTTATACGACTCCCATTGAAAATGTCGATAAACTGAGAAATCGTATTATCGCAGCTTTTCAAACAATTCGAAATAGCCCTGGTATTTTAGAACGGACTCGCCAGTCAATACGACGGAGGATAGAAGCTTGTATTGCAGTTGGGGGCGGTCAATTTTCAACAGTTAATTTTGTTTTACTAATTATTTTGTTAATTTATAAGAAAAACATTAATTATATTAACTTACTATTAAACATTGTACAATTTTAGAACTAAGCGATTTTGGACATATGTTCTTATGAACTTTTATGATCAAAATAACCCCAGGAATCAGCGCTTAAAGTTTGTCGCATATATTGAGAATCACCCTATAGGCGTTTCAATTGAAACAATAACTCTGCTGTGATTTATTATTTATATGCGAAGACAATTTGGCGTTTATCTGCAAAATTTGAGCGCAGACCGAATTCTGGTAGACCTCGCACAATTCGTTCAGGAAAAAATATAGACCGTGTACGTAGTGATGTGGTGAAAAGACCAAGAACTTCAACACAAGAAAACGATCCAGGCGGTTAAGCATCTGCCGACGTTCACTATAGCGAATGTTAGTGACTTGCGCCTGTTTCTTTACAAAATCCAAGTAAGCTACAGGGTTCCCAAGTAGCACATTAGTTGTGATTATCACAGCTATAGACACAACTATCTCATTACAGTCAATGTTACGTAATTTTCACTACATTTACCAACTTTGAAGGGGTATCTACTTAGACGACACATCTGTAGTTGCTATTACCAGATAAATTACTTTAAGGTTTATTACTTTATGGTGCTAATAAAATAGTAATTGTTTCGTCATTCTTACTTGTTCAGTCAAGAAGAAAAAGAAACAATAACAACGAATTGCAATGCCATATAAAGTAAAAATGACTTTTTGGGAACGTTCCAGCTACGTAGCGGCTACTATCCGCCACGTTATGACTACGTAACTATTACGTCCCATAAAAGTAACGATTACGTCGCCATAATGTAATTAGAACCTAATATTTGTTCCCCAATTTTGGTAGTAGTTACGGATATATCACGTAATTAGAACGTAACAGCTACTAGTAATTTTTACTTTGTAGAAACCTTTAAGGTAGCAAATACGTCATGACGACTAAATATGCTACTTGTGTTATGCTTACAGACCTCGAAAAACGAATGCATTATTGTAATGCCCTGGTGAACCTTGAAATTCATGATTTTTGGAATAAAATCATAACGAGCCCATTTTTGCGTGAATGGAGCTAGTGAGAAGCCACAAATTATTCACCAGTAACTGCTACATGATAGTACGGTGTGGCGTTAGTACTGAAAACATAATTGGGCCTTATTTTCTTGAGGACGATCAGACGTGAAGAAGAACTACTGTAAATGGTGACCGTTACAGAATGATGCTGTATTTCTTGGCTCCAAGAATGGAAGGACTTGAGCTAAAGGATAGAATATGGTATCAAAAGGATGGTGCCATGGCGTACACAGCTCGATAAACAATGGCTACTTTTGCTTATTTGGGTTATCTCGAAGATCGGCTTCTCGTAAATCATCCTGAAACTGTGGAAGCATTAAAAGCCAATATCCTGGAAGAAATTGCGAGCATACCACCTGAGATGTTGGAGAGCGTAATGAAAAATGCTCTAAAAAGAGCTCATTACTGCATTAACGCCAGAGGTAGTCCTATCCCATCCTCCTTATTAAAATTTCAAGGGTGGGATCTTTAATTGTTCCAAAGACGCAGAAGTCTAATGGTGAAAGATTTGATGAACGTGCTGGCTATAAAACAGGAAAATGTCTGCCGATCCACGAGGTTGGAAATAATTCATCTAAATATCTTTTGACCTGTGCCTCATAGTGAGGTGGGGCACCATCGGGTTGAAACCACCCTAATTATGTATCATATTGTAAAAATGTTTATACAAGCAATTGTAAATATGGATTTTCAGTTAAAGTTTCATTTTAACTTAAAAATCTGGTACAAATAATTTCAACATCACTTATTCCAATACAAACATTCTCTAACATAATATAAGTTAACAGAAATTACAGCAACACATTCTTAGATAATTGGTCTTTAATAACATTCTCTAAACCATGGGTAAGACATATAATTTATTACTTAATTTAATCGCGCATTTTCGTTTAATTATTTAATTAACGATAATTTCATCTAATCACAATCACAGACTTAACAGACAAATCGTCAAACTGAATGAATCCCGTAAGATCATTTCGTTCCATTTATGAACTCACTAATTTCCAACAATCTCCACGGCGTCTCATATCTTACTCCCTAAACTTTATTAGTTGACAGTAAAAACAATGGAATAACGACCTATTCCACATACGCTGAATACCTAGGTGAAAGCGACAACTATTCGTACCAACGAACAAAACTCAATTGTCTGCGACACAACACTAAACAATGAAATTTTGCATGGGGGTAGGTATGTACATTTGCTACACTATCTAATGTAGTCAAGTTAATTAAACAAATGAAACACGCGGTATACAATAGTTTCACCCTATCCGACCTTGGGGTGGTTCAAATTCTAAAATGAACAGAAGCGTTATCGATAACTATATACTATCTAAAAATAAAGTAATGAATCGAAAAGCAATAAAACCTAGTGAATCTCGAACTAACAGTTATAAGTGCGAAACCGTGGAGTAATATACTGGGCAACTGTTTTATTACTCCGTCGCGTCGTATTGGACCCAATTTATCTAACAGATCCTTTTCGAAAAGAGTCGGGTTATCCAACGCTGCACGTGTTAAGATGTTTACTACATGAGCAATAGATATTATGTTCTTGTTTGTTGTTTAAAAACTTAAGAGAGAGAAGAAATTATTAAATATTATCTGGAGCATATCTACATTATTACCATAATACGAAAACTGTATGTTTTCTTCATTTATATTAATGCATTTTACGATCCTGTGTTTTTGGCGAACAGATAATTACTAAATGTATTCATAATATAGTTAGGTCGTTTCAATATCATACAACACCCTATATCTATCTCAACTAAATTTCTTTCACCACTTTTAGAAAAAAAATAATTGGAGGTAAAGAGAACCAGGATTTTCCTACAGTTGACCGATTCAACTTTCAATATAATATTAAATGTCGGTAAGAGCTGTTGAATAAAGTGAGAGATGCAAGACATTATTTTTAAATAATACAACAAAGATTAGTTTCCTACCTTATAATTCTTTGAGTCGTTGCACGCACTCTTATCAATTCTCCAATGATAGTAGCCTAAGTCAGTTGGTCTGGGCCATAAGCGTTGTTGTCCTGTAATGTTATATAATTGTTAAAAAAAAAAACGTCCAGATGTTTCGATTAATTTAGCATCGATCCCTTTCGATTTCTACATTTTCTTTTTTTTACCTTTGAAAAACGGTTTCCAATCTTCGTTAACCAGCCTTTCACCATAATCTATGTAACCTGAAACTTCAAAACCTGTCTTCGTGAAATGTCGTAAGAAAATGATTGTCTGAAATGGGGGAAAATATCTTAAGATGGATTTTAAAAGTAATTTGTTGTCATCGGGGAAAAAATATAACAGATCGTTTTTTATCTTATAGCACTGACAGATTTTTATTTATTATTTTTCTTTACTCCAGTGGCACAATCGTTCTATCTATCTCTGTTACTCCGTCTAATTTACACATGAAAATATACTAGTCTAAGATTTTTAGTAAAAATTAAGTTAATTATTGTTATATACCATTTTATAGTATTTTTTCAAATACTTTCCTGATTAGAGTCGGCTGTTTTTTTTTAAGGAAATTCTTTAGTAAGATTGGTGACATTGCGCTGCTTTTAAACTATACTTCGAATCAGCCAAACCAAAATGTCAAACCAAAATTAGAAACGGTCGCATTTGATTGTTTATTAGAATACTAACACAAAACATTATAACCGAAAGTTACTTTAGAACTGATCGAATGGTAATGGAGAATGGGTTTCTTCCATTAATCAGTGCATGCAGGATTTCCGACAACCGTTTTTCTAATGTGGCAGTTACTTACGCACAGCATTTAAGTCAAATGCTTGTATTGACAAATTTCTTGCAACTGGAGCAGTAACTCGTAAACCTGGCGACGGCGCACCTAAAAAATGAACCGCAAATTGCGTAAATGATATTCGACGTCGGAGGGATAACTTATAAAAACTATAAAAAATCAATTCCAAAGCTTTCTCAAAAACTTCAGTTGTCAGTGGGACCATGTCATACCATTTTAAAAAAGGACAGAAGTCACGCAAGTAGATTTTGATACGAGAACACAGTACTGCCAATGGTTTTTACAGAATATAATTAATGACAACATTCTCGATAAATGCTTTTTGTTCTGATGGGCCATGGTTCCATCTTTCTGGTTACTTAAATAAGTAAAATATGAAACCTGGAGCACCTAGCTCAAGTGCCCGGACTTTAGGTGCCCACCCTAATTTAATGAATGAATGAGACTATGGTCGACAGAAAATCCTCACGAATTCGTAGAAACTTCTTTTCTCCTCACGCAGGATTCGAACCTACATCCTCTCATTTACCGGATGAGCGTTTTACCGATTAAGCTAAGAGGAGATGTAAGTTCCAGCGTTTAACGGAACATAAGTCGATATTAGATCTTGAAAGGCCGGCAGGGCGGGAATTATGTGCTGCTATTAACTGTAAATTAAAGTTAATTAGTAAATTATAGTTAATAGCATTACATTAATTTTGTTTACAATAAATATTTTGTTGAAATGTTTTCGCACACATTTTAGTGACATACAAATTGTCGAAGTGATTAGTGCGTGCATGCACTGTGACTAATGATTTAGAAAAAAAAGGTGTGGCCTACTCTAATTAGGAAGGTATTTGAAAGCATGGTAGATCGACTATATACAGTGAGGTCGTAAATGGCGGCTCTCATTTATAACTTTTGAAAAGAAAGAGATAGACCAGTAAAACAAAAACCAAATGTAATTACAGACATTTTGTGATATTTTAATTATAGTAACAATATATTATATTAGATTGTTTCATTGCTCTATCTAATTCCTTTTAAAAGTTATGCAGGGATATATACGCGTATACAAGGGGGGGAGGATAATTGCCCCCTCCCCCCATGAGCTAGCGAAACCTACTTGTAAATCAAAAACTTACATCTGAAGACAAACATTCATCCTATTTTTTCCTTTTTTTTGGTGTAATCACCCTCATGATGACACTATTTAAAATTCGACGGAACTTCGACGGCCGACTGCGTCTGACTAACATGCTTGCCTATCGTGATAGTGGGAGACCCTTCCCCCACATGTCCAAAAACAGCAGACCTTTTTTTTAGTTAAAATAAGAAATTCATCTCCATTACCCCCACTATAAACTCGTTGTTGTATACGCGCCTGCAGGTTCACAATTTACAACCTCACTGTATATATAAATAGTCAACATGAGGAAAAAGTGTAGAAATATGATTTTTAAAATTAAGTTTCATAACCGTCTATTCTACGGACCACAACAACATTGGGTTCATTAAGAGGATGGCTGTGCAAACTTCAAAACTTGTATTCAAGCTGAAAAGGAGCAAACAAAAACAGGAAGCCTGACGTAGAACTGTGTCAAATTTAAAGGTTCTATTGTAGTTTGTAGCTGGTTGTAGTTACATTAAATACTCCGGTTAATTATTGTATGACCTCAGCCCCACCCACTAGGAGTGAAAGTGAGAGGTGAAGATTTGTACCATGAAATAAGCACGAACAAGTTACACTACCACATTTTTTGATTCGATACGCAGTTGTCGTGTAATATCTTGTTGTCTTACTATATATAAAAAAAACTGATGGTTATAGCTATTGCATCCTAATTAGAAGGTTATCGAAACAATACCTATTCAAACGCCACCAAATTAACAGAGTCACTAAGCCAGCATTGTTAAACCTATTATTCATCCCGATTCAACGTACCATGCCTCATTTCCTAAGTGCATACAGCGACGATAGAAGAGCTGGTCAACTAAATAGCGGCTTATGTTCGAACGCAGACAATGATTTCAAAATTCTAGTTGGGCGACTATGTTGTACCGCGGAAGAAGGGATAACTACAAGTCCGCCCTACACGGTTTAATGACGGAAACTCCGGTGCAAGGGACTCATTTGCAATCTACGTTGTAATATTGTTACATTAAAGTAGTTATGGGGTCCACCAAAGTTACCTTCTAGCTGAAAGGAAGATGAAGTTCGTGAGGCTAGCAGGAGTTGTGCGAAATATTATTTGGTCATCTGAGACTTTTATCTGTCTTTATAAGATTGGTATTTGAATTAAAAAAAATAGAAGTGCCACATTATTTGGATAGTTAAAAATTCTTGCCATGCCATAAAGGTTTCATTCATTCAATGCAATTTATTTTACCTAAAGAAGTGGTAGTTAAATAAAAAAACAAATTGTTGACCAAAGAAAGTTTTCTGCTATTATATGGGTGTTGCACTGGAAGGGAATCCCTCTATAACTCGTAAACAGTAATAATAACTGTTTGAATTTTCACTTTAGTGAGGAACACCCAGTAGATTAGATTAGATTAGGATTGGAGTGGCCTATGGACGACCTTTTTTTTAGATCTATTGATCTATCTTTTTTTCCTAGAAGACGCTTTCTAATTTTGCCCTCTTAATCATCCTTCAGAGCGGCATCTTCGTGTAGCTACTAGCTGTGGGTCTCCACGCCCACTGCTATAAACTTTGTCTTCGCCAGGACCGTCACATTGGTACAGCACATGAACTGATGTTTCTTCCTTCTCTTGGCATAACCTGTAATAGCCATCTATCAGGCCTATCATTTTCACAGTCTTCCTATCTTTATTTGGTAGATCTTTAGTCAATTCAGGCGTCTGTTGCTTTAGAAACTGTTTTGCCTGATCTCTGTCTCGGTGGCTTTTGCCACCACTCTCTGGACTGATTATGTATTATGTATATTGTATTACGTATTCATTCATAGCTGATTTTTTTTTTAAATTTGCAATTCGGTAATGCCAAAAGAAGTGTCATCGACTGTCAGAGAAGATAGCAAACCATCTTTCTATTTTTCTGACACAGTAGTTAATTGCAGCAACCTCAGCCAGGAACAGCGTTGCGTCTTTGCTGAAACTTACCGAAGAAGCCTTTTTAGTCTTCTTTGCGCGTATATTCCAGTTCCGACGCTATAGTTCGTTTTAGAGCCGTCTGTATACCAGTGCGAGTCCGCTCCTACTGGAGTACCTATCTCTCAGTCCTTATCTACTATTATAACCTGATATTTTCTATCTAGGTTGAATTTTTGAACCATGGAATCACATCGCATTCTCAAAGGGGGATGTCTTCTTAAGTTCATCATCTAATAGTTTTTGATAGCCATCGCCGTGCGATTTACTTATCCGTGCTTGACTATGCATAAGTCTATGTGCCGTAGACCAGGCAGTTCCTTGTATGTAAATATGTAGGGGTGGTAGGTTTAGAATTACTTTCATTGCGAGTAGTGGGAGTCGATCTCATTGCATCACACAAACACGCCAGTCTTTGCACGCCACTTAGTAAGTCTGCAGCACCTTTGGCCACCATATTACTACTCCGTACGTTTTGTGTAGGTTCGGTTACCCTTCTATATAACCACAAAGTAACTTGGGGGTTAAAACCCCAAACACTCAGTATATTAAAATTAAGGTATAAACACTTCTGAAAGTGTAAACAGACCTGTGTAAGACGTTTATCGAAATTTGATTCATTTATTTCTAGTAGTAATTAAATTGAAGGGCTTATTGTAAAAACACGATAAACCTCACTAAAAAAACTTCAATTTTAAATTGGATAGTAGTCAGTTTTATGCATTTTCTAAAACTTCAAAGTTTGATAGCTCATTCAATTCATCCATTTCAATTCAAAATGAACTACTATTCATATCTTTCTTAGGATAAAAATTTTAAATAATAAATGAATGAATGTGAAATAATAAATATAATAAGGGAGTTATTCCTGAAAAATGCTTCGTAATAGTGTTTTAAGTAAAAAAAAAAACAAAAGAAGCAGCCCCTTTCGCCACCATACTGCTACTCCATACGTTTTGTGTGGGTCTGGTTACCGTTGTGTATAACCACAGAGTTATCTTGGGGTTAATACCCCAAACACCCAGTATATTAAAATTAAGGTATAAACACTTCTGAAAGTGTAAAGAGACCTGTAGTAAGACGTTTATCAAAATTTGATTTATTTATTCCTAGTGGTAATTAAATTGAAGGGCTTATTGTAAAAACACGATAAACCTCATTAAAAAAAACTTCAATTTTAAATTGGATAATAGTCAGTTTTATGCATTTTCTAAAACTTCAAAGTTTGATAGCTCATTCAATTCATTCATTTCAATTCAAAATGAACTACTATTCATATCTTTCTTAGGGTAAAATTTTTAAATAATAAATGAATGAATGTGAAGTAATAAATATAATAAGGGAATTATTCCTGAAAAATGCTTCGTAATAGTGTTTTAAGTAAAAAAAAAGAACAAAAGAAACACCCACTTTCGCCACCATACTGCTACTCCGTACGTTTTGTGTGGGTCTGGTTACCCTTGTGTATAACCACAGAGTTATCTTGGGGTTAATACCCCAAACACCCAGTATATTAAAGTTAAGGTATAAACACTTCTGGAAGTGTGAATAGACCTGTAGTAATACATTTATCAAAATTTGATTCATTTATTCCTAGTCGTAATTAAATTCAAGGGCTTATTGTAAAAATACGATAAACCTCACTAAAAAAACTTCAATTTTAAATTGGATAGTAGTCAGTTTTATGCATTTTCTAAAACTTTAAAGTTTGATAGCTCATTCAATTCATTTCAATTCAAAATGAACTACTATTCATATCTTTCTTAGGATAAAAATTTTAAATAATAAATGAATGAATGTGAAATAATAAATATAATAAGGGAGTTATTCCTGAAAAATGCTTCGTAAAAGTGTTTTAAGTAAAAAAAAAAACAAAAGAAATACGTTCGCTTATGCTTAGAATGTCCATTATATTCTACTCGACGATGTTCGCTTAAATAACTCATATGCTCTGTGTTGTGTTATGTTTTCGTCGATATGAAATCATAAAACATCTGAATAATTTTGCGTTAGTTAGGTGAGGGAATGTAAACAAGTGACCCATGTACATACGTGCAATTTAAAAACTAAATATATGCAATTCTGAAGGAAATATGTTAGTATTTATATTTAGGTAGATAAATGTTTCTGATAAGAACTTCATGTATTTTTCATTTTAAAATGGCTTCTAAATTTGTCTACATTAGCATTTTTGGTGTCGGTATATTTTAGTTAGCATATAATGGGGTAATAAATTACTGCAAGCTGAGCTAAACTAATTCAAAGTTGGTCGAGATTGGCCCCACCATTTAATATTGTCACGAGTCGCCCCTGCGTGGAAGAAAATCTTTATAATTATAATAAAACAAAAATAAGCTACAGGCGACATTCTAATAAATCAAATGTCATTCTTCAGTAAAAGAAATAATCTATTCCTAATGAACAAATGAAAACAAAACTAGAAACAGTAATTGGGATGAAATACAAACCTAAATTAAGCATTTTACATTCTATTGCAACTTGGAAATAATTCTAAAACAATAAACCAATTAAATAGGCAAACTTGCAAGACAGACAATTATTTAGGTGCTAATTATACACATAGGAAAAAAATAGTTAGCAAAAAAAAGGAATTAGAATTTATTCCGGGAATAAAATATTTTTTTTCAAAAGAAACGATTTTTAGACTCTTTCTTAACTTTACCGCTTTACTTTATTCTTTGTGAAACTTTAGCTTTTCAAAAAAATTAACTTAACGTGAAAAAATCGAGGTATTAAGCAAACGTAAAAGTGCCTCAAGATAGAACCGCCGTTATTCACTGCTTTAGACTTAATGTTTATAAAACAAAGTTATTTGTAACTCAAAAGCATAAGTTTTGGTGTTTCTTTGAATATAAAAACAAAAATTACTATATTTATTTATACCCTAAGGCAGCGATTTCCAACTTTCTTAGCTCTGCTATCCCTCACATACTGAATACACAAAAGTATATATTTTTCGATTCAATTTCACTGAAGTTTCGTATGGGAACCATGTGTTTCGTGTTTTTGTCTTATTGTTAGTGTGCGATCAACCATGAAACTTAATTGTTTTTTTTGATAAATTTGAGGGGGAAAAAAACGGAAAATGCAAGGAATCAGAAACTGGTAAATATCCTATCAATTGGGTAATTTGGCAAGATAAAAGTATGTCAAAATATGGCGGGTAGGCAACCAGTTATGCTAATATTTGACATTTGACATCCGCTATTAATTATATAAAGATATATTGCCTTCCAAGAGGTGTTACGATTTAAATGAGGAACATTGCAAATAACGATGGGCAAGGTAGAAGAACAGCATTCTGTTTTACTCGCGTTTTGTCGACTGAAGGAAAATATACAGGGTCTATCAAAAAAAAAAGTAAATCTTTGCTGGAGTGTAACTTACCGACATATAAAGCACAAACCCACCGAAATCGGATTTCATCATTAAAAAATAAAAAAAAGGAAAATTTAGAGCCAAGAATTCTTTAGTCCGGGCCTGATGCAAGGAAACGTCATGTTAAGCACCCTGTGGTATTATGTATAAATACATTGCACTCATTTAGTATTATTCTTAATGGTATGCCGTAAGTTCATTTAACGTCATTCTGAATAAATAGAGGCCAATCGGCCAGTGTGCCCTTGTAAAAATAGCAAAACTGAGGCATTTTGAATTTCTTCTTTTCATAAAATAAACATTCCTTTTTTGTTAAGAGCATTCTACGTACGTCTATTCTACATTTAATATTCTGATAAGACGTTCGAGTTTCACCGGATATGCGACTTCAGTAGTTACAAAAAACGTAAATATTTTTCTTTTGCTTTGTCGAATCGAGAGTTAGTTGTTAATAAACGGTACCACATGAATCTGAGTTATTTTGATTTGGATTTATTTCATCATATAACGCAAAATGAATTGAATCGAATTACCCAGAAATAAATGTAGATACAGAAAATTTGCAAACATGCCTTTTTACTATGATATCGCGCGAAAATAAATCTATACATTCCCGCGCTTTTGCCGATGCATCAAGATTCGATTTTCTTTATATGAAAACATGATGGTCCTGAAAAGGATCGTTTTTTCGAGACGGGAAGAATTTAAATAAAATGTTCGAAGTGGCTTGCACTCCAAGCGGCGATCCACACAAAACTAACAGCGGTAATGGCTGAATGATAGTGGTATGTGGGGGTATACTCGAGACAGCATTGAGGTGTGGACACAGGTGCGGCTCTAGCTTACGGCATTTATAAAATATTTTTTTTTCGTTAATGCTTACAGATAGACCCCCTGTGCATTAAGACTTTTTGATTGTATATGATTACAGCTGCTACATATTATTATATTTACCTTTATATCTGATACACCCTGTATAGGTAACACAAACTCCCACTGCTGAGGCAACTAATTGCCACGTAATTTTGAAATACATTTTAACTAAATTTAATGCAAAATGATATATAAAAAAAAATAAATGATGTGCATTTTAAGCATATTTGAAACGCTTTTTTCATTTTAAATTTAAAATTGTGAAAACAAAAAAAGCATTTGTTTTATATCATTTTATATACCTCTAATATTTGATCATCCGACAAATCATTTAATACTCCGTTCGAAAGTTTGCCCTATTTATAATTTTATTGTTACTACCAGTATGTATTATTTTTTGTATAGGTTCGGATGTAATTGGCGTGGTCGAAATAACAACGGTGGGGATTGTTCAAGTTATTGAAAACTACAATATAAGCAGAGCACGCTCGTTTTTACGTGTACATGCATTCGTAAAATCTAGCGTTTATTAGAATTTTATTATTGATTTACCCCGGATATATTCAAAAAGCGTTAAATTTTTGTTATGGCTGTAGGGCACAGCTTTTGTGCGTACCGAAATTGGTAAACTGATAATCATGCATGTTTGTTTTAATGTTGGATATTGTATTTATTTTGTTTTAATACTTCAAACTTACGTATTAACATACATATCAATTTCTCGATACGTATAGAAATAAAATGTGATTTTATGAATAAAGATCATAGTAATACTTAAATTTCAGAGAATAATGTGCAGTTTGCGTTAATAATTAAAGTTGGTCGCCTTCGATTTTGATAAAATTTTGCAGGCATGTGAAAAATAATCGACCCGTATTTTCTTTTAACTGTTGATATTCACTTGTAGGAGCGATACAGACCTCTAAAATTACACCCCTAAAACATATTTTCAACGATATCTTTCGAACTAAGAAGAGATATCGACTTTCCATAGAAGTTTTCTTTGTTTAAAAGTAAAATTACGAATAAAACTTCAATATTTCTGATTGTTTTTTCCTAACAAAAAAAAATACCGTCGAAACGAAAATGCCCTGGTAGAGTGTATTTAATTAGAATTTAATGCATAAAAGATAAATAAAATATGAAAATTGTTAATATTTACCCAAAATCACTGCATATCAGTTACCCGTTGCCTCTCCACATTGGCTACCGTATGCAATCGAGCAACTGTTATGATAACAGTTTCTAAGAAATATTTATCTGGCAAGTAATAGATAAATATTTGATAACCATGTCTGCCATGTGGAAAACTTATATCGAATGTAGTGAAATAGGAGAACCGCCGTCTTCACAGCAATTTCTTGTTCTGTTGGTGCATATACATTGACTATCTTACTTATTTCCTTATTATTTGAAAATCATTATATGTATGACTGTAATTGTAAGCAATCTTAAGTTTTTCCTAAGAGATATTAATATTTTTCTGGGTAATACTACACTGAGAAAAGATTGCATTAAATGAAAAGTTTTATAACTTTTGGTTTTTATCATGTACAACGAAAAGAATACCTTTCTTCAGAAAAGTGTTTATTTTAATTGAAAGTAGCGTGCTGTTTTGCCGGAAGACTATTTTCTTCTTAAGTACATGCTTTTTGACGAAAAGTAACCGTAATTAAATGGAATGCACCTTAGTTTTGGTTCATATTTTATAATGTCTGCATAACTTCTGTTTAAGTAAGACAATACACATTACATATTATATTGTTATTATTATGTACATATTTAACAACATATTTTGGTTTCTTTTAAGTACGCTATCATATTATTGAATTATAAACAGTATTTTTAAATAAAAAAGCCGGACGTTTTGGTTTATCTGCGTGGACATGCATGTATACATTGATTTAAAACTTTTAACTTTAACCTTCAAGTTGAGTGCTTTTTTGCGCGGAAGTATTTTAGTTTTATTAATGTTCCCACGTGCATAAGTCTCAGATACACGAATAATAATGAACAAAAGTGAATATTTTTCGCGCGAAGTTAAAGAATTTGAGAATAATTAGATCTTTTCAGTTAATGCTTATTTACTTATAAGCCAAGGAATTTTACAGCAGTGTATAGTGTTTGAAGGTTTTAGAACTGTTATATACACGGGCAAAACGATCTTGTTGTTTTCAACCATTTTTCATGCATTTGGTTACAGTTACTAAATTATTACTTGATTTAGGAATATTAAAAATATTCCTGTATTCAATCAAACAAATATTTGTTAGTAGATTTATTTGAAGCTAGCGCAGTATTTATTAATTTTAACTAAATATTTCATGGAAGTAAAAATAAATATCGCATTTTATTTCGTATAGCAGTTTTTCCCATATAGTACAGCAGATAAGCAGATATACTTATGTGTAGTAGAGAAATTGTCGCATAGATGGCGCATCTCCTATTTCATTCCAGTAACAGATAATATTTCGCACAAAATGGAAACTACGATCGTAACATACTAATCTGGTATATTTACTAGATCAACATCTGATAGGAGTCATTGCCATTGAAAGGACGATTTTTTTAACGGCACACTTATAGAGTGCTAAAGATGGTTACACTGCCACCGTACAAATAATACGGTATGCTCGTTTTGAATCTCAAATTCGTCAAGGCCGGTCAGATGACGTCATTGAGGAGCGTATCAAAAACAATAAAATACATGTATGGTAAATAGCAAAATGTTAAAATCCAAATTATTCACAACTACCAATTAATGTGATTCAAATGCAGCTTTGCTTTAAAAAAGCCCGTTTTAAGTTGAAATTTATTTTATCTATCTTGTCGCCATCTAGTAGCGCTCGTGTTTATTTCTACAATTGTAACGAATTTCGTGTGTGTTTACAAAGTGTTTTCGTGGTTTTTCTAGAAAATTGAATCGTGAAAACATCTTAACGCTTTTAAAATATGTTCCGTAACCCCGTCCGGATTTTCTAAACTTACATTTCGCATTAACAAAACCTTCACGGTCGACATCGATTTTAATATAATAATAATTATATATGTGGCGTCATTTATGCTCCTATGTGACGTAACTTCCATATGCGCGTAAGCATACCATATTATTTGTACCGTGGTTACTGCGACCAACTCCCCCAATGCTACTAGGATTTACAACAACATTCCAACGGCAAATGCTTTCTTAGTGCATGGGTTTTCAGAGATAATTCATTTTCATTTCAATTAAAAATGATCACGGCACATTGTTGCGTTTACGCTTAAGTCTAAAATGAATAAATGTTATAAGAAAAGGAAAAACACTTCTTGAATCAAAATGCTTACGGTTTTCTGCCAATCTGCATGGTTTTCAAGTTCAAAATGAAGAGGACTTGAATCAACTATCAATATCTTTCACTTCAACGAACAATATATTATTTCCGAAGAAATGCGTGCATTTAAAATTATATTCCTTTTCAAGGAAACACCAAATCATCTTGGCCATATAGAAAACGCAAAAACTTTTTGTTTAATGCAATTCCTTTTAAATGAAAAGGATATTTCTCTCAGTGATAAAGGTATCGTTGAAATATGTTTTAGAAATATAACATTAGGGCCCTGCATCTCCCTTACAAGTCAATATCAGCAGCTAAATGCTGGTCGATTATTTTTCACTGTTCTACATGCCTGCAAAATTTTATCAAAATTGGAGGTGACCAATTGGGTGACTTTCGAACGAATTTGCAATATTTCACTGGCCTATATCTGTCTTGCTTAAAATGCTTGCTTCGGGTAATGTATCTTTTGTAATTCCTTTGTCTATAGATAAAGCCATGAATAAATTCATGAACTGATAAATAACATAGAAGCTTTACACATAAAAAATTTCCCTACGTCATAAAAGTAACACTCCATAAAAGATTGTATACTACCGGTACTTCATACTGAAGGTGAAGCCGTGCACCCTCGATTTATGAACATGTAAAATCCTCCGATAAGGGAGATTATACTGAAACTCTCATCGTCATACATCGATACCGTTTTCAGCCAGAGATTTTGTATTTTACACACGGGGAAGTACATTTGTACCTGATACAAACTTGCGGCAGCTTTTAAGCTCTCACTCGATAACGTATCGTATAGCAAGTGCTTTCATTATTACTATATAGGCAGTTATTTATAAAACTGATTTTTCTATCTCACAAATTCAAATTCAGCAGCTCTACACGCCCCATTTATTTCCCTCCCTTATAAGCTTTATAACTTATCCTCAGTCGACCTGCATCAACCCACATGAAAATAATATAAATACCTTGACAAGTTAGCCCAAATCACGTACATACATACGTCCTGGTCATAAATCGTCATTCCTTTCTATTTGACTTAATAATCCGCACCTGTCGCCTGTTACATTAAAACAACAAAGTCCCCGGGATTATTAATGATACCGATAAACTTGCTAAAATGACGGGTCTCCTGATGCCGTAGAAACCTCCGCATAAATTGGGGTAAACACCGCCATGTTAGTTTAGTAGAAAAGTGAAATTGTCTTACTGCTAAAATTCCCAGCCTATTTGAGCGTTCCCGCAGGGCCATTTCTTTCAGGAATGGATCCTCTATTTGCAGTTCGTAACTGGCCAAAACGTAAGGTTTGAAGGTGGGATATAAGTACTCGATGACAGCCGCGAGACGTTTTTCAAATTGTTCTCTTGTTAAGGTCTCACCGGAACTCCTATATAGAAAACATGTGAAATTAATTTACGATATACAGGGGATTTCAATTGGAACTATCCACCTCAAATAATTCTTTACCTGCTGTGATTTATAGTGATGTATAAATTTGTCTTTACGTTAGCAGCTACAACCTGCTTCTACTACTTTTAGTTAGCAGTTTAAAAACGCTGCTACTTTTTGTAGCAGTTTTCCTGATAAACTGTTTCTACAATTTTGCACACCGCCCCAAGGTGTCTTTTGTCACCGCTATTAACTCAATATTTATATGTACTTATATTGCGGGCGACTCTATTTGATTCAGTAAGGAGTGGAGATACATTTACTTACATACTGCTGTGTACTGAAGGTACAAAAGAAAAAGCAAAATGAATTTACAAAAATGAAAAAATTAATTTGACTAGCTCAGCGGATAATAACACTGGTCAACAGTGAAATTGCTTCTTAGGTGAAAGTACCCAATCCCGAATGAATTCAACGTGCTGAACACGAATATCACATTGAAAAAAGTTGATTGGCTCACGTTCCAGAGATATTGACGTTTTGTCCATTGTATAGATGCTATTGCATAATGTAATGCAATTTAGTGAGAAATTACAAAATTTTGCGTCATATTGCATCACCCCTTCATGCAAAGAAGTTAATGCAGCATTTGCTGTAAGTTTCCATTGAGAGTGTTGCGAAATTGATTGCGCAATATCAAGCAATAGCTAATTATAGTTTATTTATAAATGGCCGACGTGACAATTAACTCGTGCAATGTCCGTTCATTCGCGCATATTTTTCGAAGCTCTAGCATACACAAGTGATTGCTATAGTGTAAAGTAACTAAACAGTAGCAATGCCTCGTAACTGTGTTAATAGTGCAAATAACTTCTCTTATATTTGCGGAGAAGTGACATTTGCTGCACAGAAAAAGAACATCAGTGCAACAGTTAAGAAAGCGTATCATTTGTATTTTGGTTGCAAGATAGGCGACCAGGACAAAGACTGGGCCCCACACGTATGCTGCGCACTTGTGCCGTAAATCTTTCACAGTGGCTTAATGGCAAAAGAAAGGCAATGCATTTGCTGTGCCCATGATTTGGAGGGAGCCACCAATCACGTTGACGACTCTTATTTCTGTATGGTACCACCAGCTTCTGGAGGCATCACCAAGAAGAAGAAATGGACAGTTGAATACCCTAACATACCATCTGCTCTGCGACCTGTCTCTCATGGCGAAGGACTCCCAATTCCAGAACTTCCTACAGATTTTTCTATCAGTTCAGACAATGAGGATGGCCATGCGTCGGCGAGTTCTCCTCAACGTGGCAGTAAGGATGATAACTTTGACGAAACATCTGCACCACATAAAATTACCCAGGATGAAATGAACGATCTTGTTCGCGATTTGGATCTGTCGAAAAGCAAAGCGGAGATACTGGCTCAAGACTTCGACAGTGGAATCTTCTGGAACAGAATGTCTGAGTGACTTCATTTCGCACTCGCCATCAGCTCTTCGAATCTTTCTTTAAGAAAGAAGAAAGCCTTGTGTTCTGCTGCGATATTGATGGTTCTACTACAAGCTCTCGTATTGCACATGATCCCCACGAATGGCGGCTGTTTATAGACGCTTCAAAACTGAGCCTAAAGCGGTTTTGTTGAATAATGGGAACCAGCTTTCATCCTACCTATTGCACATGCGGTCTACATGAAGGAGACTTACGGCAATCTAAAGCAGCTACTGGAGACGATTAACTACAGCAAGTATGGTGGCAGATATGTTCTGACTGAAGGTAGTATCTCTGTTGATGGGTTTGCAGCAGGGATATGCAAAGTACTGCTGTTTTCTTTGTCTGTGGGACAGCAGAGCAATCGTTTGCACTACATCAAGAAAGACTGGCTCCGAGAGCATTTTTTAAGCCTGGAGAAACGAATGTACAGCACCACCATTGGCACAGCCACACAAAATCATCATTCCTCCTTTACACATCAAGCTCGGTCTTGTCAAAAACTTGGTAAAAGCCATGGATAAGAATGGACCAGCATTCAAGTACCTGCATGAAAAATTCCCTCGACTCAGTGAAGCCAAAATTAAAGAGGGATCTTGTGGGGCCTCAATTAGACAGCTCTTCCGAGACCCCAAGTTTGAGGACTTCTTCAAGGTAAAGAAAAACAGGTTTGGGATGCATTCTATCAAGTGGCAGCAAACTTCCTGGGGAATGACAAGGCAGAAAATTACAAGTGTCTGGTTGAGGATATGTTGGCTTTGTTTCATGAATTCGGCTGCAATATGTCTTTAAAGATCCACTTTCTTGATTCCCACTTAGATTTCTTTCCTGATAACTGCGGGCAGGTCAGCGATGAGCACGGCGAACGCTTTCATCAGGACATTGCCACCATGGAGCAACGGTACCAAGGCAAATGGTCTACGTCAATGCTAGCTGACTATTGTTGGACAATCAGTAGAGATGCTCCACAAGTCCACTACAAACGGCAGGCCAAAAGAAGTCGAAAGCCAGAAGCTAATGTTTTCTTACCATGTATTATAATATTGACATAAGTACACTTTTTCTGAAATATGCGTACATTTTACAGAAAACCCGTAGCCAATTCAGCTTTTTCTTAGACATTTTCGTGTTCAGCACATTGAATTCATTAAGAAATGACTATTTTCAGCTTGGAAGCATGAACTTTTTAAAATTTGTTGCCCAGTGTAATTAAAGGGCGCAAAAGAACAATTAAACTCAGGGTTACCCTCGTAATTAAAACTTGAATTTAATCATGAAAAGTAACCTGTGGGTGAAAGAAAACTGACTCACTTTAATTACTCCAAAAATTGAAAAAGGTTTAAACAAAAATAAAAGAGCAGAAATTTTGAATAACGTTAATAACAATCAATGATTTTATTAAAAAAAAAAGAAAAAAAAAGCCATTTAATTACAAATTGCAGAAAATTTAACCGTGGACTTAAGATCCTGGACGAAATCAAAAACTGCATGAATCTACATTTACAAAAGGACAATTCAAAATCCTTTAACAAACAAAAGACAAATTTGTTCTAGAAGATAATTCTTTTTCCACAAAAATCTACGTGGTTTCAAAATTTAAAACAACCTAAATTAAATTAAACGTGGACAGATCAAGTAAATTTACAAAATTGAAATTTAAATACAAGCACAATGCTTCTTTTCACCTAAACCGAGGTGATTAACTAATAAAATTACAAAACAGTAAACTAGAAAACGGAAAAACTAACACTTTAAACTAAAAAGAAAACCTTCCAGAACAAATATAATAACTGATCTTATATCTAATTTGTGTACACAATAATATACTACCAATTATTACTCAGTGAGTTCTTTGAAGGATGATAAAATTAAAAAATAAACGAACAAATCTTTAAATAAAAATGAACTACCAAAAATGGCAGCAATGAAAATAAATTTAAATGTACTTACACGGCATCGCTCAAGTAACTGGCTTAAACATCGCATACATATATCAAAACCTGCGTGCACTCGCAACGCACAAACGCAAAGAAAATTTCTAGAATATACATTGAACAACATAAACAATACTGGTGAACGCAATATGTACAACTGAAAGAAATTAATTTCAACAACTGAACAATTAAAATAAATTCAGCAATCAATTCAATTAACAAAATCTTTTCAAAATAAACAATTAAAATTTTGGAAACTCTTGCGTGACATTGTTAAAGGTAAATTGGTATGAACAAGAAAACAAATTTGAATTTCCGAAACCCGGGGTGCCAGACCACAACAATACGTACTGCTGTGGTTCATTGCGCTGAGTGTATTTTAAGTTGCATATGTTTGGTTGTTTTGATTTCTCCGTTAGTTTGTTTTCAATTTACCGAGAATTTTCACAAATTTTATGTTGATTTGTATAAGTTTAGTTAAAGAGTTTATTGTATCATTTTAATTTATTTAGTGTTAAGTTTTTTTTTATTATTCCATTCATTAAATTCTCTATTGGTCGCTTGTGCTGTTTAATGCAGATTCTATTGAATATTGTCGTATTGTTATACGTCTGCGTTGTACGATTTTGAGAGAGGGATTTTTGTAAGAGAAACAATTGTAGAGTTTTGTTAAGGACTTCCTTGTTCGACTATTGCCGTGAGTAGACGTATTTTTGTATATTTCGGTTGCCATTTTGTAATTCAATTTTGATATTGTAAATTTCGCATTAATTGTCTTTTATATAGCCATATCAAGGAATTCTTATTGTGATAATTGTTAATATATTGAAGTGTGCACATTATAGATATAAGATCAATTATTATTTTTGTTTGGGAAGATACATTTTAGTTTATTTTTTTTCTTATTATAGTTTAAAGAGTTAATTTTTTCCGCTTTTCAATTTTGCTGTTTTATTTTTAATTTTCAGTCACCTCGGTTGGGTGAGTAGAAGCTTTGTTCTTGCTTTTAGTTTTACAATTTTGTAAATTCCTAGAAATGGTCCACGCTTAATTTATTTTAATTTGAAACCACGTGGATTGAAATTAAAATATTTTGGACAATCTTCCTGAACAAACGAAACTTTTGCTTTGCATAGGAATTAGCATTGTCCTATTTTAATGTAAAGTCAAGTGCAGTTTTTATTTTAGGTCAGAACCTTCAGTTCAAGGTTTTTCTGCACAAGTAATTTAACCCTTTTTTGTAAAATAAATCTGATTGTTAATTAACGTCGTTGGGTTGAAAATTCTGTTCTTTTATTTTTATTTTAAACCTTTTCAATTTTTCGGGTAATTAAAAAAGTCAGATTTCATTCCCTCACAATTTACTTTTCGTGGTTAGATTCAAGTTTTAATTCGCGAGGGTAACTCTGAGGTTAATATGTCTTTTGCACCCTTAGTAATTTGATCCGTTGAGCTAGCTAATTTAATTTTCTTTTTTCTTGTTAATTTCTTTTTGCAAGTTGTTTTATTACAATCAGTACACAGCAATACGTACACTTCTCACAGGAAAAATTGGGACACCAGCAATTTTAAAATTTCTTGATTGTTAATGCAACTTTCTATCTATAAATAATACCAAAACCAGGTTTAAGATTATTTATAAAATTCTTAAATAAAGCAATTAAGTTCGCAAAGAAATTATTTATTTTATGAACCCCCGTTTATTGTATTTTCAGGAAATATATTTTAGCTATCGCCTGTGTAATCTGACGTCGTTGATCTATTTTCTTGAGATATGGCCAACACTGGGTCTCTTTACAAAAGGACAGGTTTATTAACAATTATTTAAAATATTATTGGATTTATAATACATAACAAACATTGTAAAAAGCATATTGTTCGTCAATCTCAGTTAGTGCTAAAATATTTATTTTTGAACTATTTTGTATCAAATTCAAAAAGTATTAAATGTATTTAATATTTTTTCGTTGCTATTGCCTGAAGCTGTGTTACAGACTAAAAGTGTTAGCTATATTTCATAAAATAGAACGACATTGGTTTACACAGGCGATAGTTAAGATATATTTCTTGAAAACACAATTAACGGAGCTAAAGCAATACTCGCGAGTATAAATCAAACTAAGTAACTAATATCGTAGTAATAGGTAATGTAATTTTAAAATCCCATTACCATATGTTTTTTTTTTAAAAAGAATTATCTCTACATAACATCAAACAAGTTAAATACATATATGTGTATTTCTAAATGGTGCTGTCTACTCAAGAGGTCTTTTATTTGTTATCTATTTTTTTTTTGCATTAATATTTCCATTCCAATTTACACAAATTAAATACATAACACCGCCACCGAAATTCCAATGTGTTTATTTAATGTATAAACCTTTTTCTCTATATATATTTATATTTCTGTTTAAATTTTTAGTCTTTACCTTTGATCGCAATAATACACACAAAAAAGTGATTTATGGCTTTGATAAGTGCATATATCCTCTGAAAGCTGCATTTACACCCAAGAAATTTTAAAATTCACGATTGCTGGTGTCCCGATTTTTCCTGTGAGAAGTGTACATATGTGAATAACTTTATACACTGGGTGAGTTTTTTATCTCGAGACAACAGAATACCTCTAAAACACTGCATCAAATCAAAAAAAGATCTTAATAAGATTTGTTATAATGTAGGTGGCTTACTGAATGGTGCCGAAGTTGTCTCACCTCCCCAGAGTGGGAGGGGAGACAACTTTGAAATGTTAAATTGGAATCCCCATTTTGTATTGCAGATTCGGATTCTACGCTATCAAATATGTAGTTTTTGTTTGAAACTTTTTGCGCAACAGATTGCGCATTAATTAATTAATGAAGAATTATAATTTCTTAAACGGAGAGGTTGGCATTTTCTATTAATTATAAAACAGTGATTGTAACAAGTAACAATAATAACTAGTAATAGGTTCTGAGGGGTTATGTTTCATAATGATCAAGTTTCTATAATGATACGTATTATATGTTTTTGCATAGGTATTTTTTAACCAAAATCGATATAAAAACTAGCAAAACTAATCACCGAAACTTACATTGTGTGGGGTTGTTACGCAAAATAACTATTATTACTTGAAATAAAATTGTCTCCACTTGGGCTTGACACAAACAATATTTCTGTGTAGTTCTTACAGAATTCTGTTTATTTTTTTTATTGCCTTATTTACTTAAGCGGATGCGATGTTCGTATATTCGTTATTTCTGGGATTTTTTTACCGCGTACGCTTGTCAATTTATTTAACATATCACCAAAATATAAGTATTTTTAGAAATACCTTCTTTATTATGTTTGTTAGTTCATTTTTACATATTTTTTTTTGCGGTGAAAAACATCTATAATACGTAGATAGTGCCATAATAAAATGTTTCCTGAATTTATAATATCAAATACATATAGCCTTATCTATCGTTTCAGTCTACAAAATTATTGTAAAATAAGTAATTTTGAAGTGAGTCTTGTAAATGCAATTTTTTTCTCTAAAAAGTTAAATAGCTTCGAAATCTTTCGGTTTTGATGTAGGCTATGTAAATTAGATCTGCTGTATTGCATCAAGAAGTTCAGAAATGCAATAATATATACGGTGTTCTATTCAAATTAGCCTAGTTGTATAACGCGTATGCTGAATTGAACACTCTGTATGCATAAAAATAATTTTGCGGTGTAGATAATTTGATATTGAATCACTTCATCTAAAATATATTTTAGTTAAGTGCATAGATAAGCCATAATAGACCGTCCAAGAATAAATGCCACACCCTGTATATAATCACTTAAGTTTGAGACTAGAAAGCAAAACAATCTTAAAAATAGTAATACAAAAATTACCTATAACCCAATTCTGCAATTGTCCTAGCTACCGATGTACTCTGCAGATAGCAATGATCACTTTTTGTCACCAATGAATTTAGATAATCCTCATAAGTAGCGAATTGTATCAATCTTTTGTCAGCCTCAACTTGGGGCGTGGCCGTTAATGCTGCCGACATTTTCTGCTAATTTTTCCTCCAGATCATTCGCCGAAGGAAAAAAGAATAGCACAAAACAGAAATTTTAACTAGTACCCAAATTATGTGTGCATCTTTTTGACAATGAAAAAATAACCAAATTTGACAGTTCGACAAATAGGAGCAATCACATGGAGCAATATTTAGAGTAGCGATTTTTTTCTTTATTACAAATTCTTTTCCGTTGGTTTCAGGATACCGTTTGTACTCCGCAAGCATGTTTGGGGAGCCTGATGACCCAGTATGGCAGGAACGCGGGCATGAGGAACACATCCGAGATCCTGGTGCAAGCGAAGGATTTCCTGGAACAGTATTTTACTTCAATACGCAGGTTAGTGGGTATTGTGGTTAAGTGTGAAATTAGCAGTGGTGTGGTCTTTTGTCTGTGGTAAGAAGGAGGACGTGCTAACGAGAAGCCATAGGTTCATTATCTCGGAATTGTCAAACGTAAAAATAGGCATCGCTTTCACAGGGACGAAAGAAAAATGAAATCTCAAATATCATACAAAAATTTTTCAAAGATAAGTTAAACGTTATAAAATGCAAAAAATATTGTTCTTACAACCATTCACTTAATAATAATTATAAGCCCATACTCTATATCGAATTTAAAGGAGGTTAATTAAGTAGAACGGCTAATCTTGAGCTATACGGGCTGTCTATTCTGCTTTTCTCTTTATTTGCTACATTTTGATATATTCCAATATCTTTCTCAAGCTACAAAGTTCATTTACAATAATAACATTATATCTATTATGTATATTTAAATTGTCAATTCTTACCAATCAAGAAATTAATACAAATGAGAGCATGTTAAAAACAATTACGATATTAGATGCAATGGAAATATAAATGAGAGACATTCCCAGTTAGAATACGACAAGTCTATAAATTAATACGAGTGCTCTAAAACTTCGTATATACGAATCACATTCACCCGTTTAAAATTCAAATTCCCTGCCTTTAAAGCGTTAGCGAATGAAAACATAAATAAATATAAAAACACATGCTAAAACCTATCCGAAGGTAAAATATACAGGCACCGTTGCTACCTCTGTTGTTATTGGTTCTAGAAAGTAGGTTAAATTAGCAAAGTATTAGTGTTTTTAATGCTGATTAATATGCAGTATACGAAAAACATTTTGTATCTCCAAGACATTTTCAAATTTATTGCTATGGAATCAAGCGTATGGATATATAATTTAGAGTAACTTAAAACAGTTTTCAACCAGAGATTTGCATACATTCGCAAAATTTTACTTTATAGTTTCCTCCAATGAATTCGTTAAAAAAATAATTCTTAGAATCTGCGCACGCGCAATCGCTGGCAGATTAAAGGAGATGTATTTTTCTTTATGTTTCCTTATGGCTTATTTTCCCCATGTCATCTTTTTTTTTAATCGATCGTACATATGAAGAGTTTAATAGCTTTACTTAGTAGTGGTCCAATAATTTTTTGGTAAACACAAAAAAAAAGTTATAATTTTGATTAAAAACGATTCTCTAAAATAATTTGGCGGTAATTTTTATTTTTAGAAACATTAAAATGGATTAACACAATTCTACCTTCACTTGGGGATGGCCCAGTATTTCAAAAGCTTTTACTGAAGCCCATCCGATTTTTTAACTATTTTTTTTTTTGAGACTTAAGAATCGCTGGAGTTAAATTTCCTATTTCTTGTAAAAATTAAAAGGACTTAACACAGTTCTAACTTAATATGGGAGTGGTCCAATATCGCTCTGGTAAACGATAAAAAAAATGTCAACTTTTAAGTTAAAAGTATTATTAGAAAAATGCGAAGTGCTTAATATACCTAGTACTGTAGTTTCACTTAGGGGTGGTCCAGTAAATCCTTAATAAATATAAGAACGTCAGGTTTTAAAAATAAAATTTCTGGAATTACTCCGATCTTTTAAATGTTTTTTTTTTGAGAATTGAATCTTGCTGAATATAATTCTATTATAAAAAAAATGAGAAGGCCTTCATATATGACAATTTACAAAAATTAAACGAAATCAACAAATATCTATTAAACGTATGCACGTATGGTACGAACAAAAATAATACTTTTCCAGGTGCCATACCTTTAAGAAGGCGTGATAAAACATGTTTTATGCTACCGACAAATTCAAATGAGATAGTTAACGTCATTGCAGGATTTAAAAAACACTTGCTCTATTGAGCACGATGAGATACCAGTGTCGCTGCTGAAATCATCTGCTGCATGCAGTTATCTAAAAAAGGGAATTGTAAATCTTATACATAAAAAGGGGGATAAACAACAGATAATAAATTATAGACCCATAACTTTGTTATCCGATGTATCTAAGATATTCGAAAAAATTATACATAAAATATTAACAACATTTCTAGAAAAATATAATCCCTTAAGCAATAATTAAAGTAAAGTGGCTATCAGAAAAGGAAGTCAACAGCAACAACCATATATCATATGTGGAAGCCCGCCCACGGTATGGGCTGGTGTTTTGGGGCAACAGTAGTGATGTAGACCGATTATTTCTTATCCAGAAATGTTGTATTGGGAATATATTTGGTCTAAAAAGTAGAGACACTTGCAAGGACATTTTTATTAACCAAAAAATACACACGCTTACTGGTCTGTATATTGTTGAATGTGCAATGTTTATTCGGAAAAATCATAACACCTTTTTCCGTCAATTTGAACTGAGTCATATATATTCCACTCGAGCGACAACTAAAAGTAGTTATACAACCTGCGTATAAATTGTCACAAAAGCTACACGTAGCGACATACTTCGTTCGTTTCTGAATCGAAAAATCTAAATGGTAAAATATTATACTATGCTTCATAAGTCTTCACGAGGTTCTTGAAGTTCGGTTTTTTATTTCCTTAATAAACGTTTGTGTTCGTTATTTGTCGGTATAGATAGCTGCAATTTTGAATTTAGACGATTTCTTATTCCTGTTTTTTCGTAAACAGTTTCTTTTTGATTTTAGAGCCTGGTTTCAACATTTCTTCATAAGCATCCTCTCATGAAAAACCCATTGGCAACATTGTAGGACAATGACTTTGTATTCTAATTTGATTTCAATCAAAACCATTACTGTCAAATTTCGACATTAATCTGAAGTGTTCAATTTTATACAAGCTCTGCTCTTTTTTCGTGATTACTCGTATTTTCTTGATTAGTTTTTCTGTTTCAGTGTTTTTATCGTTCTCGTATTATTGTTTTGTTTATTTACAATGGTTTTTACATTTAATGAATATGCCGATATGTATATGGTATACGGTTTTTGTAATGGAAATGCTAACATGGCAGAACAGGAATATCGCGTACGTTTTCCAAACCGGAGACATCCTACTGGAAACGTATTTCGACGGCTGGACCAACGTCTACGTGAAACTGGTTCGTTTAAGAAAAGAAATGCCAACGCTGGTCGACCTAGACAACGGCGTACGTTACAACTGGAAGAGGAAATTCTAGACTCAGTACATGAAGATCCCTCCGTCAGTACTCGAAAGTTGGCGCCCACATTCAATATCCGCAGTAATAAGACCGTTCATTTGGTTCTACGTGAAAACCTTCTTTATCCATACCATATAACTAAGGTGCAGTCGCTCTATGAAAACGATAACATACACCGTTTAAACTTTTGTCATAGTATCTTCCTAAATAGGATTCAAGAAGATGGCGACCTTTTAAGAGGTGTTCTTTGGATCGACGAGTCTATGTTTACCAGAGATGGTGTACTCAATACCCATAATTTTCACCATTGGGCAGATGAAAATCCTCATGCGTTTCGGGAATACGGTCACCAAAGAAAGTTTTCAGTTAATGTTTGGCTGGGTATAATAAATCACCGTGTCGTTGGGCCAATCTATCTGCCAAATCGATTTGATGGCAACGGGTATTTAAATGTATTAGAAAAAGTTATTGACGAGATGCCATTGAATATACGCCGTAACATGTTTTACATGCATGATGGAGCTCCGGCACATTTTTCTCGTAATGTGAGAGAGTGGTTGGATGAACAGTTCCCTAACAGGTGGATTGGTCGCGGTGGTCCTATCTTATGGCCTGCAAAGGCTCCCGACTCAAATCCTTTAGACTTTTTTGTTTGTGGGGTTTCATAAAGGTGAAAGTTTACGCAACACCTCCACAAGACGCTGACGAAGTTATAGGACGAATTAACGCGGCAGTATTAGAAATTACACCGGAAAGGCTTGAACAAGTAATACAGACAATATCTCGTAGATTGCAAATGTGTTTACAAACAGACGGATATCAATTTGAACATATGCGTAGGTAATAGTGTCGCTAATTTATTACAAGAGATGCGTTCGAAAAATCAAAACTACTAATTCTGTTTTAATAAAGCTTTCTTATTGCTTTTCCCTATGTATCATTTGTGTTATCCAATTTGTCATTTGTAATTCTGGTCTGTCAATTTTGACAAGTATTGTAACTACCATTACGGTAGAATGCGACTACAGTGTTGCCAAATGTATGTTACTTTCAAGTGGGTCCTGAAGACGCATGAAGCATAGTACCATATTTTACCATTTAGATTTTAGATTCAGAAACGAAGGAAGAATGTCGCTGCGTATAGCTTTTGCGACAATTTATACATACGTTGTATATCGGATCCAAGGCCTAATTTAACAATTTATATTAGGGCCCCATAAGCCCTATTTTGGCCTGTATGGTTATGGACTACTTGTTGGATCGTTGCATTGGCAGATTCCCGATTTCGGCCTGTATGGTTATGGACTACTTGTTAGATCATTGCATTGACAGATTGGCCTTTGTACCGCTTTTTTTTTTGTAATTTAATTTGTATTTAATATAACTCAAATAAGTTGATGATCTCATTACTACAGTTCCTGCATAAAAGTTAACGATTTGATTGGGGCTGATCTGAATTTCTAAAAAGAGATCAATAGAAGCGAAGCTAATTCAGATACAATCTTTGGGAGTGATGCAGTTCTGGCGCAAATAAATAAAAATACATGCAGGGAATTGGTAAAAAATATCCAAAGAACTCTATTTTTTCATTTTGGATGGAAAAGATAATAAAGATAGTAAATCTATTTTTGTAAGCACACTTCCATATTAAAACTATATACTATTATCCACACTCTCTACTCGAACTTGAACAAGCTATAAATATCTTAATCATACGATTAGAGCATGAACAGATTCAGTAATTAGGGCAGCAATTCAGCATAAGAAAATCAACAAGCTTAAATATATACCACACAATCCGCATTGTAAACTTCTAATTAATCAATTCATACAGAGATAATCGTTAGTTAATTGTTAATAAATTGTATCTATGCATTTACATCTACATGATGCTGAAAATAACAGGAAAATGGCGAAAACAAAAACATAACCGCTTTGAAGCAATAAACAATGTATTCAAATTCAATTACCAAAACACCCCTCAGAAACAGCACCGCACAACAATTAATCCTAAACAATAAGTAACGACGACATTAAAACACATAATATATTGCAAGTATACCTTTGCAAATTAAACAGTAACTATGTATACCTAACTACACAGGTTGTTTGTAACGAAGGACATTAGTACTTAATACCGGTTTAATATACCCCAAACAGCAGGACACAAAATACAAAGGACCACCTCGCTAAAATGCTTGCTTATGAGGACGAGTTATACAATTTACAAAATGGGCCCCCTTGCATTTATTCTTAATGAGGGTACAATAGAGTAGAATGGTAGAAATGTACCCTCGCCTTGGATATATGTTATTTAATTGTTTTTTTTTTCTGTTGACAGTTTGTTTAAGCTTTAGTTCAGATATACAAAGATAGGTATACTTTAATTCAGTACAATTGTTTAAGGAATTCGTGGATTCCCATTGTCTCGAGTGATTAAATTGTTGTAGTCCGAAGTGATCACATATATTTTATGTATTTTTCAATTGGGATAGTTTTGTACGGTGAATTTTATGTATGGTGGCTTTATATATGATTATATAGTGCAGTATTTTTAAAACTGACAGGCTAACTTCCTTATTTGAAGAGGTAGGCCAGTACTTCCAGAAGCAATATTGTAAAGAATTACTTAACTAAGAAAAAAATGACAAATAACTTCTTTGTAGTACTGCCAGATATCCCGTTAGTTAGTAGAAAGGTGTTTTTCGTAAATGGCAACACTGTATTCTTTAACATAATTTAAGGGGTCTCAAAATTATCAATAAAAAATATTTTACATTTTTTTTTGTTGGAGCAGCAGTTTAAGATCAATCAAATATCGGCAGGAAATAAAATAGGCTAACATAGAAATAGCAGGCCATGGAAATTAAACCAAAAAAAAGTGTCGTTTGAAAGGAACTGTCATTGTTGTTCTGCCATTGTGTCATTTGCAAGTTGTTGTGCGTATTCCACTGTGTATAAAAATAACGTTTCGATTCAGTTACTAAGATGAATCCAAGAGACAAAGTTGAATTAATTTTTCTTCATGTTGGTGACAATTCACCTCATATGTTGGAAAATGTTAGTAATAATATCGTTAAAAGAGTTCATTGTTGTAGATTATCTGGAGGACACCAGTTTGAACATTTATTAAAAAAAAAATAATACCTATTTGATTAGTTTATAAGAGTTATTTTTTATTGTTATTTTAAAATAACATAATTTCTTTTAGCATAAAAAGCTGTATTGTTATTGAATAATTGAAGACACGAGTGGATGAAGGTGTTATATTACAAAATCAAACTTTTTCAGAAATTAAGTTTTTTTTATGTAATTTTTTCCCAAAAGTAGTGTAACATAACCCCTCCATACATTCACAAAACCCGAGTGTTCTTGAATTTCTAGAGTTTTCGATGGTGCTATGTGAAAGATGGGTACAAAATACCTTGATTCTTGCAAAAAAGACAGTTTTTAAAATGCGACATAGCACATTCATCCACTCGTATCTTCAATTGTCTGTTTTTAATTTCCAGGGCCTGCCATTTTTATGTTAGCGTTTTTTATTTCCTGTCGATTATTGTACTTGCTTCTGCTGATTGTTCTAAAACTGCTGCTCCAACAAAAAAAAAATTGTAAAATATTTTTTATTGATAATTCTGAGAGCTCTCAAATTATCTTCAAAAATACAGTGTTGCCATTTACAAAAATACCTTTCTACTAACCATTGGGATATATGGCAGCACTGCAAAGAAGTTATTTGTTAATTTTTCTTAGTTAAATAATTCCTTACAAATATTTCTTTTGGTTGTTTAAAAACCAATTTTAGCATATTTTCACTGATTGCTCTAAAAAACTGATATTCCAACAACAAAAAATGCATAATATTTTTTATTGAGATTTTTGAGACCTCTCAAATTATGTTAAAAAAAATACAGTGTTGCCATTTACAAAAACACCTTTTTAGTAACTACCTGGATATTTGGCAACACTGCAAATAATTATTTATTAATTTTTCTTAATTAAGTAATTCTTTACAATATTGCTATTGGATGTACTTCAAATAAGAAAGTTTGCCTAGGTCAGGTTTTAAAAAAACTGCACTGTATTGTTAATAAAGTGAGTTAAATAATATTCAACTTGGTTTGGTTTTGATCAAAATATACCCAAGTTACTCCTTTGAAGACCTTCGAACGAAATAGAACTTTTAAAACTTCATTTTATCTACAGCGTTTTTAACGGTGACTGGACCACCCCCTATTGAAGTCGTCTCCCCTTGAATTTTGTTAATTTCTTGTAATGTTTCAAAATATACTTTCAATAAATATAATTTACTAAAAAAAAATTAGTTTTCACACATATAATAAATCACATCAGTTCCAGAAGTTTAAAAATCGACATTTTTTTTGTATTTATTAAAGAAAATTGGATTATTATACCTTGAAATTCTTGTAAGCTGTAAAAACAGGTAAATTTCAATTTTCAAAAAAAAATCTCTCTTTAATTATTTAAACGTACCTAGAGTAAAACCTACTAATTCAAAAATAATATTTGCGCCTGACTCCGTAATCTAAAAACACCTCATCTCTTGAATCACTTACTTGAGCGGTCGGGTAACAACTTTTCCAATTAATTTAATTTAATTTAAATGACATCCTCATTGACAACTTGGAGTGGAAGACTGGTGGGGGTGACTTACCGCAAATATCTCCACGATTCCAGAAGCGATAATCGAAACATCCTTCCCGGGCAAGTTCTCATTTACTTAAAGCTTTTCGGCGAAGACTAATTATAATAAAACCTTTAATTTTCGGTTTGAGAAAGGTTAGGATAAAATAAAAACTTATTTTTCCTATTCGAAATCTCAATTGAAGCTGAATAAGGCGCTAACATACATTAATAATATTCTTTTAGTTAATTTGTGTTTTTTTTTATTAATTCAGAGCCAACACTCCAGCCCACACTGCCCGCTGGGAACAGGTGCAGAAGGAAGTATCCAGCACTGGAAGTTATCAGCTGACTGAGACCGAACTCATCTACGGGGCTAAATTGGCTTGGAGGAACGCAGTGCGATGTATCGGCCGAATTCAGTGGTCCAAATTACAGGTAAGGCTCGAAAAGTGTGCAATAAATATTCTGTTTCGGTATCTTATTGTGATTGTGTGTCTGATCTTGACTTTGAGTGTGATGGTATTGGTAACTTGCCCTGGTTTGGAGTTGTACGTTGTAAAGCAACAAGGGGTGTGGGATTTGAGTTCAGGAAATGTACAAGCTGCTAATAGTAATCATATTTAATGTCCAAACAGATCTTGGTAATCTAATTATAGGACATAATACAAAGTCAATATAACATTAAATATATAAATAGAAAATACATTAAATCATTAAGCGATTATGCTAAAATTGGAACATCATCCGTTTATTAAGGAAAATAAACGGATGATGTTCAGCTAGACTCCTGTTGTTTTTTTTCATTCATGTACGATAGTAGATATTTATTAATATACAGTGTGTTAAAAAAAGGTTGTCGGATATTTTACCCAATTGCAGTACTGGTGGAAATAAACAAAAAAGTCTTAGTCAACATGGGTCCGCAATTCAACTGTTTTTGACATATAGTCGATCGCATATTGTTTTAGTAGGATAAGAATTTTCAAAGAAATTCTGATCGCAATGTAAATTAAACAAATGTTTATTTAAAGTAAAACTAATGAAATTGTTCTACATGTCTACCGTTCATTTCTAAGCACGCTGCACAACTTCTTATGAAAGATCGACGCAATCTTTCGAAAATTCCTGGAGGCCTCCGAATTTTCTCGCAACAATTTACGATTCGTTGCCTGAGTTCTTCCAAATTGTTTACAGATCGTGCGTACACTAATTGTTTTAGATGCCCCCAAACATAGAAGTCTAGAGGTGTCAGGTCAGGGGACCTAAGAGGCCATGCAGTTGGTCCACTCCGTCTTATCCATCTCTCGTTGTAATCTTGATTTAAGAAATTTCTAACTACGATGGAAAAATGCGCAGGAGCTCCATCGTGCATAAACCACATAGTATTTAATCTGTTAAAAAGTGGCACGTCTTCCAACAAAACGGGTAATTCATTTCTTAAAAAATCCAAGTATACTTGTCCCGTTAAACGATTAGGGAGAAATACTGAACCAATTAAAAAATAGCAAGCCAAACATTTAGCGAAAAACGGTTTTGGTGATGCACTTCGACAACAGCATGGGGATTTTCATCTGCCCAGACGTGATTGTTATGAAAATTGAATATTCTGTCTCTTGTAAACGCAGCCTCGTCACTAAATAAAATCTGAGTCGCAAAATTAGGAGTTTCTGCTAGCTTTCGTAAAACCCAATGACAAAAAACCCTACGTGCATCATAATCGAGAGGAGCAAGAACTTGAAGCACGCGTTGAATGTGGTAGGGATAGAGCTGCTGTTCCCGCAGAATTCTCCAAATAAGAGGATGACTGACGTTCAGTTCTGCGGCAAGTCTTCGGGTGCTAATATTTGGGTTGTCTTCTACCCGTCTCAAAATATCTAATTCTACTGCGGGAGAAGAAACTGATCTAGGTCTACCAGAACCACCATTAATTTTAAATGAAGCAGTTTCGGACAGCCGGATATGAAGTCTTGAGAAAATCTTATCACTCGGTAACAACCGATTTGGAAATTCTTCGGCATACATACGCCGTGCTTCAGTGGCATTACCATTCGCACGACCGTACATAAAATGCATATCGGCCATTTCTGCATTTGTGTACTTATGCATAATTTGAAAACAAAAAAAATTTACGCAAATGATAAATAATCTGATGACAGATGTCTGACAGAACTAATTTTAAGTCACAATCAGTTGTTTGACAAAGGGAACTATTCTCAAAACCGAAAAATGTTTTTTTTTTATTTTAAAATATGCAATCGACTATATGTCAAAAACAGTTGAATTGCGGACCCATGTTGACTAAGACTTTTTTGTTTATTACCACCAGTACTATAATTGGGTAAAATATCCGACAACCTTTTTTTAACACACTGTATATTGCCTTATTACTTATCATAATTATTTCAGTTTTGAAATCAAGTATCTTTAATTTATTTTATAGTATGTCGAGCAATAGTTGTTTAAGATTGGCACACCTAAATATTAAATCCTTACTTCCCAAACTGAGCAACTTTGACTGATTTTATTGCCACACAAAATATTAATATTTTAGCTGGATTTAATTTTTATCGAAGGGATAGATTTAGGTAAGGGTGGTGGGGTTGGTTTTTATATAAGAAAAGATATACAGGCACTTGTTATAGATGCTAATAAAGTCATTGAACAGTTGTGGTTGAGCGTTTCATTCGATCAATATAAATTCATTGTTGGTGTAGCATACAGACCACTTTCTATGGGTTATAAACACTTTTTTTAATGGACTTGAAGGCTCTTTAGACATATCATTTTCTATTACAGAGAAAGTGTTCTGCTATGAGGATTTTAACGTTGATTTATTAAAAAAGTAATAGAATCTTTAAATCTCAAACAGATTTTTTAACCAGTCAACACGATCAACTAAATCTTCTGTTTCCCTTTTGAACGTTATTCTTTGTACCGATGTTGTTGAAATTATTAATTCCGGAATTTTATTTTGTAATTTTTCTAATCATGATGCAGTCTTTTGCAATACTTTTCCATCTGTACCAAAGATAGGACCTATATTTCATTCATGTAGGAAGTTTAAAAGAACTGATTTTGTTAAATTTGAATACGATTTACATGCTAATTCCTTTTCATTTCATGTTTTCTATTGATATGTGAATTATAAGGTTGACTTTCTTAATCAATGTATATTATATTTGTTTGATAGGCACTCACCAGTCGTAACTAAACGTTTGACAAAGAAGCGTATTCCTTGGGTAACTGATAATTTACAGTTATTATTTCAATTACGAGATAAAGCGAAATTTCATAAATCGTCTACACCTGCTCACTGGGACTATTATAAAACTCTGTTTTCTTTCGTTGATCCAATATTAATTGCTAGTATTGTTCAAGGTATTGATTCAACAGCTACTGGTGTTGATCAAATCAATTTAGCAATGATTAAATTGTGTTGTCCGTATATCATATCTTACACAACTCACATTATTAATTGTTGTATAGAAAAATGCCTTGGTTAAACCTTTACCAAAAATAAAAAAAAAAATCCTTGTAATTTAGATGATTTAAGACCCATTAGCATTTTGCCGACGGGGTCTAAAATTTTTGAAAAGAGTTATTTTTGTGCAATTAGATGATTTTGTTAATAGAAATAATATACTTCCATAAACCCAATCTGGTTCCAGAAAGGGTTACAGTGGTGAAACGGCACTACTTGGTGTGACGAATATCATTGGATCAACTGATAAAGGTTTAGTAACAGCTTTGGTACTTCTAGACTATTCTAAGGCATGGTTTGTCATGCTACTCTTTGTTCTCTTTTAAATAGCTTACGTTTAAGTGTCGCATCAGTCCAGCTTATAAAAAGTTATTTGGGTGTCGTTTTAAATGGTACTGTATCGCTGCCTCTATGTATTTCTGCTGGTGTACCACAAGGTTCTGTTTTGGGACCTCTTCCCTTTTCAATATATACGTCTTCCTTTACCAACCAGCTGAACTGTTGTCGCAACCATATTTATACTGATGACATGCAATTGTATCTGTCTTTTGAGCTAGCGAATTGGCGCAATGCATTGCATAGTATTAATGCTGATTTAGAATCCTTAAGTGAGATTTCCGCTAAATTTGACTTGCGTTTGAATCCCTCGAAATCTAAAGTATTATTGCTCGGAAAATCTAAAATTTTAAAAAGACAGTTAAACAGTTGCCCAATTGTACAAACTGCAAATACATAATTAGTGTTTGTCTATGGATAACTCTCTTAGATTTAATGACTCAATAACCAAATATATTAAGCGTGCTTATATGAATTTAAGGAAACTTTATTCACATAAATCCTCCTTACCTATGAATGTCAAGTCCAAACTGTGTCCAAACAGCACCACATTGGTGCTGTCACAGTTTACCTACTGCTCTACCATTTATCATACAGCTATAGACAGTATTACGTGCAATCGCATTCAGAGGATCCAAAATTCATGTCTGCATTATATGTATATGGAATTAGAAAGTTTCAACATATATGGCATAGGTTGAAAGATGTTGGCTGGTTAAATATGAGGAATAGGTGCGAACTGAAAATATTTGTATTTAAAAATTAGTTTTAGGACCGACATTCACAATATTACCACGAGATTTGGGGGTTTGATATCCCCTCCTATCTTTAGGACATCCCTGTTTAAGCATTCTTACTCCTACAATATTTAGAATAAATACAACTCTATTGTTAAAGACCTTAAACCACTGAATAATGTCTTAATTTCGAAATAAAATGCAGTTTTAAATATTTATAAATATGGTTTAAGGATATTCATCGGCAAAAAGGGCTTTAAGTCATAATGAAATAAAAATCGAAATATTGGGTGCATTAGGGATCACAACTATATGACTTTGTTAGATTGGTTGCCTACCTAAAACGCTCCCTCCATTTGCATTTAATTTTTGACATAGTGTACATGTATTTATCGCTATTTTTACAAAAAATAAAAGCCTTTAATGATTAATTTGTAATTAGGAATGGTAGGGCCACGACCCCGTAGTTTTTAAGAGGAGCCGCCACTGGCAATCTTACTAAAACTATTCCTCTTAAATCGTCTCCCTTCTCATCAAACAGTCTTTTAAGACTTGTTAAACTTACATTAGAACATACAGTTCAAATGTGGCGAAAATTTCAAACACTATTCCACTTAAATCATCTGCTTTATCTTCGGGAAACTTTTGCACGTAGTAGTTAGGTACTGTCTAAGATTATCTTTACTTCCTTAACTTCGATGTTTCCAGTCTGCGCGTGTAAAGAGACTTCCGACACGTTCAATTTTCACGAAATGGTCGCGAAAAATATGCACCATATTAAATTATGCAAATGTACACATAACTATGCGCAGACTATTTCGTTTATTTTAAGGACAAAGACGTTCTTCTCTAGTAGCTTTAGCACTATATGTGGACGAATACAATAGCAGCGGTATTCGCCAGTAAATCTTGCATGTTGCCTCTACAGAATGGCTGAAGCAGGAGAGACTAGTTATTCTTCATTACAAATTCCACGGAGATAACGTTGACACAATATTAAATGAATTGTGCTTATGAAATGGTTGTAGTTTGCGAATACGTGTGGATGGCTGGATGGCACGAGGAGTGATGTGATATAGGCTTGTGGTAAAATTTATGCCAGGAATGAAAAGATATTACCACCTACATGAGTCTAGTGTCTCTAGTAAGTAACTATTTCGGTAAAGGCATATTCTGAATTATGTATTCGTAGTTTGTGTTTAATTTATTTATTTAATTAATTGATTCTTTTGATTGCAACTAACTGTAAGTAAAGTAAAATAAAAATTAGGAACAAGTAATTCCTACTAGAAGTTCGAAAAAAAAAAAACGAAACCAGAATTAATCACGGAAAAAAAGGAATTGTTAAATCAATGAAATATTCATTGACACAAACAGATGGCTTGTTTATATATGGGCAAACAAATATTTATTTCCCTCAAGTAACTTTTTCAGTACCAGATACTCGATTCAAATGTTCACAAGTTCACAGTATTTGTTTTAACAAAGATAAACTGGATTAGGTTAAATATTCCAGAAAATTGGATTAAATGTGCTTACATATTTAAACCAATTACTTAACTATTTATTTCAATTTAAACGTTTGTTTACACTAAATAATTACCTATTTGGTTTTATTAGTTATATTCATTTAGTTATGGCCAAGTATTTTGTAGAGTCAATTGATTGCACCGACTTCAGTTGCCTAACCGTACTTTGTTGAAACAAGTTGTTTTCATTCTAACTGTATATTACTACGTTATTGTTTGTTGTTACTATTGATTTCTTGAAACTGGATTTTAGTAATCGTTACTCTAAGCCTCGCTTCTGTCAATTGCTCTCCGCAATTTGGGATTAATTCGCAGGCACACTGCTAGTGGCAGCTCTGATGATCACTGTTCCTATAATATATTTACCTGGTAAAGAGACAAATGTTTTAAGAACGTGTTTGCCATGTATTCAAGTTGTGCTAAAATATACTTTGTTACTATAATGAAACAGGAGAACTGCCATCTTTACGGCAATGTCTGTACTCATATAACATATAATATATTCAATGTATTTGCTACTATATGGGTAAAAAACTTTGCGTTAATGTTTACATCAAGGCAAGTAGTTGGGAAAGTTTAGATTCGGGAAAGTGTGATTTTCATAGATTTATTGATTACACAATTATTGATGTATTAACTATTATTGTTGGTTAATATTCTTAAATTACTATCAAGTTTTTATGTATTAAAAAATTGCCAAAAATAATTTTAAGGTTATTTATAAGATTCTTGAAGCAATTAAGGTCGCAAAGAAATTATTTATTTTATTAACCCTGCGTTTATTGTATATTCAAGAAACATATTGCAGCTATGGTCTGTGTAATCCAATGTCGTCCTATTTTCTTGAAATATGGCCAACGCTTGGTCTGTTTACAAACTGACTTTAGGTAGCACGGGTTTATTAACAATTTTTACAAGATCATTGCATTAACATACATAACAAACATCGTAAGAAAGCATATTGTTCGTCAATCTCAGTTTAGTGCTAAAATATTTGTTTTTGGATTTGATTCATTCAATTTTAACATTTTCTGATTTCTACTGCCTGGAGCTGAGCTACAGACCAAAAGTGTTTCAATAAGATAGAATAAAGATATTGGATTACACAGGCGATAACTAACAAAAAGATATATTTCTTGAAAATACAATAAACGGAGAGTTAATACAAAAAAATAATTTCTTTGCGAACTTAATTGCTTTAAATCTTAAAACTGTTTTTGGTATTTTTTTTAGTAGATAGACGAAAACATTAAAGTAATACAATATTTAAGAATACTAAACAATAATAGTGTAATCAATAAATCTGTAAAAATCACATTGTCGCAAAAATCAGGAGGCCGATTGACATATTGTCTATTGTTAACGTAACTAACTCATATCAAAATAGCACTAACAAGTAATGTAATTTTAAAATCCCATAACCATTGTTTTCTTAAAAAACAATTATCTCTGCATAACATCAAACAAGTTAAATACATATTCTATATTTCTAAATGAAGCCGTCTATTCAAGAGGCCTTTTTGTTGTTATGAATCTTTTTTTGCATGAATATTTCCGTATTCAGTATTTCTAAAGGAAACGCCGCCACCGAAACTCCGATTTGTTTATTCTATATATAAAGGCGGAATCCCACGGCGCGTGACTCGGCGAGCATGGCTTGCGGCTTGCGTTCGTCGAAGCTTGCCCATGCTTGGCTCGCGACAGAGTGTGGCAAGTAGATAGGCATTCCCACGAGGTGTGTGAGTTCATAGTGTGGATTCGTGTTGGCTTGGCAAATCATGGTTTTAGTTTCTCCAGTGACAGCGGAGAGTTTGGTTAAAAAGTAATTAACATGAACGATCGGCGGAGACGTGTTGCAGTTTCTGTTTTTGTGACTTGGATCTCGCGGATTCCAATTCGCCGGCTCTCCTTCGTATGCTGACAAACATTCAAGAACTATGTCGTTTGACCATTCCATTTTTAAAATAAATAGCTCTATACCTCTACAGCTACGAGACGCTACTGAAATTTAATTGCACCATACTCGCCGATGGCCGTTGGATCGGGTCGAAATTATACGAGCCGAGGCCGGAAATGCGCGCGTTCCTTTGGCTCGCCTCAAATTTACCGACAACAATCGGGAAAACACAAACCTCTTCAAGCCGAGTTATAAATGACGAACCTGGCAATTCCCACGGCTCGTGGATCGGCGAATCTAGCTCGTAATTCGCCGAGTCACGCGCCGTGGGATTCCGCCGTAAACCTTTTCTCTCTATACATTTATGTGATTTATGGCTTTGATAAGTGAATATACCCTCTAAAAGCTGCATTTACACCCAAGAAATTTTAAAATTGACAATTGCTGGTATCCCGAGTTTTCCTGCGAGAAGTGTACATATGTTACAAATGTCACAAACTTAGGTTCACCATTCTTACATATACATATTGCTGTGTACTGAAGGTACAAAAGAAAAAGCAAAACGAAAATTAAAAATGAAAATTAAATTAACCAGCTCAGCGGATAAAAATAAAAAGGGCGCAAAAGAACAAATAAACTCCGGGTTACCCTCGCAAATTAAAACTAATCACGAAAAGTTAAAAGTGGGTGAAAGAAATCTGACTTTCTTTAATTACTCCAAAAATTGAAAAGGTTTAATCAAAAATAAAAGAACAGAAATTTTGAATGACGTTAATTCACAATCAATAATTTTATTATATAAAAAAAAAGAAAAAAAAACATTAATTACAATTACGCAGAAAAAAAAAACCTTGGACAAAAGGTCCTGGTCGAAATCAAAACTGCATTAGACTCTAATTTACAAAAGGACTATGCAAAATCCTTTAACAAAGCAAAAGGTAAAATAGTTCAGGAAGATAGTCCTTTTTTATAACAAATCAATCCACGTGGTTTCAAAATTAAAATAAAATAAATTAAACGTGGACAATTCAAGTGAATTTACATAAATGAAAACTTACATACAAGCACAAAGCTTCTATTCACCCAACCCGAGGTGATTATTATAAAATACAAAACAGCAAAATATAAAAAGACGAAAAATTAACTCTTTAAACTAAATATCTTCCTGCACGAAATAATAAATGATCCTATATCTAATTTGTGTACACAATAAAACAATACCAATTATTATATAACGAGTTCTTTGATGGATGAAATAATTTCAAAATTTAAGCGAAACAAATCTTTAAATAAAAATGAAATACCAAAATGGCAGTTGACAAAATAAATTTACATGTACTTACACCGGCATTTTGTCAAAGAACCCCTCAGGGTTAAACAGTCGCATACATATAAAATTTTACAGCTGACTTTTACAGCAACGCGCAAAGATCATAGAAGAAGAATTCTTCTAAGAAGAATATAAACTACATGAGCAAATAAAGATATATTAAAGAGTGAAATTAAATTTAAAACAACTGAACGTTAAAATAAATAAATTAAACAATTAATTCATTAACTAACTCTTATACAAAATAAAACAACTTGAAATTTCTGAGAAAATTTGCCCGAAACATTGATAGAGACAGATCGTAGTAAAATATGATCACTGAATTTACAACAAACGGGGTGCCAGACCACAGCAATATGTAAATCTTCTTTGATTTCTTGTCAAGTCTACCATAAATTGCAACGCGTTGAAATTGTTATTTGAAATAATTTTTCTGTGTTAAATACTAATTTGGCGTTAAGAATTAATGGTTTAATTGAAAAGGGTACACTTTTTTGACTCAAAACTATTATAATTATTTGAATGAAATCTTAATACTTTGTTGGATTTAACATTTAATAAATATTTGTTTGATTCAACTAATATTTGCTGACAAATTTCTGACAAAATATATGTTGTTGTTTTAACAAATCCTTTGTTTTTCTGTGTACGATATCTCGTGTTTTTTGCAAACTTTCTTTAAATTCACAAATTAATTCAGATAAAACTCACTTCGAAATTATTTTAGAATTCCAAAAATGTTTAATGGAAATTAGTCCAGTATTTACGCGGGCGAAATGTAACATTTCATTGGACCGAATAAAACTAACTTCTTCCCTAGTTCCTCCTGTCCGACATATTTTAGTGTCGTTAAGCATTCATCGATTTCCAATTGGAAAATTACGTAGTTTTGGAGCATTTAAACCCTTCGCCCACTAAAACAGACAAGGACACACGACCAACTTCGATTAACGTGGAACGTTTTTCGTCAAAGTCGCCCACCGAAGAGACCTAATGGCACTTCCAATCCGAAAAACATTCCCCCAGTGGTTTTACTGTTAACGTCAGTTTTTTTTTTCTACTCTTTTCCCCTGCTCAAACGACACAACCACGGAAAACGTGCTAACGATCGAATTAATCGAAAAGAGAAGAAAAACAAACGACAAAATTCTTTTTCCACGATACTTTTGGGAACGATTGATTCGAGACGCGTTCCGTGGGAGTCAAAACGATTCCGCCAAGCAGTATATTCAAATCTAAATCTTCTCTAATAGTCACCGATACGAGAGAATGCATTTCGAGTTACGTTCAGTATACACAAATTCTATCCTGAAAGCGCGTATAAACGTCTGCAACTGACTTTTTCTCGATTCCGAGCGCGGTCCGTTGTGAATTTATGTAAAGCATATTCTTCGTTGGCGCGTCCCGTATACCATCGGCAGATGTCGCCGATGTTTCCCTTGTTCCGGTATAGGCGAAATAAATTTTTAACTATCCACGGAGGCGGCATTTCCGATTTTCGGGGGGGAGGGGGGGGGAATTGTCGTGACGGAGTGACAAATCGACACGTCCCAGTGTTAATGCAAATACACGTCCGTTGTAGGAATAAGGGTTTTCGCATTGAATTTTGAATAAATTTTTAAAGAAGAACAGTTAAATCTTACGTAACGGTAAATGCTATAAAATTAAAAAGGTGATTTTCATGATCTGGAGCTACAATAAGTTTGATTTGATATGCGACACGGCCTTATTCGGAAAAGATTATTTTGATGAAAATTTCCTCTTAGAAAAAAAGTTTAGTCGTTGATTTTGTATTGGTGCTTGTCAAAATTACGCAAAACGATTGAGTTGAAGACGCGATTAATGGATTTCGCAACGGGAAAACGCAATTTTTTTTTGAAATGTATTTTTGTATTCTACATGTTTTAAAAAATGTTTTTGATAGATTTGCTCGTTTAAATACATGGATTCATGTAATCAGTAATGAGCCCTTAATTATTTTATTGCACCGAAAATTCAGGTTATTATTTTAGTGTCAATTTGTGGAGATATCATTTTGATTAAAGTCCGAGAGCTTTAATCTTTGATCATTAATGTCGGAATCACGCCGAAGCAAATTGTGAACCCCACGACAAAGTTAGTAGCAATAAAAATAAGTGTCTGTTTTAACAAGATACTCAACAAGTATATAATATTTGATAGGAAAAAATATCATAGTTAATTTGACATTTAGGCGTGAGTTAAAGTGAATATTAACTACCCTGCTAAATACATAGTTGACTATCTACCACGGTGGTCAATAGTCGCTGTATTCTATTTTGACTGGTAATTTCAAACAATTTCCTAATTAGCATCGAATCAAATTAAGCCAACTTCAAATATATTCACAAAAGAAGCGGATCGTTGCAAAGTCTTGAGTGTATACGATGATTTCTGGTAATTACCTATGCGAAAGAAGTTCAAATGTTTAAATTGGGATATTTCAAAGGTGTACAAATATGAAGAACTGGCGATATTTCTTTTGTTTTTACTTCCTTAAAATTCCCTAAAATCATCCTATGTGTGTTTGAAAATGTTTTTCTCTTGACACGCTGTTAGACAGAAAAATAGCTTTGATTAGCGTACCTGAATTGTACTCATTGTCAGTGCCCAAAATCGATCAATCAATCAGCATTGGTAGTTGTCCAAAGTAGCGATTCCAATAGTTTTGAAGACCACAAATTTAAATCTCGTCCAAAAAGAACTCTAAATCTCATTATTTCAATGGCTATTTTAAATTTTTCAATGCAAAGTCGTCATATCTTCTGTATTTTAAATGTTTTTCTCTTAATATTCTGCTACAAAAAAAATTAGCATTGATTGATAGGCTTAAAGTGTACTCATTGTCAGTGCGGAAAATTAGTCAATCAGCATTGGTAATTGTCCAAAGAAACGATTGTAATAGTTTTGAAGACCACAAATTCAAATTTTATAAAAAAAGTACACCTAATCTCATTATTTCAATGATTACTTTAAACTTTTCAATGCAAAGTCAACATATCTGTATTTTAAATGTTTTTTCTCTAAATATGCGCTGCTAGAAAACAACGAGCGATTGATGTGCAAACCTGAACTGCACTCACTGTTCCAAAAATCAATGAAACAATCAGCATTGGTAGTTGTCCAAAGTAACGATTGTAATAGTTTTGAAGACCACAAATTCAAATATTACAAAAAAGTACACCAAATCTCATTATTTCAATTGTTATTTTAAACTTTCCAATTCAAAGTCATTTTAGGTGGATGTGGTTTAAAATATTTTCTCTTAATATTCTGCTAGAAAGAAATTAGCATTGATTAGCAGACTTGAATTGCACTCAGTGCCCAAAATCATTGAATCAACAAGCATTGTTAGTTGTTCAAAAATAACAATTCTATATAGTTAGTATAATAGTTTTAAAGACCACAAATTTAAATATTATCAAAAAATACTTTAAATCTCATTATTTTAGAGGTTTTTTTGAACTTTTCAGTATAAAGTCATCTTATGTGTGTTTCAAAATGTTCTTATCTTAATATGCTGCTAGAAAAAAAAAGGTTTAATTAGCATACGTGAATCGTACTCGGTGAGTGCCCAAAATCAATCAATCAATCAGCATTGGTAGTTGCCTAAAGTAACGATTCCAATAGTTTTTAAGTCATTTTATATATGTTTTAAAATGTCTCTTCTTAATATGTTGCTAGAAAAAAAAATAGCATTCATTAGGAGACCTGAACTGCACTGAGTGCCCAAAATCAATTAATCAGCTGGCAGTGGTAGTTCCCCAAAGTAACGATTCTAATAATTTTGAAGACCACAAATTCAAATAGTTTAGATTGGCATACATGAATTGTATTCAGTGGCCGAAATCAATCAATCAATCAGTATTGGTAGTTGTCCAAAGTAGGGATTCTAATAGTTTTGGAGACCACAAATTCATATACCATCAAAAAATATTCTGAATCTCATTATGTCGATGGTTAATTGAAACTATTCAATCCAAAATCATTTTATGTGTGTTTTAAATGTTTTTTCTCTAAATATGCTGCTAGAAAAGAACTGAGCATTGATGTGCAAACCTGAACTGCACTCACTGTCCAAAATCAATGAAACAATCAGCATTGGTAGTTAGTTGTCCAAAGTAACGATTCTAATAGTTATGGAAACCACAAATTCAAATATTATCCAAAAAATACTCTAAATCTCATTATTTTAAACTTTTCAATACAAAATTATTTTATGTGCGTTTCAAAATGTTTTTCTCTTAATATGCTGATAGAAAAAAAATAGCATTAATTAGCAGACCTGAACTGCACCCAGTGCCCAAAATCATTGAATCAACACGCATTGTTACTTGTTCAAAAGTAACGATTCTAATAGTTTTGAAGACCACAAATTTAAATATTATCAAAAAATACTTTTAATCTTATTATTTCAATGATTTTTTTTTGAACTTTTCAGTCTAAAGCCATCTTATGTGTGTTTCAACATGTTCTTCTCTTATTATGCTGCTAGAAAAAAAAGGGTTAATTAGCATACCTGAATCGTACTCGGTGCCCAAAATCAATCAATCAATCAGCATTGGTAGTTGCCTAAAAGAACGATTCCAACAGTTTTTAAGTCATTCTATGTATGTTTGAAATTGTCTCTTCTTAATCTGTTGCTAGAAAAAAAATCAATATTCATTAGCAGACCTGAACTGTACTGAGCGCCCAAAATCAATCAATCAGCTAGCATTGGTAGTTGCCCAAAGTAACGATTCTAATAGTTCTGAAGGCCACAAATTCAAATAGCTTGGATTAGCATACATGAATTGTTTTCAGTGGCCGAAATCAATCAATCGGCATTGGTAGTTGTCCAAAGTAGCAATTCTAATAGTTTTGGAGACCACAAATTCATATACCATAAAAAAATACTCTGAATCTCATTATGTCGATGGTTAATTTAAACTATTCAATCCAAAGTCATTTTATGTGTTTTAATGCTTTTTTAATATGCTGCTAGAAAATAACTTAGCATTGATGTGCAAACCTGAACTTCATTCACTGTCCAAAATCAATAAATCAATCAGCATTGGTAGTTAGTTGTCCAAATTAGCGATTCTAATAGTTATGGAGACCACAAATTCAAATATTATCCAAAAAAATGCTCTAAATCTTATTTCAATGGTTATTTTAAACTTTTCAATCCAAAGTTATTTTATGTGTGTTTCAAAATGTTTTTCTATTAATATGCTGCTAAGAAAAAAATTAGCATAGATTAGCTGACTTGGACTGCACTCAGTGCCCAAAATCAATTAATCAATCGGCATTAGTAGTTGTCCAAAGTAGCGATTCTAATTGTTTTGAAGACCACAAATTCAAATATTTTGAAAAAATACTCCAAATCTCATCATTTCAATGGTTTTTTTAAGTCTTCTATCCAAAGTAGTGTTTTAAAATATTTTTCTGATAATACGCCGCTAGAAAAAAAAAATTAGCATCAATTAGCAGACCTGAATTGTACTTGGTGCCCAAAATCATCTTATATGTGTTTTAAAATGTTGATGGAAGACACACGGACCTCTTTCCAAATTCCTTAACCGATTTTACCGAATTCCTATAACTCTACACGCAAATACGACATCCCCAATCCGATAGTTTCCTAGATTTCGATCCCCTATCGAATCCCTCCGTCAAATCGATCCGTCCTAACCTCTCACCATACGCGACGGGTCCGTATGCGGCCGCCTGCGTTTTCTTTTTTTTTTGTCGAATTTATGGGGAGACGTCCATCACGGAGTGGCGCTATATTGGGGCAGAGATTCTGCCATATCGAAAGCACGCCACGTACCGAATACCGAAACCGCGATCCAAACGTCACCGATAGAATTTAATCTTGTCTAGGGCGGGCCCCGTTGTTCTTTCCTTCTTCCGTTTGTCTTTGTCTGTTATGCTTCTGTGTATCTTTTTGTTAGTTTTTGTTTTTATTATTTTGTAGGTTTCGATTGCGCTACGTCACCACCAACCAGTGCATGTTTCGAGGCCTTGTGCAATCATATAAGTACGGGCAACCAATAAGGGCAATATAAGGTAAGGATATCATGTGTTTTTTCTTTTTTTTTTCCAAAGTGGTTATCTTTTCTTTTCTCTATGATAGATAACAAAAAAACGTCTATATCACACTACATAATAATAATGAAGCATAGAGAGTATTCGATTTATTACGAAAACTGCGTTTAGGTATCTAAAATGCGGGTGAAATTAAATTCTGTTCCCTGTATTATACATGGCCTTGATTAGCACATTAATTAAAATGAATAAGAATTAATGCAATTCATAAAATAAGTTGAAGAGTAGACGAGAAAGATATAAGACATGCTTAATAAAAATCAAAGCATTTAATAATAAGAATTCATTTTTATTTTCTTTCGAATTTCTATCGTTTTTATTTAGTTAGCAGTAATTTACTAGTTGTCCTAACTTTAATGGCCGGTAGTGTAAAATCAGAAAACTGCGTCATCTTTATCCAGATAAGATAAACAATTTGGACTATCCGTATACAGGCTGTCCACCGAACCGGGTCATTAGATTTTTTTGAACTTCTAACAGGAATTTGATTTTGAAACTTGCAGTGTAGTCATGGCCCACTGTGGTCTATTTAAGGAAAATATTTTCAACTTTATAGCACTTTTCGGTATACAGGGTGTTGATATCAATTTTTTAATTTTAAATGGAATGCTACAATTTTTATCGGTACAATTAATGTATCGAGTCATTTGCAATTAGTTTACATGAGGGTTCCCTATCTCTGAACTCAACCGTTTTTGAGATATTTGCAATTTTGTTGATTTTTTGACGTTTGCACTGTTTAAGTGAAATTAAATAGCTGATGAGGTATCAGATATTTAGTGGTTCTACTAATGTCGATGTAAGTACAAAGACGTAGGTAGAAAGTGTTATGGCAATAATGACCAAATCACATACAGGGTGTTCGAAAACGCATCTCCAATGGATACCTTTAAACCAACAAAACTTTTTTATTTCAAATGGAGCATGGTATTTTTTATTACAGCATTGAATCCAGCGTAAAGTTCTACATCCATTGACATTAGGTTTTGGTATTTTTGATAGTTTCTGAGATAAATAAATAAATAAAATATTTTTTTCCTAAAAACACTCTGTATATTATTTTTCAGAATGATCGTTATCTTTTTTTGCATTGTTTGGTTTCCGTACCTGAGATATTTATCATTGGAACTTTTCCAATTATTAGCAAATTTTATGCAATTGTAATTATGAAGTATTAATAAACCATAATTATTATGCGACAGCAAATTACATGTTAATATTTTTGCCTGCTTATTGAATACATCAAAAATAAGTCAAATTAAAAAAAAAACTATTATTCTGGAAGAACATTTATATTGGACATTTTCGAAGACTTTTAATAGTTTGTTCCTGATTTATGTTATCTGTCTGTATCGCTTAATACCCTGTTTAATACAAAAAGCCAAGAGGCTGCATTGTTTTCTGGGATTCCATGTCAGACGGCTCCCCTACAAAGAAAATATCTGGTCTAGTAAGTGAACAATATTTGAAATATTATGGGTGCATTTAGGATATCTGCTTTAATTTCCCTTTGTATTTAATTTTTTTGAGGTTTTTATTCATTGCAAATAAGGGTAGGTATCTAATCTTTGTTACATTCTTCATGAATGTAGAATAAGTCTAAAGTGTTATTTGTATATGTAACTTTCAATGTTTTTCTTATTTCTTTCGATTTATAATATTTTACTTGTTAGAAGAAAATGTGTGAACGAGTTAACAGCATTAGGACTTACTATAAAAGATATGACTTGTTAATACTGCATAGATTTATCACTGCGCAATTTGGTAAATTACCAACAATGGATATCACTTGTTTGTTAGCACATCTCATAGCCTAATAATATCTAATACTTAATGTACGTTCTCTATGACTAAAATACATCACTATTAGTAAGAAACTAGCGAACGTTAGATATCAGAAACAAATATTTAGATAGGTTAGGCAAATAATGTACAGAGTGTTTTGTAGGAAAAAACTCATTTTATTTGTTTGAAACTTGGAATTTAGGTATATTTTTAGCAATTTTTTACAAGAAATGCTAATACTTCAAAATCTATTAAGAATAGGTATATCAAATCCTAATATCAATCGATGTAGAATTTTGCGCTGCATTCAATGTTGTAGTAAAAAAATACCATGTTCTATTTGAAAGAAAAAAGTTTTGTTAGCTTAAAGATATCCACATTGGAGACGCGTTTTTGAACACCCTGTATGTGGCTCAGTGATTATTGTTATAACACCTTATAGCTACGTCCTTGTATTTACATCGACTTTAGTAGAACCAGTAAATATCTGCTATCTCATGAAATATTTGATTTTATTTGAAAGAGTGCAGATGTCAAAAAATCAACGAAAATGTATAAATATCTCAAAAACGGTCGATTTTAGGGATAGGAAACCTTCATATAAACCAGTCGCAAATAACTCGTCAAATTCATTCGACCGATAAAAATTATACCATTCCACTTAAAATAAGAAAGTTGATATCAACACCCTGTATACCGAAAGTGCTGTAAAGTGAAAATATTTTCCTTAAATAGATCACAGTAGGCCATGTCTACACGCAATTTCCAAATAATTTTCTACTAGAAGTCAAAAAAATCTTAATGTCCAGTTTGGGTGGGTCACTTGTATACCTGAAACGAAATTTCTACTCCACTTCTTTAAAGCATAAATAGAAAAGAAGATGTGTTTAGAAAAAATACTTCCAATTATAGTATATTAAAAGTACGAGTTTGCATAAGGGCATATTTTTGTCGCACGAGTTCAAGTTTAGAAAAACGAGCCGCAGCGAGTTTTCTAATGACGAGTCGCGACAAAAAGCTTATGAACGAGTCCTATTATACTATTTTCTATTTTGCATTCATATTGATAATAAAATAAAATTCAATTAAAAATGTTGAGTTTTATTTTTATATAAGTGGTCACATTGACTACATGACATTTGACGAATTCAAATTCAAATTCGGCTATTTTAAATTGTTTAAACAATATATTTTCATAAATAACGTCTTGTAATACTGTAAAAAAATGACAGTGATAACTTTTGGTGGGAAAGACAAAATTTATCTTGTACGTGCCACACAACTGCGGAAATTGCGGGATAAGCCGTCATAAATTTATTACCGAAAAAATGCAAAAGCAGTATATGAAAAAATGCTACATCAATTTTGAACTAGGCTGTACAGAATAATGTAACAATATCTGAAAACATTTTATTGGCAATTTTGACCCTAAAGGTAAAAATAAGAAATCTCTACCTTATGGTCTATGTATTCCATGCTGTCGTTCTTCTTTTTCCCATTTATAAAAATACAGACATATCAAAATATATTAAAATTAACAAGCCTATTTAAACGATTCTCTGAGGATACCGAGGCTAAGAAATCCTAAAAATTTTATGCATTGAAGATATTAATAAATTATAGAAGAGGTTGACGCAATTGTATTTAGCAATAAAGGTAGCGATATTATTTTGCAAAATGTAATTTTATGTAATGGATTTACATTTTAAGATCGTTTAAATAAATGGGTTACACAGGTCCTGTAGACAGATGAATCAAATATGTCCATACATGATTTAGAATTAAAAGAAGTGAATATTATTTTGGTGACAGTACCTAAAACAAAAATAAGATATCGTAAGAGTTTTTTGCAATTACGGATGAAAGATGGATTACCTTTAAATTAAAAAATATGTCGCCCTGCGACCAAAAAATCATTAATCATTCAAGATTCTTCCCTTACATATGCAATGGTTATTGTATATCGTGGCCGATTGGAATTAATACGATTGGCCAAAATGCCTAAATTTAATAGCTGATTTCTAAAATTGCCAAATTCAGAGCTTTATAACTGGACATTTGCTTCAGGACGTGTTAAGTGCTACACACTAGCAGCGCAGGCAGGATTGCTGATATAAAACGTCATGGTGGTGGAAGGTCATCTGCGGTGGTGAGGGTTTACATCGAACATCTATGAAAGTAGTGCTGTAGCGCGAACAACTCATCAGGGCCAAGTACATCTGGTCAATTCTAGAGTTATATCATCCGAAATGATTCTCAATCAAAAGATCTAACCATAAAGCCAATAACATAACTCAGGCAAAACTTTGTACGCAAGAATTGCCCTGGCATAACAATACATGCCAAGACTGTTCCGTCAGTGTAAATGTTACATGTAATCACGTTTCATAACATAACAATGTAAACTAAATTAGTTAGAATTTTTGATTAAAAGATTTACATTTACCATGCATTAAACGTCAATTTGCTTTCTGTCATAATGTATTCAATACAGCAACCTATTAGAAATGAAGAAAAGGCCGTATCACAATGACCTTTTCGATACGCAAAAGCGTGTTACAATTGCGTTTAATGACACCGCAAAATAGAACAAAGACAATTTATTATAACTATAAATTCGATATGAATCCTAACATCGAAAATTCTATCAAGCAATATATAAAAAAATGGAAAAGATACTTTAGTCTGACCCTCGGTAACATATAATAACTTCGATACTTCTGGATCTTCGGCATCTGTTTTGTTGTTCTCAAAATATTACAATACCTATAGCATACTCATGAAATTTAACGGCACATTTTCAACAATAGATCACAGAACTTCCCACCGATCACACACTATCTGTTTATATGGGAAAATTTTCTATGTCGACGCATTATAGCTGTTTATTTATTTCAAAGTCGTTCTGTGTGCAACGATATGATTAAGCAATGCGTAACCATATCACTATCCCGTGGTATTTCCCTTATAAATAATTTATGGCCACTATACCGACTGTAACTTCAAGTCAAACTAATTTGCTACTATAATTAATTAGTTTAGTAGTGTATTAAAAGTTGAGGGTGGAAAAACAAAAATCGTTTCAGCGAAGGTCGGAATTCTCAAGATAAAGAATAAAAAGCTTGAACGTAGATGACGCCAATCATGTTTTGCGCGGGAAAATTCACGGCTTTTAACTTCTGAGAGGCGCTTGTTTGTCTAATAGCGTCGAAAAGGGCGTACATCTATCGCCTTTGAGCAATATGCAGAAGCATTACGTTGATGCGCTCCTTGCTTCGTACAAGGATATAAACATACGTTTATGCAATGCTCTCTTTGGGAAAGGAAAAGCTCGTAGGATAGTGTTAGAAGGCGCTCGGTTTAACGAGCTGAGAAAATCGCACTTACGAAATGTATTATGTATGTAGTATTCGACGCTTCTCGAGCTAAAATGCCAGAATATGCTGTTGTTGGAAAAATTAACAATGCAGTAAATTTGGGTTCATCGAAATAGAATGAAAAGATTATGAAAGCTCTTTTGTAGAAATCATCATCGAGCATCGAAAGTCATACTTGTAAATCGGTGTAAAATTTAAATTATAACTTGAGTTTTCTTAAAACATTTCGGATTTTTTAATTATTGTTTTGTAAAAAATATGCCCCGAATATCCGATCACTACACACAAAAAATAATTACTCAATTTGAATATAAATGCATCACATTGAATATAACATAACTTCCTATATAACCAAGAAAATGATGTATATATATTGAGAATAAAATTTGTTCAGTTTTCCAAACCCGTGAATTTGTTAGACGAAACAATTTTTTAGTTCAAATGTAATCAATATACTAAAATCATTATGAATATATAATATTTTCACCACAAAAATTATTATTTTAGATTTGAGTAAATAGATTTTCTCAACTGGACTCTATCATATTTATGCCTTAATAATTTATGTACATTTGATAGAAGTATATAAAAGTATTATTTGAAGTATTGCCATTATTTGCTTCCAAAATAGAAGTATATTGAACTGATAATACTTACCTCCTCAATTTCCCGCATTTCTACGATTCCAGGGTAATAATTACCTATTAATTTTTGTGTCTGTAACACCAAAAAAACCTCGGGGTAGGGGAAAATTAATAAATAAACAAATATTATGTAATTAAATAAATTTACTGTCATACTTTATAGTTTTACAATGTTTAGGAGAAGGTAGCGTATCGGGGTACTCCAGGAGTGCGCACGGGATATTGATGCGTAGAGGTATAGATGTTATGCGTATCCGTCGTTGCGACCGGTGTTCTCGGGATACTTCCCACTCAATGCCTGGGCCTGATATATAGTCGGCGTTGGTTACTGATATAATTTCAATCAGTATGATAATTTACTGGTATTACCTACTGAAAACTAATAACTAGTAAATACCTACGTATTGCTGTGTACTGAAGGTACCAAAGAAAATGCAAAATGAACTAGAAATGAAAATTAAATTAGCTAGCTCAAGCAATAATGAATTTAACTTTTTAGAATTCAAAACTAATCACGAAAAATAAAAAGTGGGTGAAAGAAATCTGACTTTCTCCAACCACTCCAAAAATTGAAAAGGTTCAAACAAAAATAAAAGAACAGAACCAAGAATGACGCTAATAACAATCAAAAATTTATTATATATAAAAAAAAATAGTTAATTACAATTATGCCGAAAACAAAAACCCTGGACTGAAAGTCCTGGCTTAAATCAAAAAACTGCTCGAATCTAAATTTACAAAGGACAACACTAAATCCTTTAACAAAGCGGTAAAATAGTTCAGGAAGATAGTCCTACTTATAACAAATCAATCCATGTGGTTTCAAAATTAACCAAACGAAATTAATCGTGGAGAATTCAAGTAAATTTACATAAATGAAAACTAAAAGCAAACACAAAGCTTCTCTTCACCCAACCCGAGGTGATTAATAAATAATTACAAATCAGCAAAATTAAAAAAAAAACGAAAAATTAACTCTTTAAACTTAAATATATCTTCCAGAACATAAATAATAAATGATCCTATATCTAGTTTGTGTACACAATAATATAATACCAATTATTATATAGCGAGTTCCTTGATGGATGAAATAAATCAAAATTAACGAAACAAATCTTTAAATAAAAATGAAATACCAAAATGGCAGCTATGAATATAAATTTACATGTACTTACACGGCATCTTGTCAAGGAACTGCCTCACAGGGTTTAACAATCGCATACATATAAACAGCTGCGTGCGCTACGCCACGCACAAAGATCATAGAAGAAGAAAACTTCTAAGAAGGACATGAGCTACATGTGCAAATGCTAACAAATCAAAAAGTGAAATTAATTTAAACAAACTGAACATTTAAATAAATAAATTAAACAATCCAAAGCATTAACTAAATCTTATACAAAATAAAAAAAATTGAAATTTCTGGCAACATTAACAAAGGCTTATCGAAATAAACAAAAAAAAAAAAAACACTGAATTTACGACAACCGGGGTGCCAGGTCACAGCAGTATGTTTGTTAATGTACACACCTACCATGTTCATATATTATCGACACAATGGCGCTGACTCTAAGTGTTTTTTCAAAGTTTTTTAAACCAGTAATTCTTTAATATTAGATAACACGTACGTACTTACCTTCGAAAATTTTAATAGTAGCATCTGTGCATCAGTCCCATTCCACCCCATTCTCTAAGTAGCTGTTGAAACGGCGGGGTATCCATTTAGTTTTACTTACACTCACAACCAACAACACACTGTTCGCTGGTCAATCAAAAAGTGACGCCAAGTAAAGCGTATGTATATGCAAAACCCCCTAAATCTCCCTAAAAAAGAGGGAACCAATGACAGATAATTTTTAGTGCAATAAATGGTGGGGTAAAATTCGTTTTAAATGTTTCAATATTATGATAATTTCAATTTGATATTTCATGTTTTCAGTACAAAGCATTTAATAATTTTATAGTATAGTAATTCATTATATGCCAACAGATATAAGGGATTTTATTTTGAATCTACAGGCTTTCTCACTATGATTGCATAGATTATCCTACAACAATAACAATGTTATTTGGAGGAAGTATACTTCAAGGCAAATATTTATAGTATTTGTTCTAAGAGTATATTGTGTTTTCAGAGAATTTAATCTTATGTTCTAACCAACAAGATTTAGTTCATTTAAATATATATATTAAGTTTCGATTTCTGAATAAATAAAAATATTCAGATTGACAATAGATTTTTTTTGGGTGTAAGCACTATAACAGATTTGATTAATTCGGAACAATTGTTTCGGGAACACGTGGATCCACATTATCAGTCGAAGACCGAATAAATTCCGTGAAAATAAGAAGGACCGATCCCTATTACCTAAATATGCACTGCTACCTCTCTCTCTAAAAAAAAACACATTTATAAGTGCTTTTTTGTACCCTTCGAAATACAAAGAATTAGCGACTTCTTTTCTACCCCCATAAATCAACCAAACTGGAGCATTGCGTGGATGCTGCCTCCTTATTCAATAAGTTATTTTAATATATATTTTTTTTCCATGTATATGGTTTCGTATGCCTCTAATTCTTTCGGTGATTTCGTACATTTTCCACTAATTCAAGGCTTTTATGTCGATTTTATGTACGGTATCGTTTCTATGTTGCGCAGCGCTGAATAATTCAGGTGTACCAAATCGATAACATGCAATGTGTTCTTTGAATCTGGTTGCAATCGCGCGCTTTGCTTGCTACAACCGATTTTGTAAATGCCGGATCTTTTCGTTGGGGTGAAGGTTATCTTTCGCGTTACCTAAAAGATTTGTTGTTCCGTAAAGCAAAAACAAATGTTCAAATTTTGTTCTTTGAAAATATATCCTAAACCTTTTGAAATGCGATGAAAAGGTACTTTAACATGCTTTTTGTCGCGATTGTCTTCTGAAGTTAAAGTCGTAGCACTTCTAACGTAATGTTTATATCGGACTTTCTTAACTTTCCGGACTACATCTATAGAAGAGTGACCGTTATAAATCGTTACCTTTTTAATGAATTGCAATTCTTTGTTAAATCTTAAATCAAGATAGCTTAGTGGCAAGAAACAATAATAAATTAGAAATGGACATCTATAGAAAAGAAACAAATACAAACAGATTTATAATGGCCAACTCTAATCACTGTGGACAACATAAAATAACCGACATTAATTTCCTAATCAATAGACTTATAAAATTCCCACTTAATAATGCGAGATTTAAAAAAGAATTGCAAGTATTTGTGATTTTACTATTATTTTTTTCAGTGCAGAAATGTGACAGTATAATAATAATCTCTCATAGTTCTATATATTATACGAGTAACAAAAAGCTACCTTGGATAGGACAGGCATTTTTTTGCCCTGAAATCTTACTAACACATTGCTATCCATTTGGAAACATTTTTTTATATCAAAATAGTTGGTATAAATTCGACGTCAAATATGACAAAGACCGCTTGCTAACTTAATACACCTTTAAAAAGAGAATTCTAAAATTTAGCTCATGGAAACTCAGATCATTCGTGTTTGTAAAATTTCGCTTTTAAAAAGGTTTTATACGTAATCCGGGCGAGAAGAGCTTTAATTTAACATGTAACACGACCCGGTTCAGAAACAAAAAAAAAACACGATCTTCAAAATTTGCTTTTAGAAAAAATAAAAAAAAATAAATCCATTAAACCCGCGTTGGTCTTTGTCGAAACGTCAAAAAGTTACTCCTCTGAAGACCTAAATAACGAGTTGTATGCGTAAAATGCTGTAATTCAACCCCTTCCGTTGGCGTTACGATACCACCGTGACGTCACGGTTACCATTCGGTAGTAGCGTCGTCGGCAGCTCTTATTGGAGTCGGAGGGTCAAACGTTATGGAAACTATAAATCCTCCTTTATTACCCTAGGACCATACGTATAACTGTAGGAGTTATGTGTTTTTGTATACCTATACGTATACGTACGTTGGTCGGTACAGGCGACATGTTTTTGGGGAGGTTGTGGGATTGTATTGCGTCCTCGCCCCTAGACAGATTATAAATTCCAATCCCGGGTTATATTTCCTTGACATGTTAAACTCTGTAGAGTGATATATCGCTGTTAATCAAAATTTGCCGCAAGATAAAATCACGTTTTGATATTTATTAGTACCTAATTGCTTATATATTTTATTTAAATAATCTATCAAGATGATGCAAAAGTGAGAGACTTTTTGTAAAGCAAAAAGAGTAAATTTATTGTTTCAAAAGAGCTGAAATGAAAACTAACTAACCCTCTACTCCATTAATGGGATTAATGTCAAATTCATTGACTAACCATAAGTGTTTATGTATGTCGTCGTAATTATAGTTTTGTACAACGCCATATTAATAGAAACGACGAACAGCGACATTCTCGTATGGTTACTCAAAGAATAACACATGAATTTGACATTAATCCATGTCAGAGCCAGCTGCAAACATTTAAAGATATGGCTAATTAGTCTGTTTAACAAAAAGTCGCTCATATCTCAAAATCTATTAGAGATAGGTATAGGGAATGCTGATATAAAATGATAGGGGATGATATTTATGATTTATGATAATTTCGAATTAAAATAGAGGGTGTTCTATTTAAAAAAAATGAGTTTTCTACATTTGAAAATATGTCACTTTGTTCTTCTGTTTTGAACACCCTGTATGTTAGAATGTAAAGTGTGTGTACCGTTTCTTAAGGTTATATCTATATTCATAATATAGCAATTTGGAGTGTCTACTTGACAGTATTAACCGAGATATTAATTTTTCAATGATGCAATGATTATGACTAGAGACCAGATTATATGCAAAGTGCGTATATTTTATTTTTGCATATCTTTAATATAGCTATATGTAGACGTATTACACTAATTGAAGTTAATTAGCGCTAATTAGTGATTGCATATATTGCATATTTAGGCATTTCTATGCATATTTTTACAAAAGTTGCATATATTGCATATTTAAGCTTTTTCTTATCCTTTCTATTAGTAAAAATTCCTAGTAATTCCTAATGTAGATCGACAACCGACAATTCTCAGAACGATAAATCTTTACATTGGTTTCTCTAATACTTTTTCCAAGAACTGCATGTGTTTAATTTCGCCTAGCAGAAGGGATGTGGTAAATACGTTTTATTATTATTAATTCCCAAATAAACTATTCATTCATTGAATATCTTTGAGCGAAACAGCATGTAATTGTGTTACGTTTTGATATACTGTGCGTACATACAATAAGTATAGCGAAAAAAATTCTTTATGGATTAAGCGATATCCTAAACTGGTAAAGGATGGCGACAAAATATTTTGTCAAGCTTGCAGTAAACTGGTAAGTTTAATTTTACTAAAAGCTTTACAATTGTTATACAAGATACCTTTAGCAAGATTAAACAATGTTAATTTGAAATCATTTCTGCAAAAATATTGCAAACATAATATACCTGACGAAAGTACCTTACTTAAAAATTATGTCATATCTTGTTACCAGCAAACAATAGCAGAAATTCAACAATTGGTAGGGAATAATTTTATTTATATCATGGTAGATGAAAGTACGGTTAAGTGTGGCCGTTATATTGCCCATTTGTTAATAGGAATTCCTCATGAAGATATTGTAGGTAAATCATATTTAATTTATTGTAAAGAACTTAAAAAAACAAATGCGACAATTGCCCAATTCGTTCAAGAAGGTTTATCAAATTTCTTTTTACTTGGAAGTATACCTTGTGAAAAAATTTTACTAATGTTGTCCGACGCTACACCATACATGATAAAAGCCGCGCAAAATTTAATTTTTTTTTATAGTAACATTATTCATACCACTTGTTTAGCTCATGGGTTCAATCGTGTAGCCGAAGACATTAGAAATCAATTCCCTTTGATTGATGATTAAATTAGCAATGTCAAAAAAGTATTTTTAAAAGCACCTTTACAAATCAACAATTTTATAAGGAGCGACTTCCCGGTGTTAAGTTGCCTCCTGAACCGATTATTACGAGATGGGGTACATGGTTAGAGGCTGCAATTTTCTTTGCCGATAATTTTGAAAGAATAAAAAATGTAATTCTTGAAATCACTGCTGACTGCATTGCTCTAGAAAACTGTAAAAAGATAGTAACATCAACAGAATTGCTACAAAACCTTTTGTATATTAAGTCAAATTATAGCTTTGTTTCAAGTGCCATTCGTAAACTAGAAACGCAAGGGATGTTGCTCTCGGAATCAGTCGAAATAGTAGACGATTTTGATATGCTTTGTAAGAAGGTTAAGGGTACAATAGGTAATTCTATATACGATAAATTATAAAAAAAGTGATAAATAAAAATGAGGGGTATTTGAAATTGAAGAAAGTTAAGAAAATTTTCTAAGGTGAAACAGTAAAGGATTTCGACTTTAATTTTAGTTTAGAATGTATTGCAAAGTTAAAAAATGCACCAATTACATCTGTGGATGTTGAAAGAAGCTTTTCTATTTCGAAACATATGTATTCTCTGATACAAGACAAAACTTGCTTTTACACAATTTTGAAAAACATTTAATTATAAATTGTTTTAGAAATATGTTGTGAAGAAATGTTGTGCAATAAAGTTAATGTTTAAATTTCTGCTCTTATTTATTTTATGTAAAAATTTTGTATATTGTCGCAATTTTTTTGCATATATATGCCCCAGGTTTATGCATATTTTCTCAAAAATCGATGCATACATAGGCGCATATATTCCAGTTTTTCTTTGCATGTAATCCGGTCTCTAATTATGACTAAAAAAAAAGGAAAACTTAAATACATAACTCAAAAACGGCAACAGGTAGCTACAAGAATAGCTAATGAAAACTGTCGTATTTATGGTCGTAAAATCCAAAAATGAACAAAAAATTATATCATTCTGTTTAAAATAATATAGTTGACGTCTATTTCCGGTCAACCGGAAGTGATATTCTGGTTTAGTATTTTACATGTATAGTTCCAATCGAACACATAATGGTGCCAAAAGCTCAAATATAAGTAAATAATAGAACATCATAAACTTTTAATGAACCACTTACGTGGAATACCCTGTATTTTTCCATCTAACCCCTACTACATAAATAGGAGAAGTACATACGTATCTCGTTAAATCAAGTTTGATTGGCGTAAGTGCAATCGCGAAAATTGCTTACCCTTAACGGATTACAGATACCACACGACTTGGAGGTAATCGCTTTAAAATAGATCCTGCACATACACCAAAGTCATCCACAAAGGCCCCGGTTGGGATGTTATCAAGGAAAATATTGTAGATTTCCCAATTACATGCTGGATTGAACGTTTTTTTCCGATATCAGATTTCGAAATAAATGCTGGAAATGATTGGTAAATAATTGGGGTCGATATTAGGGTGAAAGGTTAGCATTTAAACATCCCGAATTTAATAGGAATTCTTTTCGGAATAATGCTTAACTTAGTCTTATCTGATTATTTAAAACAATCGATTGTCAAATTGTATTGTACGAAGTAAAACAGGATATTCGGTAAAAATGTATTCCTTCTGCGACATTTTGGCGATTCAGTATATGTAGGTACTTCGAGTGAATTAGTAAATATCACTGTTTTTGTCGACGCTGTCGCTTGAATAATTTATAAATACTTTTACGACAACATACAGCATCTTTTATGTCGGATTAGTCAGATATAAAAAAGGTCTATAGTAACAGGCGGTGAAACAATAATGCCGGAGTCCTCTCTACCATATCGATTTCCAATTCTGCATTATTAAAACTGCGCCATTTCAATTTGGGGATTGTGCGAATACTTACAATAAATTCTAAATTCCAATTCTTCAGTTTTCGTGGTTATTTAATTTACGATTAAAATAAGAGTTCATTAAAAATTACCTATTTCTAATTTAAGGAAACTTCCAACTTGCCTGAATCTCCTTATCTCATTAACTTTAGCCTCTTTATGGAACGGTATCATGTTTGGTATTGCATTCTCCACTGCTTATGAAATGAAAGCTTTGAGTTCGTGGAGTCCTAGTTTTTTTTAGTTTTTATTATTAATCCTCAGAAAATTGCATAGTTTGTAAATACTACCAGCCTATGTAGCAGAATGTAGAGCAGAGGCATAGAAGAAAAATAGGAAATGCAGTTATTTAAGGAATGTAATTAGAGTAGCAGCCAGATTTTAATCATCTCTTTCTTTGGAAGTATTACAGTATGTTTTCATTTAGGAAATTCTTTACTTGCACAGTAAAAATAGAAAGATATCAGATATAAAAGAATATTAAATCAATTAAGCCTCTCCTTCTTAATATCCAAAAAGATATTGGTTGTAGGTAGAAAGGTGCTTTCTTTAATCTACAAATTAAAATAAGCATGTTTTAATATGAAAGACGAGATCATTTAGAAACGATCGATTCTGATCAAAGTTCACTCTTAGAAAAAGAATTATTGCTTGCGTAAGTATTTGGTCTTTGGAAAAGCTATACAATAATGAAAATACACAAAACCCTTTTTTTGTAATTTCATATATTTACATAGTAAGATATTTACAAATGTATTGTCGCTTGAAATGTCGGAACAGAACTGCTTATTACAATATGGTTTTGAACTAGTAGTCCTTTGTTACACTGACCATTTTTCGTTGGTGGGGTTACAAAAGTGATTGCGTGTGGTGTACAAAGGAACTCTGGTGGTCGTAAATTACAAATGAAGAGGGTGTCTGACAAAATAAAGAAAGAATCGAAAAAGGGAAAGATGTCTTCACTATTAACTTCTTAGAACTGAAGGAACTTAAATCTAAATATGGCGACGTAACAAAACTAAACTACGGAGTCGGGTTAGGACAAAACAAATGTATATAATTCTGTTATAAACAGTATACCTTATTGTAGGCAAATTTACTCCATCAACAATGTTGTCAATTATAATAATCACCCAAAAGTTCGAAAAATCTTAAACACCTCCTTATTTTATTAGTTAGCAATAGTTTTTTTACATTAGAGTGGCGTAGATGTCATTTACAGCGCCAGGATTCAGAATTCGAGCGCTGTAAATGACCTAACGCTCGACAATTGTATGTACTATATTTTTTGGCCCAGAAAAATATTTAGAAAATCTTATAGGTACGCCAATATAACGGTCAGTGGATGTCGATTGGTACCACTGCGTTTTGACAATTCGATTCAGCCTTAAATCTATGTCAAACTAAATTTTTTGATTATGATTTTTCGCTAATAACAAGTAAAACAGCAATAAAAATACCAGTTAATGTATTTTGTAAATGTCAAAGTGTGAATGTCCAGTTGACAAGGGCAAAAAAAATATTTGAGCAATTTAAAAACACACCATAATATTGCCCTAACAAATACTTCAATAGTGGTGTTAGATTCAAAGATTAGACACCAATTACATTTGCTTGAATAACCTACCTTCATTAGATTTGTCAGAAAAGCATATTAGACTTCTAAAATGCTTATCAATTGGTTCTATAGATACCATTTTATCTGCTAACGAACCTTTAATTTACAATCACAGTAGAATGTAATGCTAAGATTATTTTATATTTCTGTTAGGTTAAAATTACTGTATAATAAGATTACAAGTCCATACTGAGAAAAATACTCTCTACAAATAGGAAATTTACCAATTGCAATGGAACAAAGTGGTATAAACTTATTTTTTTTGGCATAGCTAACTATTTTAAAGCATCATATTTCCCAAAGAAATGGTACTTATGCAATTATGACCACGGCATTTTTCTCTGTGCACCAATGTAAAAATCTTCTTGTATAGATTAGGCAATGTATAGATTAGGCACGATTAACCCTGTCAGATATCGAACATCTGAAATGCAGATAAACAACCCTCTTTTGCTGTATTTTCAAAATTTCGACTTTGAAAAGATTTCCTAATTAATCTGTATGAAAAAAGTTTTCATTTTATACATAACGCAAGTGTGTCTAGGAAAAAAAAAGAATTATTGCATTGGTTTTGATCTAAATATCACAAACTGACACCTTTGAAGACCTAAATCGTAAATTTCGATATTAAAATTTTGCAAATCGCTTCTATACAAAATGGTGTGGTTTTCTTGTATTTGTAAAAAAGTCCTTGAAAGGGGTTTCTTGTACATGAAAAAAATCTTTAACTTGATATATAACAACCGTGTTCAGAAAACAAAAAAAAACATTTTTCTTTAATTTCCTATCAGAAAATAATCAACAATGATTAAAAGTACATTGGTCTTCGTCCAAATATCAAAAATTAATGCCTTTGAAGACCTAATCGACCAATCTCGATGCGTAAATTTGACATATCGCCTGCAAGTACAACAAGGAGTTGTTTTATTGTGTCTATAATGTTTTATCCTTGAACAGGTTTTGTTGCTCATCCGGATACAAAAACCTTTGACGTGATATATAATAGAACCATAACCAGAAGAAAAAAAAAACATTTTCACCCAAATTTCCCACCAGAAATAATTCACATCGGTTAAATCTGCACTGGTCTTAATTAAAATAATAAAAATCAACACCTTCAAGGATCTAAACAATGTCTCCTATCCTTAACATTTCTCAAGTCCCCTAACACCTCATCGCCAATTTATTTATTTACATCGATTAAATCTGCATTGGTTTCGATCTAAATATCACAAACTGACACCTTTGAAGACCTAAATCGTAAATTCCGATATTAAAATTTGCAAATCGCTTCTATACATAATGGTGTGGTTTCCTTATATTTGTAAAAAAGTCCTTGAAAGGGTTTTCTTGTGAAAAATGATGAAAAAATCTTTAATTTGATATATAACAACCGTGTTCAGAAAACAAAAAAAAAACATTTTTCCTTAATTTCCTATCGAAAATTAATGCCTTTGAAGACCTAATCGACCAATCTCGAGGTTCAAATTTGACAAGTCACCTGTAAGTACAATAAGGAGTTGTTTTATCGTATCTGTTTTATCCTTGAAAAGGTTTTGTTGCTCATCCGCATGCAAAAACCTTTGACGTGATATATAACAGAACCATGACCAGAAGAAAAAAAAAACATTTTCACCCAAATTTTCCACCAGAAATAATTCACATCGATTAATTCTTCACTGGTCTTGATTGAAATAATAAAAATTGACACCTTCGAGGATCTAAAGGATGTCTCCTATCCATAATTTTTCTCAAGTCCCCTTACACCTCATCCCCAATTAGATTACGGTATTCCCTTCCAATCCGCTGCAAATAAAGTATTTTAAATATTATATAACTATTTCTACACTATTTCTTCTTTGCAGATCGGCCATAACAGTCTTCCCCCAGCGCACAGACGGCAAACACGATTTCCGAGTGTGGAACAGTCAGCTAGTCAGCTATGCTGGCTACAAACAGGCCGACGGCACGGTCCTGGGCGATCCATTGAACGTGGAATTCACGGAAGTGTGCATGAAACTAGGTTGGAGAGGTGCTGGAACTAGATTTGATATTCTGCCGCTAGTTTTGTCCGCTAATGGCCACGATCCTGATTATTTCGATATACCCAGCGATCTGATATTGGAGATACCGATGTGCCATCCAAAGTAAGTCTAATTCAAATTTATTTCACAATTCAGACATAACAAATATTGTATATTCTGGATGCAGAATACAGCCGAAGTACATTAAGCACCCGAATATTCATGTCGATTGTTCGTGTAACTGCATAATTAACATAAATTGATTCGAAACAATATTTACTGTTACATTGTAACGTGTACCCATTTTAAACCGACATTTGAGCATTGACCTATAATAGTAATTGCATCAAACAAACGCGACTGAGATTTAGTAGTTCGGTGATGTTTTTCAGACAATACGTAAAGCGACATCATATAAAATAAATATCACAAACACAAACATTGTGTGTGCCTTTTCATTACCTCTTTAAATTTTACGTTGTTAAATGTTTGTTATACCAGTCTACTTATATTGCTTGTTATCTGTGGTATTTCTACCTTATATGGTTATGATCTTTTTATGTTTAGTTTGTCCGTAATTGAATAAAGTTTCTGGGGTAATTTTCCTTCAACTAAAGGTTTCATTTTATAGGGATGGTCTTAATTTTTTTTTAAATAATAACAATTTATTGTACTTAATATAAATTAAAATTACTGCGATATTAGCTACTTGAACGTCACAAGTAACATGTTCAACACATTAACTGTATTAATTACTTCTAATTTTACGCAGCACGAGAGATAATACATCTTGTATATATATCCAAACTTCTTCGTGCCTTTACGAACGTTCGTGTTTGTGTGTGTAATTATGCATCTAATATATCTTGATATGAATTGGATTATACAACGTGTGTATAAATTGTCGCAAAAGCTACACGTAGCGACATACTTCGTTCGTTTCTGAATCGAAAATCTAAATGGTAAACTATTGTACTATGCTTCATAAGCATTCACGAGGTTCTTGAAGTTCGGTTTTTTAGTTTCATAATATGCGTTTGTGTTCGTTATTTGTCGGTATAGATAGCTGTAATTTTGAATTTAGACGATTTCTTATTCCTGTTTTTTCGTAAACAGTTTCTTTTTGATTTTAGAGCCTGGTTTCAACATTTTTTCATAAGCATCCTCTCATGAAAAACACATTTGGCATCATTATAGGAAAATGACTTTGTATTCTAATTTGATTTCAATCAAAACCATTACTGTCAAATTTTGACATTAATCTGAAGTGTTCAATTTTATGCAAGCTCTGCTCTTTTTCGTGATTACTCGTATTCTCTTGATTAGTTTTTCTGTTTCAGTGTTTTTATCGTTCTCGTATTATTGTTTTGTTTATTTACAATGGTTTTTACATTTAATGAATATGCCGATATGTATATAGTATACGGTTTTTGTAATGGAAATGCTAACATGGCAGAACAGGAATATCGCGTTCATTTTCCAAACCGGAGACATCCTACTGGAAACGAATTCGACGGCTGGAACCACGTCCTACGGAAACTGGTTCATTTAAGAAAAGAAATGTCAAACGCTGTCGACCTAAACAACGGCGTACATTATCAATGGAAGAGGACTCAATCTAGTTCTATACGTGAAAACCTTCTTTATCCATACCATATAACTAAGGTGCAGCCGCTCTATGAAAACGATAACATACACCGTTTTAAAACTTTGTCATAGTATCTTAAATAGGATTCAAGAAGATGGCGACTTTTTAAGAGGTGTTCTTTGGACCGACGAGTCTATGTATACCAGATGATAATTTCACGATTGGGCAGATGAAAATCCTCATGCGTTTCGGGAATACGGTCACCAAAGAAAGTTTCCAGTTAATGTTTGGCTGGGTATAATAATCACGTGTCGTTGGGCCAATCTATCTGCAAATCGACTGATGCCACGGGTATTTAAATGTATTAGAACAAGTTATTGACGAGATGCCATTGAATATACGCCGTAACATGTTTTACCATGCATGATGGAGCTCCGGCACATTTTTTCTCGTAATGTGAGAGAGTGGTTTGGGTGACACTTCCCTAACAGGTGGATTGGCCGCGGTGGTCCTATCTTAGGCCGCAAGGTCTCCCGACCTAAATCCTTTAGACTTTTTGTTTGAGCTTTCATAAAAGGTGAAAGTTTACGCAACACCTCTACAAGACGCTGACGAAGTATAGGACGAATTAACGCGGGAGTATTAGAAATTACACCGAAAGGCTTGACAAGTAATACAGACAATACCTCGGTAGATTGCAAATGTGTTTACAACAGACGGATATCCATTTGAACATATGCGTAGGTAATAGCTGTCGCTAATTTATTACAAGAGATGCGTTCGAAAAATCAAAACTACTACTAATTCTGTTTTAATAAAGCTTTCTTATTGCTTTTCCCTATGTTCATCTGTGTTATCCAATTTGTCACTTGTAATTCTGGTCTGTCAATTTTGACAAGTATTGTAACTACTATTACGGTAGTATGTGACTCACGTGTTGCCAAATGTATGTTACCTTCAAGTGGCTCCTGAAGACGCATAAAGCATAGTACCATACTTTTATCATTTAGATTTTAGATTCAGAAACGAAGGAAGAATGTCGCTGCGTATAGCTTTTGCGACAATTTATACACAGGTTTCTACGAAATGTTATTGTTTACAAAATTACATTTTTACCATAGTTACGAATGGTTTGAAGACCTCTCCTTGAAATGGTACGCCCTGCCGGCTGTCGCAAACATGATGTTCGATTGTGGTGGTATTCAGTTCACAGCAGCCCCATTCAACGGTTGGTACATGAGCACAGAGATTGGCTGTCGTAATCTTGCGAACACACATCGCTATAATCAATTGGAGGTACACATATCTTAATCTTAAAAAGACGATAATCTCATATTCACAAGTAATTTTTCTACAGACCATAGCGCAGAAAATGGGCTTGGACACTAGAACCTCAGTCACCCTTTGGAAGGACAGAGCTTTGGTCGAATGCAACGTGGCCGTCCTCCACAGCTTCCAAATGAAAGGTATCACCATTGTCGACCACCACACCGCTTCTGAATCTTTCATGAAACACATGGAAAATGAAGTAAGGTTGAGGAACGGATGCCCGGCTGATTGGGTGTGGATTGTGCCGCCATTGTCCGGTTCAGCTACTCCTGTATTCCACCAAGAGATGGCGATGTATTTCCTGAAACCTTCATACGAATACCAGGTATTTGTTTTTTTTTTTTTTTGTTAATTTAGTTATTAGTTACAAATGGAACTCTACAACTTGTGCCACCTTTGTGTAGTAATACATTAAGTGCATGCATACAAACAATGTCTAAAACTTCGTCTCGCATATAATATTAGCAATAGATACTTAAAGTAAATCCTTGCCGTAGAAGTTTGGGGAGCTGTTTCAACTAAGCCACTCTACATACTTAATAAATTCCTTTTGTGTGGGATTATGTGCTAGATAGAGGGATTAAATTTGCTTGATTCAACTTTGTTAATGCTGCGTCTTCGAGAAACGAATGCTATTACTTCTTTGTGCCGTTTCTCTTTATGGATTTCTGAGATAAAGTTGGGAAGAAGACGAGTTGATGTTTAACGAGGTTATTGGAATATTAAATATGCGAAGTTTTCCTCAATACCTTTTAAAGAAAAACCTAATTATGGCAGTTTCTATTGGAATGAAAAGATCCTGAAAGAAATTGAAAAAGATTTTAGATAACATACCTTAAAAGAATAAAGAAGTATGTTCTTTGTTTTTAAATAAATTATATGACTATTTTAAATGTTACATATATTTTTAATTATAGGATCCCAAATGATCTGTTTTGGTTTTACTGTATGGTAAAAATATCTTTAACTTTCAATTGAAATTTCTGTAGGAAAACCGTAATGACCTTTCCAAAAGTGTTCTTTTTAAAAAAAATACTTCGAAATAGTTAGGTTGTGAGTATTTTGAAAAGGAAAATAATTTCTCGTACTTTGTACTTTGAAAAAGTATTTTTTTATAAATATTAAATAATTATTAAAATAAAAATTCTCCAAAGATCAAAAAAACCAAAAACAGATTTTTGGATTATGAGTATTCTATATTAGCCAGTAATTTTTTAGGGCGTCTTCCATGTTTTTATAATTTGGTATTTTGTCTTTATAATAATTTAAGTGCTTTCTAATGAATTTTGTTCAAGAAATCTTGCCCCAGAAACACCAATCGAATGCTTTTGGTTTTAAGACATATGTATGGCAAAAATTAAATTTTCCTGTAATTATATTTGAAAATTATTTTGCTATAATTTATTAATCTTTAATTTATCACTAAAAAATCCATTCCAAAAATAACAAGAAATTACAAGTACAGGTTTTGGTTCGCAAACATTTCAGAACAAAATACATTTTGTCACTCAATGTTTGAAAATTTCAAAGACATTTAATTTTTTTTTTTTGTTAGTATCCTTTTAAGTTATTTCTCTACACTTCAGCTTTAACTACGTAACTTGTAAAATTCATCCAAAAGACAAGTTTTAGATAACAAACAGGAAGAAAATATTTTTTTTCCCAGCAGGGAAGAAGTTGTACTTTACCTCCCTAGGGAGGAAAAGTAAGTGACATTGACATGATGAAACTGTACATCTTATAATATATGTGACATTATTGATAGATGACATTAGTACACGACCCAGTCTGAGACCATTTATGAGATAATTGCCAAATTATTAGGTATTAACTTTCAATTAAACTATTATTAAACACTTTTAAAACGACGCTAACTTGACAGTTCTCAAAAAATATTTGACAGATTAAGCCTACCATCTATCATGTCACTCATAGGTATGTCTTTATTATTTTACACCCCGTATAACTGATAATGATGGGCATAAGCAAATTATTTAAATAATCGAATGATTTCGATAATCGAATGATCCATAATCGAATAATCGTAATGATCGAGTGATTATTCGATTATTACTCTAATTGGAAGAGGATGGTTGTAATTGTTTTTTTCTTACTTCCTTTTTTCTTGCATAATTTTTTCCAATTCTTAATGACCTTTTCTTTTAGATTCTCATTTCGTTTTCTATTCCTCCCAATTCTTCTATACCGGGTGTCCAGCCTAAGATGCAACGGTCCATAACCGTATTGTTTTTTTGGAAAAATGTTTCAAATAAATGTTGCCTCGAATCATATTCTACACATTTTAAAGTTATTTCAGTAATGGCGGGACTTCGGTTGTACGAAGTACATCTATACTTTATTATTTTAAATGGAACATCCTGTATATTATTGTATATTTGGATTCCTTGTTAAATTTAAATAACAATACGTTAGGCATATATTGAGGCTAAGTTGTACCGTTTCCGACTTTTCGAAAAAAATGACATTTGCGGTCTTTGGTCATTTGTCTGCGGTGTTTGAAAATATCTTCGGGAATACGAAAGTTAGAAAGATGCGGTCATTGTGTCTATCTCCAAAGGTTTTGGAGATATTCGCATTTTTTCAGTTTTTCATGATAGATACGTATTGCGAAGCGCGCTGCCCCCTTCCCCTCGCATTTCACCAGGCCTTGGGACTGGCTGCAGTAAATACTGCATGCTTAGAAAGTGGCCAAAAGAATACAATAGGAGATTGGAAAACCAACAAAAACTGAAATTAAAAAAAAGAAAAACAACATGTGCGAAACTTTTTCGAGAGAGTGAGGTGTTCAAACGAAACTACCTTTCACAAAAATGGATTTGCGAATCGTCACAATTGTTGTTCTTATGACATACAAAATCCCCATCGATTTATTGCAGCACATAGTCAATACAGAAGGTCAGTGAACTTGTGGACAGTTATCATTGGACACCATATCATAGTCTTGTTCTTTCATAATCAACGCCTGATGAGGTGGGTTTACATGGAATTCTTCGAAAATTGGCGTTCTGGGTTCAGAAAATATTCCGTAGCTACTCGTCAGTTGATGGTGGTTCCAACACGATGGTACTGTTCGAATTTCGTCATTATTTGCCATGGTTAACATCAAATGTTATTTCCTAACAGAAGAAATTTATACTTGGGGTGATTTTTGTAGAAAAAAGATATTAATTTGCAATTAAAAAGAAAAAACAAAAAAATACAATTATAAAAATCCGCCATTACAGCTTTTGCATTACACGCAAGTACTTTGCAAGAAAAGAAATTCTCTGGAAAACATATTTTCACTGTAATCAATTTTCTTCACTTTTTCTACAAATTCTTGCATTTCCATTTTACCCAAAGAAGCGATAACATTTTTCTGAGTAAAAACATTACTATGGAAAAAAGAATATAAGTGTATTACGTTACTGCATTTGTTAGGATTACAAACAGTTGGAAGCAAGTAAATTTTCGAGTGTCATCAACTACATTACTTTTGCAAACAATTCATTCAAAATTTTCTGAACCTGGTAAGCACATTTAGTGCTTTTAGGTGTAAAACATTTTTGTAGGCGAAGTTCCTGTTCTTATAACACTATGTAACAATTTCCTATTAATATTTTTTTATCTTTGGTTGTAACTGGGCATTTCCTATTTCTTAATGTCAGAAAGGTATAAAACAGTCGATTATTTCCACAAAACTTTGCTTTTGTGACCAAGACAATGATATTTTAAAATTTACAAGCAAACCCAAAATGAGAAGTACATATTATGTCGTTCGACGTGGAATACGCGGAACTCAAAGACATCAGTGGACGGAAGTGGAATTCATTTACGATAGGAATGACAGTAAATTAAGCAATCAGCAACAGCGATTCGGAGTGTGAAGAAAATATTGTAGAATCAGATGACATTGATCAACTGTAGAACGACTTAGTTAGAGATCTTGGACTCTCCAAGTCCAAATGCTGAGATTTTGACTCTCTAGGCTGAAGCGTTGGAACTTGGCTGGATATGAAACTGTGGCGAGTTGTCAGATCGAGATAGGCGTCCACCAAACTTTTTCTAGCTTTCTCACCTATCTAGATGGCTCTCTGTTTTTTGCTACGTTATGTGACTGGGCTATTTGAGGCAATTGAAATTCGCCTATAATTCAATGAGTGGCGTCTCTTCATTGACAGGCTCTTTAAGAGAAGCCTCAGAGCTATACTGCTGTGCATAATGGTAATAACTTTTCCATCTCTTTTCTCCTGGGGTTATTCAGTGCAACTCTCAAAGAGGTATTATTCACTTTAACATCAAGACCTTGCTAGAAAGTTTCGAAGTATGATTACAGTCATGGCTCTGGAGTTAATCGGCGATCTTCAAAATTGGTTGTCATTCCTCATTGGGATCTTGCAAGGTGGTTTCACCTAAATTCCCATGTTATCTTTGTCTTTGGGATAGCAGGGACACCAATGCACACTACAGCCAAGCGCGGACTGGCCACCAGAGGACAGAGTTTCTCTTTTAGGGAAAAACACTATCAAATGAGGAGCCACTGGTTAGACCTTTCTCTAAAGGTGTGCATGTGCCATCCATTGTACATAAGGTTTGAGGGCTTATAAAACAATTTGCGAAAGCTCTAGGTACGGAGTCAGCAGGCCATGAAACACCTTGAAACATTATTTCCTTAGCTATCTGAGACGAAGTGTCAAAGCCGGTTCTTTGTAGGACTCTCAAATTAAGAGATTCTCGACTGTCGATGACTTTCCTAAAAAGGTCTCAACCGCTAAGGAGAAAAATATTGGAGATATACACTGTGTCCACCTAAAATTGATGAGACATATGGAGCAGAAAAAAATATATTATTGAATCTTATAATTAAAAAATTATATAAAATAAAAGGCAGTGCTTCTTTAGAAATATATTTGGGTTTAAAATTAATACATTCGTAATTTTTGCTATAATTAAGAAAAAAAAAAGAAATTGTCTTTGAGAATGAATCACCCTTATTTTAAAGATGTGAAGAAAGTTCCATTTAGAAAAAAGTTACTTTTCAATTCCTTAAATAGCCAAAATACCAACTTTCAAGTATAAAATCGAAAAAAACATTTTTTACGAAAAAAAATTAAAAAAGTATTTTTTGCAATGTCTGGCTCATATTGTGTAATTTTGTAGAATTCCATTTCTTTGATTTCTACTTTGAAAAATTTGTATTTTTGGCACTATTAGGGAGTTGAAGTACTTTGCGGCTTAATGAGCTTTTTTGCTATTTTTAAAAATAAGCGTGTTTTATTCTTCAAGACAATTAATTTTTTTTCTTAATTTATAGCAAAACCACGCATTTTAAACTAAGTTGAATTTAATATAATTATATTTTTAAAGATAAGCAACCAACTCTTTATTTTAAACATTATTTTTTTTTATTTATAGTTCAACAATAAAATTTTTCCCATTTGTCTGATAGTTTTAAGTGGACATACAATTATACATATGTGTGGTATATTTGAAATTTTCGTTTGTCCTAGTCACAAAAGCAAAATTTAGAGGGGAATAAAAGTATGTTTCTATTGTTTAAAGCATACAATAATTTGGATATAACGCTTACTACTCAAGGACAAAAACGTGTTACATGGTGTGTAATCACTTTATTGTTCTTGGGGATTGTTCAATTTAAATTTATTGCTTTTTAAATTATGATAAGCTTCCATACAAATGTTTCTGCTGTTATTTTATTTCGTACCAATAAAATTTATAATCCCTAATAAGGTTGCACAACCTTCATTCTGGCCACGATATTCTACAATCCTCATAAAATTTCCATTAGGAAATCGATGCATCCCAACGAGCGTTCATCTAAAAACCATAAACATATACCACAAACAGAACACACTGCGTCAATCCTCCGGGGTGAAGTACGAATACAAAACATTCCTTTTCCCTTCCGTTGATGTGCCAATAATTTTCGACCTTAGCCATTTCTCGGCTCCCAAAGTGTAAAGGTAAGCTTTACGGGAAAGCCGCGGCTTTTAGAACCAATAACTGTCCCATCGATGCGGTGAAATATGCCCGCCCAAAAGAGAAACAGAACAGAAGTAAAAACGGCGAAAAGAAATCAGACTACGGTCTTACGGTGCTCGATTGGACTTGGACGATTTCAAATTTCAGTCTCGAGGGACGCTCGTATAATCCTCCTGGAGATCTGAAGCGACCTTGCCTTGTTCGATTCTGGCGGAGATTAAGTGAAATTACCTCTCTCATGGGTTACCCTTTCGATGTGCTCCGCGCTAAATCCAAAACAAGATATTCGTAAACAAAGTGGATCGGTGGTAATTCAAAGGAGGCAAATTGTCTTACTACGAATCTTCGCGCGGGCTTTTGATTTGGCATACGTTTCCGTGTAGGGGATTACTTCCGATGATTTCGGTAGTTGGTTCTGGAGTAAAGGAAATTACATCATTTTGGAAATGGTGCGGTAATAAAAATCTTTTGCAATCCGCCCAAAAACACTTATTTTGCATTACTTCAAAGCGGCAAAAATGTTGTTAAGGGACACTACATTCGACATAACAGATATGTGTATTAAGTTGTCATTAAACTAGTGTGCAACCTTACTAAGATGAACTGGTGTCTCCATTGCACTTATTATAAATATATAATGTTATAGTACATATATTCTACAATAGTTTAAAAGGGGAAATGTTACTGTTTTACCTTAGTTGTATTTTAAAACTATTAGATATTTATAAGAAAAGGAATATAATAATATGTAGCAGCAGGACAGCCGACGATGTCCAGGTGATGTAGGAAATCTCTGCATTTAGCAAGTCATTCAAGGCATTTTCCTTTAGAATTTTCCCTTCAGGAAGCAAGATGATCAGCAGTGATATATACCTACACATCGAAAATGAGTATTAGAAATTTGAATAGTGTACTATTACAATAGATTTGACAGATTAAAAATTGGATCCATGTTTCAATTCAAATGACATTCTTATTATTTTACTGTTATTTTTATGTCAGTTTAATTTAGTTCTAATACGTTTGTGTATGCATTGGCCAGTCCATTGTTTTGATATTCAAACAGAAAGACATGAAAATTGCTGGAAATTGAGTCTGTAACAATTCTATGTGTATAAATGGTTGCCTACTTTTTAGGTGCAGTAATGAATTTTAAGATGTTTAATTTTACCATAGTAATAAGTGTTAAAAATTTTCAATGTTTTTTCTCACAATTCAGAGACACATACCTTTATCATATTTCAATTGTAAGGTTGATTCCAGATTTTGTTATTATTAATTATATTATTATATACGGTTCATGGGCATTCTCAATATATAAACACAATGGAGGTTCCCCTCATTTTGGTTATATTAACGAATTTTTCACAGACGTTTGGACTCCTTGACGAAGACAATCGCTTTCAAGTCAGTTAAAACATTTCAATTCGAACCATTCACTAACCGAGCTTTGTTCGAGGCAGACGTGTCTCAATTTGTTCTTGTAAAATTTTACGGCTATTTCGTAAAAATCCAATTTTATTCCAAATTACAACCTAAAAATAATTGTTAATTGTTAAACAAAGTTCATCACATAAATATTATCCAAATTACCTGCAACCTTTTGGGTAATTTTTCTTCAACGACGATTTTCCTGAGTTTCCTGTTATGTTCCTGTCCTGAATGAGCTATTCGTTATTTTTTTTATGTCAACGCCCCTCGATCGGAAATTTCTCGCCCTGCATGCCATCTGGCTGGTGAGAGGGCACACTTCTAACTCAAAATTAATAAAAATAGATGACACTGGGATTTTTTTTCTAATTTAATTAATGTATTTTTCTTAAAATTTATTTTTTTAATTCGGGCTGTAGGCTACTCTGTGTAGCGTTACAATAAATATATATGACCTATTCGTAATCTATTAAAGGTATCTCGATATCCAAAGAAAATTTTGATGTCAAATTTTAAGATTAACATAATTTTGTATTCGGAAATACTTTTGCCCCTTAAGTTTAGCAGATTCATTCCATTATCTTTGGCAATCTTGAATAATTTCCTTGTGAATGTTATAATTAAAATCACCATAGCATAATTTAAAATTAGAAACAATCTGATTTCCACCTGGTCTTGCTAATTTACATACATATCTCCAATTTCATTACCAGATGTTCTAATATGGCTATGATCCCAAATAAAATGAATATAAATATTTTCCAATTCCAACTGGTAAAGCTTCTCAAGAATATCCCAGACTAGATTGTGATCAAATTGCATTTCCAACTCTATGTTCCTCAATTTTACAAATAGCTCTATATAAATGGCAACTGGCTTACATGTGAAAATAGAAGAAATATTTCCCAAAATATTTATATTGGGCGATAGAGAATAAACACCAAAAGAAGATTTATCATGATTTTTTGATAGAAATACATAATCCTTCCACTTTTGATTAATAATTTCTTGGAAACTTTCATTGACTAAATTTGATGGGGACCAATAATCTTAATATTGCTATTCCAATTTTCATTAAAATCAATTTTGACGTTAAAATGTAGAACTTGAAAAGCAAGCCGATAGTACGGATAAGTGATAAAAGAGGAAATATAAATACAAAAAAATTTGATATGCTTCATATAATCCTCCTAAAATTTCATTATTTTGCATAATGTGGAAATAAATTATTGAGACTTGTTAGCACTAAATTATTATCCAAGAAAGACTTTTTAAGAATATATTTTATAGCTAAGTATTGTAAACAAATCGCAAACTTTGATATGTAATTTAACTCAAATTATTGATCCAATTTTTAGCTCTAGGAAATATAAAAAAACATTCCAAATTCTAGGTTGAATTTAATTATTTCTTTATAAACATATCTTAATGATTTGGCATCAGAACCCCACTATGTTGAAGTTAAGGCTCTCAATATATTTAAATTCTTTTGACAAGACGAAACCATATAATTAACATGAGTGCGCCACAATCATTCGAAATCCAAGTTTAAACCGAAATATTTGATAACGTTTACTATTTGTAAAACAGATCGAATTAACAGAATCAAAAATTCTAGGAGAATGTTTTTCCGGGTACTTAAAAATATTAAAACCTTAGATTTAGAAGATGATAAACACAAATAGAATTCTTCACACCAATCATGTAATTTTGCAAGAGCTGTATTAAGGGTTCTAATAGTCAAATTTAAGAATTGATGTTTGGAGAATAAAACAAACTCATCATCATATTGTAGTAGAAAGCAATCATCATTTAGATATTTATTAATCGACCAAGTGGATTTACCTATGGAAGACCCATAAATGATTTCAGTTATAGCAGTTTACTGCTGCAACTTTATCCACCATACCAAAGATGCATAGGTGATCATGGGTCAGACCATTGTGATGTGTGTCCAGTGCATTACATATTAGGTCTAACCATCATGCCATTCTAGCCAACTTGAGTGTTGTTTCCATTATGGTTTTAATCCATTCCAAGTAAGCTTGGAGTCTAGGATGACACTCATATATTTTACTTCCTCTGACACCTTTATTTCTTCATTCTGGACTGTTAGGGAGCCATGACCATCTAAGTTCCTATCTCCTCCTACTTCTCATAAACGCTATTGTGGACATTCTGGAGCAACTGATACTTAGAGCATCCTCCTCGCTCCACGTTATATAACTTTTTAGAGACTACGCTGTTGGATTATCTTGATAAGAATGACGAGATCATCTGAATACCCCAAAGTTTTATGTCCTTCAGTGTCCTGCTTTGCTAGTAACTCGTCCATGATTAGATTCCACAGTAGATGGGGCAAAACCCCACCCTGCAGACGTCCTGTATCTCTCAGAAACTGATCTCTATTTAAGCATCCAATATTCATTCATTCATTCATCATTCATTCATTCAGGTTAGGGTGGGCACTTGATGTCCGGGCACTTGAGCTTGGTGCTCATTGTACCATGCCTATTGATTCTCTTATTTCCACTCGAGCAGCTTGGTGTTCTCTATAAAGCCCAGTATCTTGCCCAGTGGAAACTTGAGGACCTTCGAGGGCTCCAATAGATCTCTCCCGAAATATTTCTGCCTGAGTACCTTCAGTTCCTCACATGTGCAGATTACATGTAAACTCGTTTCGTCTTGTAGTTCGCATCTTCTACACCACGGTTCGCTTACACGGCCTGTGTTGTATAGATGCCTTTTCAGAGGGCAGTGTCCAGTTACCAACCCAGTAATGGTTTTAACTTCTTTCTTACTGCGCTTGAGTAGGTTATCAGAAAAACTCCATCCCCATCCCCTATCAGCGTTTTTGGTATGGAGTTGACCTTCAGTCGATCTCCATTTCTTTGTACTTCTTTATCTAACCAGGTCCAGATCTCCCTTCTTGCGGAATCCTTAGTAATCCCACATACGGGCTCTGGACCCATGAAGTGTCTCTTAGACCCCCCCTTGGCTAGTTCATCGGCGATTACGTTGCCCTTTATATCCTCATGTCCCGGCACACAAATCAGAGACACTGTGTTGTTGCACTCGTGCCAGTGCATTGAGGGATTGTTTGCAGTCCCTAACTAGTTTTGACCTAGTTACAGGGTTTGAGACTGACTGGCTGTCAGTCATTATATTAATTTTCCTCCTCATGCAGCCCCCTTTTGCAATCATTTCTGCACAGGCTGCAAGGGCGAATACCTCTGCCTGGAAGGCCGTTGTATGTTTCCCCAAGCTTATGAATATCCTTTGATTAGGACTGGGCCCACAAATACCGGCTCCTGTCCCCTGGCTGGATTTGGATCCATCCGTGTACCAGTTTTCGTTAGCAGTGATCTCACTACGCGCCTGGTCTCTGTTCGGTATGGAGATTTTCACCTTTTCAGTGAATATAATTTCGGGTGCCATGCTGTCCGTGGACATTTGTAGCAACGGCCGTCCAGCAACGTGCCCGTAGTATAAGTGTGTCCTCCCACCCTGAAGTTGGGATGCCACAGGTTGTTGACTTTCAGTCTAAGGATCGCATTCATTGCCTCCGCTCTCACATAGAGTTCCAGCGGGGGGAGGCCCACAATGGTCTCCAAAGAGGCGGTCCCTGTACTGTTAGTTGCACCAGTGATACCCAACAATGCCTGTCTCTGGACAGCGGTCAGCAGCTTCGCTGCGGAGGATACTTCTGTCCTCCTCCACCAGACTACTGCCCCGTATGTTATCGCTGGTCTTATCACGGCAGTATATAGCCAATGGATCACCTTCGGCTTTAATCCCCTGGTTTTGCCAGCAACTTTCCTGCAGCGCCAGAATAGTTGCGTGGCCCTGGTCTTTGTGCATCCAATGTATCCACTTGAAGCTTGTTTCATCGATCCCTTGATTCCCCGATGCTTTGGCAATTGATGCTGAGGAAATATTGTCAAATGGTCCTTTTATGTCGAGAAATATGCACCAAAGCACTTCCTCGATTTGCAGAGCATGCTCAACCCTCTATACTAGCTGATGCAAAGCTGTTTATGTAGATTTTCCGGCTTGATACGCGATATGGTCTTGGCGTAGTGTCTATCTAGCGGTTTTTCAAGAGTCTTTAGTTCAAATTGGTCTCAGAGACTTTGCCGCTTTATCCTGTTTTGCCAGGTTTTAGAATGTGTACCACGTGCAACTCTAATCAGCTTCCAGACGCCATTAGTTGGTTCGTGAAAGGAAAACCTTTGACAAGAATGGATTAAATGAATTCCATCAGTTGATTTTGGAACAAAAGAAATTAATTTTGTAATTGGTTAAGCAATAACAATCTTTTATAATAAAAATGCTGTGTATTATCTTTAAATTTAGAAAGTATTGACATAAATGCGTTATCGTTTATAGACGCAAATTGAAATTCAATTGCTAATAGTGTGATTCGACGTAATGCACAGACGATGGCCCCGAAATCAATTACATTTCCTTCACCATTTTGATGAGTTTGATGGTAGCTAATATGACGTGTCCTGTCCCTTTCCCACTATACTACCAATTGTGCATGCGTATATCCCGCAGCCGTTCCCACGTCGTTGTTAACTGAATTAGTGTTGGGGCAGAGTTGATAATCGAACGGTCCTCACATTTGACACGGGTTGATAATGAATTACATAATCGGCGACAAATTGGGCCTCTCAAGAGAATTATAGATGCGTAATCAGCGTTGAATGTAAAGACAGTTCATTACTGGTGTACAATTACCTCAAATAAATTATGACCGCGGTTGGTAAAACGAATTCGTAAACGTAATTCACGACGCAATGAACTATCGTCTCGAAAAATAATACCCTTTACGGTGCTCGACAAAGATGCCGCCCAGAGTTATAAAGCCTTTGTAGTTGCCGGCAAAGATTTTATACAATAATTCTTTTGTTTACGTCGTAATTTTATTTCAATCAGCTGTTCGTATTTTTTTCTTATATTTGAATTATCATTAACTTTCGTTCTCTTTAGTTACCTGGGTGCGTTATATTAGTATTTATAATAAACATATTTAAACAATAATTTAATTTTTGTAGATAGTTTTAGTTTAAATTGTTTTATATCAGTTATAATAGGGTATATATAAGTTACTACTACATGAATAAATAAATGTCTACAATCTCTATATTATCTGTTTTAAACTATACAAATATCAATGCAAGTAAACTTGTTTAGTTATTTACAATAGATATACTATATCAAAAGTGATAATATTGAAAAAGAAGCGGTTTACTTGCTTATTTCTCATTCATTTGAAGGGACGAACTTTCTATGGAAAAATCCCTAGAAGAACAAAATAAAACTATAACTAGATACTTTTTGTAATAATAGGTTTACCAAAACAATTTCATGTATATGGTCTTGTTCATATTTTTCATTTTACCATTAAGTTGAATCGTCTTAATTTTTAAAGTTTAAAAACTCAAAACATCTAAGCCACATTGTATGCAGAAATTCCAACAAATGTAATTCGATTTGTGCCGTCATAAAAAGCCATAGGAATAAAACATTAAAAAAGAATAACTATTTTTTTTAAACTACAAAGGTTTTAATTCTGAGAATGTAAATCGCTGGGCAAGCCGAAAAGGTTGCGGCATCTTTGTCGCGCACCGTAAAGGGTATTATCTTTCGAGACGATAGCCCTCTCCGTCGCAGATTACGATGGATTGCATTTAAAGTAGATAGGTATGTTAGAATTACGTCTACTAATTCGTTTTATGAACCTGGGTCATAATTTTTAAAGTTTAAAACTCAAAACATCTAATCCAGATTTTATGCAGAAATTCCAACAAATGTAATTCGATTTGTGCCGTCATAGAAAGCCATAGGAATAAAACATTAAAAAAGATTAACTATTTTTTTTAATAACTATTAAAATAATTTTTAATAAAAACTAAGATTTTTCCATATTTTCTAGACTTTTTCAATAAAAATTTTCATTTGGCATTTATGTTTGATAGATTGTTTATTTATACATCTATATTAAGAAATTTTTATAAAACTAAACCTTAAACAGTTTTTTTGTAACTCAAGTAATGGTTTCAGTAAATTTATTTCTTCAAATAATTAAACAAGAAGACATTTTAAATATTTGCCCAAATTATGCTATCTGGTCACGAGTGAGTGATCCACGGCTAAAATAAACAACAAAGGAAAGGTATATATGCCGACAATCGTTCCGAAAGGTAATCCCCTTGATGTTAGCCGACAAAGATACCGAAATATTTTCAGCTAGATTTAGGCCTCTTTCACACGATACGGATTTTATCCGGTCCAGTTTGATTATTTCTTTCCATTTACGAATCTAGGACTTTCACACATGCCATGATCTACACGACACGGTAGTCAGTATCTGTGCGGGCATCATGGATCGCAGACAACGAATACTATATCTGCTGTATTTACGGCATGAATGTTTGAAATATAAAAGTAAAAGAAAATACTGGATACATCCACTGCTTCAGCAGAGAGAAAAGTATCGGTGTCTTTAATTATTTTCTGTACGCACTTTGTACAATTATATTTAAATCTAATCTTTACAACATAACTAATAAAAGATTGTATACTTACATATTTTAGCCTTTTCATTATTATCTGCAGTATCATAATTTAATACAAGAATAGAACAGATCTCAGACCATTTGATGTAAGATTTTTGTTTTTATATTCTTCTAAAGTTTTATCCCATAACACAGGCCGATCTTCTATTAATCTAATTAAAATTTCTACGTCGAATTCATAATCGCCCATTATTGAATAATATTTATTTTTACCAAACGAAAACTTTCAAATACGTGCACCTATCCGGCTGTAGGACAGGAACCGACTTGTCTGCAGTATTGCATTTAGCATAATAGTCAACTGGGTTGTCTGTCTTTTTCTACACGACACGATGCCGTGAACCCCAGTCGAACCATCCAGCTGATATACGACAATCGTTTACGAACTTTTTCGTGCTGTATTGTGTGTAATTATGCATTTGAAGTAATGTTTTACCAGACTACACGGAAAAAGCAATAAAATCGGATCGGAACAAAATAATTCTTAGAATCTACACATGCGCAATCACTGGTAGATTAAAGGAGATGTATCTTTCTTTATGTTTCCTTATGGCTTATTTTCCTTATGACGACTTTTTTTGAGTCGATAGTACACGAGATAAAAGATTTTTGTTAAAATTTATACGTCACCGCTGTATATATCGTAAATGTATATACAGGGTGATTCACGGAACCCGCCCATTAAAAGTTTTTGTCTTTGCAATGATATTTCGATTTTGAAACTTTGCGGTTCAGCATAGTGGACTATGATCTTAAAACATATATAGTTTAGATTCTATTAATTCTATCTACCTAACCTATTACTTTAACAATTACTTTTAGAAGTAAAATCTCTGTTCTGCAGTATTCGTAGAATCTTTGCTGTAATTTTCTTGTCAATTTAAAATAAATTTTAAATCAGCCTGTAAAATTAACCTACGAAAATGGCAAATGCACATTAATCGGATTAAGCAAATACAAATTTCTGTGGAATTAGAGTAAAAATCATTTCTAGTTGCGCTTTTATTTTATTTTTTTCATCTCAAACTATTTTAATCTTATTTCTTATAGGATCCAGCATGGAAGACGCACGTCTGGAAAAAGGGGAGAGACAGCGGTAAAAGCTTGAAGAAGCCCAAGAGGAAATTCCACTTCAAACAGATCGCCAGGTCAGTGTATAAACAAACCGTATTTTTTCCCGTGACAAATAAAAAAACAAACAGTAATTGAAATCACCCTGACTTCAGAGACACTCTCAATTAGATATCTTAAATCTTAAAACCCACCTCTCAAAACACTCCAAACGAGAGGAAGACAAATAAAAAGTAGGGATGCAGATCGAATAACTTTCACTTTTTTCTTTCCCAGAGCGGTGAAGTTCACATCGAAGCTATTCGGCAGAGCCCTCTCGCGACGGATCAAGGCGACAGTTTTATACGCAACAGAAACGGGGAAGTCGGAGGGTTTCGCCAAGAAGCTGGGCGAGATATTCGGCCACGCCTTCAACGCTCAAGTTTACTGCATGTCCGATTACGATATCTCCAACATCGAACACGAAGCTCTGTTGCTGGTGGTGACTTCCACCTTCGGCAACGGGGATTCACCGGAAAACGGAGAGGTAAATCGTCATAAGTTTCTGTTTAATTTATTTCGAACTTGGCGGTGGAGAAACTTGGGGTTCGAACTAAGTTTATGGTAGTTTGTAGATAGGGGGAGCATCATTTGCATGGGGATATTATTCAAATATCGTGTCGGTTGTTTAGTCCCTGAATATTATGTCGTGTACGTATGTATGATCTCCGTTGTGTGATTGGGTTTCTCAGATGTAAATTTTAGATCTGATTTATGTATGAGTGAAAATCAGTTGCTAAACTGAGCGGAATTCTTTTGTTTCGCCGAAAAAATTCCATGTAATTACGTATATCATAAGAGGGAATTACACGGGAAATATAAAAGCAACTTTGCTTGTTGTGTTTTACTAACACGGAGATTAAAATGAACTTTTTGTTTTTAAATCGTGAATGCACAAAAATTGTTACATCCCCAAAAAATATATATAAAAAAGGACTTTCCGTGATTTATATCAGCAATTAAACAGTTTACGATCTCTCGGGATTTAACCAGCATTTCCAGTGGCGAATATGCCCAGTTGAGGCGTACTTTAAATTTTTAAATGTTCATATTTTACCATTCAAAACTTGCAGATTTTATGCTCCGTGGAAGTACATATAATATAAATAATAAATACTTTTTAAATACAAATAATACGGATGTATTGCAATGAAACAATATTTTTCTAGGGCATAAAAATTAGGTACATAGCTGGATATTAATCGACTTTTTCCTCTGTTGTCAGTTATAGCTGTATAATAATTGTGGAAATTTGTTATTGTGAGGTCAGTTAATGGTGAGATCATTAACGGAAAAAATTCTTCTGTCACATTTAAGTTAGTATTTTAAAGATGTGTATCTATGTGTCGAATCATTTTGGCTATTTATGTGGAATCAAAAATATTCAAATAAAAAAAATATTTCAATCTTTGTTTAATTGCTCACGTCTAGAATCTAGGATTGGTATTCCTGTCGATGGTCTTGGACGCGCATTAATTGCTTATCGAAAGTAAACACTGTGCAATTTAACCTCACACATTTATCCTTACAAATTAACCGTGAATTTTGTGTAAGACAGACTTCCACAATAGAAAGAAAACAAAACAATGAACACTGATTTTATCAATAACTAAACAAACATTTTTATACTAAATTATTACACCATAATCGACAAAGTTTTTAACGTAGCAACACACACGCCATCTTGTTTTTACTACTCTGTTTTTACTTAATCCTGTCACAACAACGTGAATATAGCATGACTCAAAATAAGTTTTACAAAATAAATAGATGCGTAAACATAAACAATATTGTTAAATGATTTGAGACGCTAATATCAAATGAACTTAAATACAGATCTAAAGAAATTATAAAACATATATTAATGAATTTGAAATACTAAAATACTTATAAAATATAATAAAACTTGAATGTAATGAAATTATTGTGGAATGCCTTAGCAATCTTTCTGGACACGTTTGATGTTCCTATAAAACAAAAAAAATAATAAAACAATATTATCATTAATACCTTTTTAAAAATAATGCCGCTTTTAAGTGCTTTTTTTTCTTCACAACACGGTAAATCAGTTAACATGATATACCTACCCAGTGAACCAAATTCAAATTTCCCGCAATTATTTTTAGTAACTTCAACTTAAAGGTATTCAAATAACTATTAATCTAATACAAAATCCTAGGTAATTTCATGCTTTAATGTTGAAGTTACTAAAAATAATTGCGGGAAATTTGAATTTGGTTCACTGGGTAGATCGAAAGACCCAATAATACAATTATGTATTTCTGTACTTTTATTTTATTTCGAAAGGCTAAAGGACAGATTATTTTAAAGCACAAAAACGAGTTTAAAAAAATGCAGCCAGGAGTTTCTCAATGATTGATTTGATTTGACGATCTTGTCACTTGTAAAAATTTTAGTCGATTTTGTTAGAGCATAAATTTGAATTTTGATTTTGGCGCGTCAATAAAGGGGAACATTTATTATTATAAGGTTGGCAACGTTGATTATTATGTTTGATTATTGTTTATGTAAAGAGAAGTACAGTTTGTTGTGTTGAAAGTTGTTTTATTTATAAACAATCGACAAATCAAAATACAACAAAATGATTTTTTTAACTGCAATATTGTTTCTGCTGAGTAGATGAATACCTGAGGTGTGAATGACGATTATGTTTCTGTTTCTTTTTGTCTGTTCTGTGTTATATTTTCTTCTTTTTAATTTATAACGATTGTATTTTTATTAGTGACAATGTGAATGTTGTGTTACAACTTATCACAATAAAGTATATTATTATTATTATTATTAAATTTAAATACTACAAGAACAATTTTAATAGTATATAAATTGTTAAACTTGGAAATTTTCTTAATGAGTGTGATTTTTTTTTTTATAGTAATAGAATTTTTGACATTCGAATTGAGATTTGACAAGTCTGTCAACGTCAACATTCCAGAAATTTATATTTTATTCTGAAAATTTTGCGGTGAGGACTTCCTTATAAAAAATATTTGTTTAACAATTTCAAGATGACATTTTACATTTCTGTCAAAATTTTTATCGTCAGGGGTAGTTTATAAATGATAAACATTTTGTCGGTGAGTGTTAATAGCTTTGTTCGCCGAGCAATCACAAAACACTCAGACGTCATTTGATTGGTTGAAAGAAATCAGCAACTTCAATCCAAGTCATTTGATTGGCTCTGACTGATTTGTGATTGCTCCGCGAACAAAGCTAATATTTGTTTCTTCCATACCAAAAATACATAAATTTAATGCGACATTTGATCTACCTATTGTCAATTTGCGTACGGTTTTGAAATTTTGTTAATTTTTTTCTTTACATATTTAAAAACTTTATTCATGAGTATCACGTTTCTATTTTTTTTTTATTTTATAAAAGTCTGACAAGTTTTGACAATGTTCGAATTAACATTTAACTTTTCTATTAGAATTTTTGAAGTCTTCGAATTTTATAAATTATAAAAATTTTGTTAGTGGGTGTGAATATTTGTTTTGTTTATTAGAAACGATATTTTAAAAATTTCGAATTAAAATTCGTTTTTGAAACTTTATGAATTATTAAACATTTTTCTTGAGGATGAGAATTTTTTTCTTCAAAAACAAAATTTGTATTTATTTTGAAGTATATCTGCCCAGCTTTAGACTACCGCATTCTTACAAAAATCTTTCTAGAGCATTCGGGGTGTTAAAACTTGGTATCTATATGTAATTAGATAGTAATCCATTTTTTGCTTTATTGTTACCTAAAATTGACATAATAATAGGGGGAAATTTTGGTATCATGAGGTCAGTTAAAGATGATGTCATTAATGGAAAAAACTTATTTTTTTTTGTATTTAAGTAGTTCGTCGAAGTTTTGTATCTATTAGTATGTTAGAATCTTTATGCCTTGATAATTATATATACAGGGTGAGTTTTATTTATCAAAAAGCCATTCAACAACGAAGAACGTTGTTATAAACGAATGTTATATATATTGAACACTAACTAATTTGTATTGAATTAATAATTAATAATCTAAATGGGGATCGGACAATGTGTAAGTATTCACAGCTTGTCAAATACTGAATAAAGTACGATTTTGTATCGTTGAATAGCATTGCAATTGCGAATAAATAAATGTATCGAAGTGAAGGGGCACAGTTTCGAACACATGGCTTTTTGAAATGTTAGTTTATGTTAAAATTAAAAAAAAAACACAAAATCATGTTTGCTTGCTTCTCTTTTTTGGGTATTTTTTTTTTCTAGACGTTCACAATCATGTTTTTTGCGATTACAGTGCAATCTGTTACGAATCGAAAAAAAAAGGTTTCAAACAAAAACTACATACTTGATGGCGTAGAATCCGAATCTGCAATACAAAATGGGGGTTCCCATTTAAGATTTCAAAGTTGTCCCCCTTCCCACTCTGGGAGGGGGGGTGAATTGGGGGATTGAGTTCGGCACCATTCAATGAGCCCCCTACATTATAACAAATCTTATTAAGATCTTTTTTTTTTTGATTTGATGCAGTGTTTTAGAGATATTCCGTTGTCTCAAGATAAAAAACTCACCTGTATATCTGCCAAACTTTAGACTACCGCATTCTTACAAAAATCTTTCTAGAGCATTTGGGGTGTTAAAGATTGGTATTTATATGTAATTAGCAGATAGTAATCCATTTCTTGCTTTATTGTTACCTATAATTGACATAATAATAGCGGGAAGTTTTGTTATCGTGAGGTCGGTTAATGGTAATGTCATTAATGGAAAAACTTTATTTTTGTATTTAAGTAGTACGTCAAAGTTTTGTATCTACTAGTATGTTAGAATCTTTTTGCCTTGATGATTACACATATATACAATAATACACAAGTTTGTATTACCCATAAAATATATAATAAATGAGAAAGGCGATAAAACTTATTTGGGGCATTACCTTTAACATTCTCAAATCTTCATTATATTTACTAGACAAAAACAAAATCATCAAAATACGTCATTTATGATATCAAAATCGATTTTAAAGATCTTTTTACATCAAGAAAGAAAATTAAAATACATGACCATAATTTAATGCCTTTTTCATAAAATACTAACTTTTAACACCCATAAAAAAAGACTACATCCATACGAACTGGCAAACTTCCGGTAAATACTTTGAAATCGTTCATTTTATTGCCAGAGCTACGTGATAAGAAACTTCTGAGAAAAAAGTGTATTTTTATATTAACATCATGGAAGCCACATGAACTCCAAATTGACTAATATAATTTAATAAGAACATCCAGAGCAACTTCCAAGTAATATTATTTGCGTTGCTTATTTTTGTGATCACGTGGCTTTTAGGACAAATTGAAACCTTTTGTATGCTAATAAATTACCGTATGATACCGAGAATGTAGGCGAGTTCAGTAGGTTTTAATTATTAAATGACAGGTAGCTTGTACCTTCCTTGAAAAAAAATGAATACTGATGACTGATAACTATGACAACTATCAGAAAGAATGTAAACGTAAAACCACTGACATACTCTATCTAAAATAAACCGATAATTAGAGTATATTTTATACTGAAACATAATTTGCCACACAATTCATAATTAATTTCCCGAGCAATTTAGAAAGGAGGGCATTTAAGTATAGAAAACACAGATGTTTTGTATATAGGTACTCTAGTTTTTTTTTCTTTCTGCTTTTGTGCCACTTTGTTTGGTAAATCACCTCTCCGCTTTGTATTCCTTAAATGAAAGACGTAACGATGTTGTGGCCTGCTGAATCGCTGTATTTTTTTGTGAATGTAGAAGGGATTGAGTTGGGCATGTTGGGAATCGATTCCGCTTGAAATAAATTGGTTCATTAAGCCTTTTGGAATAGGGAATTTTAGAACGGAGTATTTTAGGTATTGGTATAATTGAAATTTGGACGCTTTCAAATGGAAATAGAACATAGAAGGGAACCTTTAGAGTTGAAGGAATGGCGAAACGGGATAAAGTGATATAACGCATCTGAGAATTGTGTTAAAATCAATTTGGGGTATTAAAATATATACTTGTTTTAATCATTGTTTTTGACAATGAGAACACATCTGAGAATTGTGTTAAAATCAATTTGGGGTATTAAAATATATACTTGTTTAAATCATTGTTTTTGACAGCACCAGGAGAGAGCATTAAAATGTTTTTTTAAATGACTAAATTCCTTTTTTTACAATTCTGCGGAAATAGGAACCATTAAACGTGCTTCAAACGATAAAAAAATTTTTTGGGTCTTTGGATGGATCGTTTACTATATGAGTAGGTCTGTTTACCTCAAAAGCGCATTTTTGTGGCGTACATATTGATTCAATAACATACAAGTGAATATTACATATCATAGTCGACAAAATTTAATTTTAGTGTAGGGATCTTATCTCTGCATAAAATGACCTTGCAATACGCACCGATGCCAATGTTGAAACCATATTGGTATGTCTATTTTAAAGCGGTACGCTCTTTCCTATTCTCTGCTTTCTTATACTCCAGTTAAATTTTGACGATTATAGTATACGTCTAAAAAAAGTATAAATATGTAGGCTAAACCGCGATTGAAAACATTAACCATCCACCTTTGAATGTGGAGTACCGTAGGGATCTGTGCTGGGACCTACACTTTTTTTTATATTTATAAATAACTTTCCTTAATAATAAGTGGAAATTCTTTTCATAAACTATTTGGAACAGTCGATTTTTTATTCTCCCATGTATCTGAATGGCTTCGGGACAGTAAACCCATTTATTTTAGTTTGTTATATTTAAATTGATACTTTTTGATACATTAGGGAAAGAAACAAAACCGTATTATCCTGTATTAAATATGTTAGCTTTCATTTTTAAAGAGTATTCTAAATTGTATACAACGCCAAAATAACTAATACATTATACAGGCTGTACCTCAGTCAAGTGGCCAAACTTAAGATAGAGATATCTGACATAATTCTGAATAAAATATCTTAATGGAATTTGATTTGCAAACGACTCCTTCGAATATACAGGGTAGCTTTGATAAGGATGCTATAGCTATCGCGGAAAATATAGGAGATATTGAAATGATACACTTTATCGTGCCCTGCGCTGTACGCCAAAATATAATGGGTCGTTAATTTACTTATGAATATTATATTTTTTGTTGGGCGCCGTAAAATTGACAAATAATATGGGGCGATTCTATGAGTATTAATAAATTAATTAAATTAATTAAAATATTAGGACGACCCTGTATACTAAATAACAAAATAAAATAATAAAAGAAATTGATTTCACCTTTATAATATTTTATTTGAAAACAGTGAAGGCAAAAAAAATATACAAATAAAAACATTACACAAAATAACGATTACTCAGTGGTAAAGAAATAATGAATGGGGCCCCTTTGATATGTTACTGACTGATTGAAATGATTTCGAATTTATAAACAAATAAGCAAATAAAATAGGCGTTAACACTTGCGATTTTGGCGGTTCTTCTGCTCTGGGTGTGGTCTTAGGGCGGCACAACGCGGTTGATAATACGCAATCTAATACAATTGCAAGACTACTCTCTCAGAATGTTTATTCCTTGGCACAATAGGCACTCAGCAATCACGGGACTAACATTAGCTCACTACGCGATGCACTTTGAGTAATACATGGAACTGTAGTGTAGCCAGGGCTTAATGGCGGGTCCTTCTACAACCGCTCTCCAGCCGAACGGCACGTCCACTTGCTTTGGACGCTGGCTGACGATTTCTCTTTGTTCGCTTGCGTACCTACGCTCTCCCACGTGTTTCTCTCGGTTGTCCGCTAAACAGGGACGTTGCGCTGTCCTCGTGACCGCGGAAACTATCTTAGTTGTTCATTCCTTTCCTGACGCCGCTTACGTCAAAAATACGTTACAAATTTTACCTATTTTATATGTTTACGTGAATAGAATGAAATCGAATATCTTTTATTAAGGAAGTAAATGGTAAATCAAATTTAAAACAAAATGCATTCTAGACGTTCCGTTGCAATATGGAGTCGGTTAAATAAGTCTTTTTAGAGACTGATAAAATAATGCATTTGAAAAAAAATTACAGTTTTCGATTGATTCTGAAAATACGCGAGAATAACTGAAAAATGAGATATTTTTGTCTTTTTGTCATAGGGCATTGGATTTTGAAAATAAGAGAAAAAAAATGATTAAGATTTTTTATTATAAAATAACTTGACTATAAGTTTCTCTAATTAGATTTACAATACATCCGAAGAACCATGATCAACCTTCTTTTTTTTTAATATGATCCTGTATATTTTTTGGTGGCCATCCTGTATACGCAAAACGAGTAATCGTGGACCGAGGTTCATTAAAATATTTTATTCAGAGTTATAACAGGCAGCTCTATCTTAAGTTGGGCCACTTTACTGCGGGACATCCTGTATAAATAATTTTAGTGACAGCGAACGTTTTGATGAACAAATCTACTCAAAGCAATAATTCAACAATGAAAAGAATAATTAAAAATGAAACAATTTATCTTGTACATAAAAAAGATAACTTTCAATATTTTGTTAGATAATTTAATTGTATGCTTTCATAAGTATATTATTTATATGGATATTGGTCTTAAAAACAAATAAATAATAAATGACTAACGTGAATAATAAATCCTGCCATTTCTTGCTTCAAATATTGCACCAAAAAAATGCAATTTTCCATTAATAATTGGAGTCAAATTTAAATTAAATCTTTTACAATTTTTTAGGAGTTCGCCAAGAGCCTCTACACTTTAAAAATTAACGAGGAAGGCTTCGACGACGATGAAGACAAACTCAGGTGAGAGATCCTAATTTCCGTTATTAAACCAATTGCTACTTATTATTGCCCCAATCAAATTTACTCTCCACTTTTCGCCTTGAAAATCATTAAGATTAAAGAAAATCGTCTCGGAAGCTGTGTTATAGATAAAGATTACGCAAGACATGACGGATCCTATAATGGAATTAAAAGGCTTTCAAGTAAATCCTGATGGGTGCTGTCCTTCAATTAAAACGCCACTTTAGTAGTAGCACGCCCTCTATGAGTTGTAAAACGACTTACGTTCTCTCGACGGGATTAACATGAAATTATGAGGGAAGAAAAAGGAAAACAAAATAAACGAGTGACGTAAAAGAAACAAGGAGGGAGAGACGGAAGGTTATTAATGGGAATCTGTGAGATTTAAGACGGGACGTCGCGTCGAGTAGGGCGTTTCTAATATTAAATAGGGCGCGCGGTTTTGCATATCTCCGCAGTGTGAAAGAATACAGATAATTTTTTTTTTTTGTTAATTAAAGTCGGAATTTACAGATCCGTTGGATAAAATTTTAATTGCGTCTCGACCAGCGCCATCTGAATTCTTAAATCGGTGTTGAAATTGTAAAATAGGGATGTCCGCTTTTCTAAATTAATTTTCATTTATTTACCGCTGAAAAGGAAAGTTCTTGCAGTATTACACATAAAGTTAAATTTGGCGCAACGAAATGGGCGATATTCTAAAGCAGGGGTCGCCAAACTACGGCCCGCGCAAGTTGTAAGTACCAAGCGGTTAATTCAGCTATTGCCGATAGTTTTTCTCACCCACAATAAGGGTTAACGAAAATTATTGTACCGGGAGGTATCTACATTTACTATTCACCGACGTATAGTCAACTGATGTCGCGGTAAATAAGTCCGGTTAATTCATTTACTATGAACGCTTTCGGCGTACTTCGCAATAATATTACTAACCTTATTTAGAATTAAATTTGAAATATTCATGAATAGCTTTGCGATAAAGCTGAAGAAGTGTCCCCAAAGAAGAGGGTTTGTTTTTTTGTCGACCTCTCAGCTCAAGCGACTGTCATATAAATTGAGAATACCACAATACGCTTCTTAATGCAGAAGGCAAAAAATGTCTAGTGGTTTTTGTTAGTTCTTGATGAGTCAACAGTCATTGTTGATACTGCCCAAGCATTTTTGTTTTGTGCAAATCTTTCAATAAGTCATTGCATAATTCATCAAACAACTCTATCTATTTTGTATTATTGAACCAATTGTGGCAGTGGTTAACTTTATTGGCTCTCGGCGAGTTAACCATTGCCAGTTCGATGGTGCAATAGTAGAAAAGTTTTATTGAGATTTTTGGAACTCAGATACTATTAATATTTTTTTAAATCAGAAAGAATTTCTACAGTCGTTCCGTACATTAATAGTAATTACTGCTTCTGTTTCTTATGCCCTCTCAACTGAACTTTTGTCCCTTCAAATTATTTTAAATAAAAAGATAGTAACATTCGTTGAAGTATTACAAAAAAATATGTCGCAATTCATTTCTTGTGATCTAGATTGAATTAGAATTCCTAAATGGATCCTATTTTACTTCAAAATTTTCTGGTCAGATGTTTTCAAAGTGTCCAAATCTTCAGAAGTAGCAGGTATTGAACTACTGAGATGTGTTTCCAAATGTCCTAAAATAGTAGAATCTTATTTTTCTTGCCTTTCTTCATAACATTACTATAGGTTTGTCTTTTTTGTCTTTTTATTATAAATATTGTTATAATATTTACTAGCAATAATAATTTATTGTAATGTTATTTATACTCCACGAGGTAAAAATTATTTGACCATTTGAAAAAGTTAATAAATAATAGGAATAATTTAAAATGAAACCTCTGAAGCCATGTTCCAGAAAAATATAAGAATATACAGGGTGTTTTTGAAAAAAAATAAGTTTTGTAACTTTAAGATTCTTTGACAAGTCAGTAATTTTTAAACACCCTGTATGATACGACGGAAACTTTTTGATACATTGTTTTCGGTTCAATAAAACACAGAGGTAGATACACTTAATAAAAATATACACGTTAGAGTTTACAACCTGGCCCGCTGAACTTAATTTTCGTTACGATTTGGCCCTGTCCTAAAAAAGTTTGCCGACCCCTGTTCTAAAGCTAGGCTATACAATAATAAGCCTGTTAACATACGCGGTTTGTGTACGGTCTTGATCACGCGAACCAATCGGATAAAAGATTGGTGTTTGCGAAAATAAAAATAGATTGTCCGATTGGTTCACGTGATCATGGACGAAAAAGTGCGGGAACTGCATGTTGGAACAAACCTTATATATACTTACAGACGCGTTTCCATTTGCATCAACGAACGGGATTAAAAATGATTACAATCAGAGATTTATGGTCAAACAATAAATATTTGAATAAAATGATTTCATCAACAAACCAATTTTATTAAAAAAAAATAATGAGATCTTTAACTCATAATCAGGTTCACTTGTATTTTAAAGTTACAATAATATTTGCTTTCAATATTATTTTGAACTTGGTCTAATTTGTGCATGATTGGATTGATTAAATATTTTTTTAGGTAATTGACAATAATTTTTTTGTGAAAGTTATTTTCCTATTCGTTTCATTATCTTCAATGATAACATTTTCGAGCATTTTTTTGTTTGTTTTTCCTTATTCTGCTTAATTATTACGACTAAAAGAAAGTTAAGTTAACAAACATTAAGCAAGGAAGTACATGCAGTATTCCAGTACAACTCCCTTGTATCTAAAGTCACGTGGTCAACAAAACTTCTCGCTCTGCTCCGTCTAGGGAGTGAAAATTCGAACGTAGCAAATGATGTTCAGAAACCAGACGTAAAATGTTAAATTTCAGTTAAAATCGTTTGAGTGTTAGTTACTTTGCAAAAATATTGGAAAATATTAAGAGATAAGGTTGATAAAATAACTTATTAATTTGTATATGAAGGGATATTAATGTTTTTATACTCCTTTTTAACTGATCATCAAGCAACGATCGACTCTACACAATTAACGAAAGATCTATTAATGTTGTTGCTTTTACGACACAGAAAAAAAAAACAGAGGAGATAGGTACCTACATGAAAAATGAATGCCAAATAAAATTGAAATTATTTTAATTATTGAATTTAACATTTAAGTGAATAAATAATAATTCTAAATAACATAGAATACATCTTTAAAGATTATATTCTGTTCGCGTTATTTTCAAATTTTATCAGCTACACTATTGGTTGACGTTAACTAATATGTTAAGATTTTAATAATTTTTCAAGGTAATGGTGCCATTACGTTAACTTCACGTTAACATCAATGCCATTTTGAACGCACCTATACTATACAGGTGTCTCACGACGAACTACGATCGATATATGATGTATCGATGTATACTCTACATCAGAAAATTCTGAAAATTTCACAGTATACTAAAGCCAACCTGCGCTATTGAACTAAAATATAGCGCATCCGATTGTACCCTTTACACATAATAAACAAACCCCTTCATAAATAATAAACAAATTTAAATAATTTTCGTTCGTATAACTTAACCGTGCCGGCATTGTTTATAATTGAAAACTAAGTGACATTTCATCAATGCTGGATTGTTTGCCGAATGGTCATGACTTACTTAGATATACCAAAGCAGGATGACATTTTAAAAAACTACATAAGCTACCGTCTTACACTATACATACATATTTTACTAATTATCTTAAAAAGTATCCATTTTAGATGGGTAATGAATATCACTTTTTTTTTGTATTTTTATAAGAGCAGTTTGATGAGAAAGAGAAAAGTAGGTAGTTGTATTTAAAAAAAAAGTTTTGACACTTTTTCAATTCGAAAATTTAACTGTAATTTTCGGACACGCTGTATAATGTTTTCGAAAAACTCATTCGGTTTCGAATACTACCCTATACGGTCAATAATTCTACAGATTTTCAATTTTCCAAGTTAAATACCTTTGCAGTTATAGCAGTTCAGATGCACAAATGCAAATATTTCGAATATGATTGAAAATAACAACATACGAGGGGAGGTCCAAAAGTTCGTGGAATGAAAGGGTTTTAAATAAAATAAAACAATAAATCTATTTTTCCTTTTCAATATAATCACCCTTAAGCACAATACATTTATTAGATCTATGAATTAATTTTTCTAAACCATCAAAAATATTTTTATCTTTCGCCTCAAAATGGGCTAAAATTGCCTCCTTTACCTCATTGTCGTCGGAACATTTTCTTCCCCGTAAGTGTTTTTTTAAATTGGGGAACAAATAAAAATCACTAGGGGCCAGGTCTGGACTGTAGGGTGGATGGACTATTGATTGAAAGCCATGCTTGTGCAGAGCAGCCATTGCAACTCTGCTCTTGTGAACCGGCGCATTGTCTTGCAAGAGGAAACAACCCTTGGTCAATTTTCCTCGACGTTTTTCCTTGATGGCCTCCTTTAATTTTCTAATATCGCTGCGTAATATTCTCCGGTTATGCTCCTTCCTTTTTCTTTGTAATCAATCAATAAATATCCCTTCACAATCCCAAAAACAGTAGCCATCAGCTTTCCAGCCGATTCTGACACTTTGAATTTCTTTGGCGGTGGTGTCCCTTTATGCCATTGCATGGACTCCTGTTTGGACTAACAATCCGCTCCAAAATGTGTGCAGGTTCGTCTCCACACAGCTCCAAAAATTGTTCGGACGCATCGGCGCGCTGTTGTTTCTGAAGTGGCGTGAGCATTCTCGGTACCCATCTTGCACTGACTTTTGTTATACCCAGGTGGTCATGTAGAATACGCAAAATGGTGTATCTGATACTCCAACTAATGCAGATAATTGTTTTTCTTCAAACGGGTATTCCAGTACAAGTTCTTCCACTTTTTCGACGATGTTTGATGTGGTGGCCTCAACTGGCCGTCCTGAGCGGGGTCGTCTTCAATCGACTTCCGGCCCTGTTTAAAAAGACCATGCCACTTATAAATCATTGATTTACTAGGCACTGTTCCCCATAAACGGTTTCCATTTCATTCAATATGGTTTGAGCGTTCTTTCCTTGCTTGGTAAGGAATTTTATTACAGCACGGTGTTCAATTTTCTCCATAGTTTCAGTTTTCTTCCGGACTGACTTGTTTAGCAGGCAACTGTTCGTAAACGACTGACGCAATAGGGCTGCAGCTTAACCTATATACTAATGATGAGTCCCCAATCAGAATGACACATAGCGAGCGCAACTATCCGCATTCCATCCCCTCCATTCCACGAACTTTTGGACCTCCCCTCGTAGTTGTTTTAACAAACTTATTTTAGATTTGAACGAGGAATTAAAAAATGTAATAATATATAGGGTGTTTCATTTAAAATAATAAAGTTGACAGCCACTTCCAGTACAACCGGAATGGCTAGATTATTAACAATATGTGAGTTTAATAGCGCAGGTCGACTTTAGTATACTGCGAAATTTTCAGAATTTTCCAATGTATACTCTTTCATATATCGATCGATGCAGTTCGTTGTGAGACACCCTGTATAATTGTATGCGTCTCAAGCTTTTAAAATTAAAATGTTCACATTAACATCACTGTGAATCGGGCATTATGTTACGGAGAGACACAAGGCACGTCACCTCTATAAATAATATATCGTACGGCCATGGAAAAAGTGAGTATACAATATACACATACAACCACACGTGCATATCGGCGTATGTATTTCATGATAAACCTGACTTTGTATTAATACTGCAATTAAATTAGCCTGGCTGGTAGTCGAGTGGCTTGCACGCTTGGCTATCAGTGCGGAGTCCGGGGTTCAAATCTCGCTCTGGTCAATTACGATAATCGGTTTTTTCCGGGGTCGTAATGTTGATTAGGAGGGAGATTTGGCTCTGAGGGGGCCTGATAAGCTAATCATATAGCTTAGGCGTTACCACCCCTTTTAAAAAAAAAAAAATAAATCCTGTATGTCTGCTGTCACAACAATTTTTTTTGCCTGGTAAATAATGAGGCATCTTAGAGCCGCTAACTACAGCTTCAATGCCTGCTGTCACTGCTGTGTGTGTGTGCCGGAAACATTGCAATAATACACATAATCAGATAAAGTTCACGTGCGCCATAAATGATGGTTATACTAAAATTTAACTCCCAATAAGGGTTTTCTTTGTCAGACGGGATTAGCTAGATAATGGCTCTTAATCCCTTAATCATATACTTATGACGGCAGGAAATGTTTGTCCATGTGGAATCATTCTGGTTAATAACTCCCAATAGGGAGGAAGTTGCCGTTCACCTTTTCTTACTTATTTATTCTTTCGTTTGAAATTACGGGCTCCATTAATACAAGGACGGTCCTATCGTCAACACCTATGTCTATATGCATATCTGGTTGTATAGTATCCTCACTTTCCCCATCGCCGTACGGTATATAATATAAAATTTTGCCGCATCTCCAATGCATTTTTAGTACCAATCCTTTAAGTGAAAACACGCGAGATTCAAACACCTTTTTTATAATAATCCTTTTCTAACCAATAACGCAATGAACCAACCCCCAGTATGACGATGCAGACTTCGAAATCTTTCATAAAGGCGAACAGTCAGAGCGACATTAACGTCTCAAAGAAATTGGATCGCCTAGATTCGTGGAGGGAATCCACGGGCGAAGCCCCTCTGCTCGAAGACACCTTCGGGCCCTTGAGCAACGTCAGGTAAGCGAAGCGATCGTGAGCCTGCCTCCCCCCCCCCGTCCCGGGGGTGCGTTTGATCGCTTCTCGCCTTAGTGTTATGTGTGCCTTTGTTGTGGAATGCGCTTGTTTTTTGGGAAGTCAGAAGTAAGACGGCGGAAAAAAAAGAAGGAAAAAGCAAATGAGAAATACGAATCATCCTCTGTACTTTTAAATCACGCGTCGATGAGTCTGTTATTGCCTCTCTTTATCGTGTCGAGAGCATGCTGGATAAGGGGGAGTTTAGGCTTTCAAAGGCATGTGTCGATAACAAAGAAATCCTCCGCTCGGAACGAGTTTTTAATTTACACCTGCTAGAGATTGTTCTAAACGTAAACACGACAAGTAGAGAGTTGAAATAATCTGTTATTGAAGCTGTACGTACTAATCATGTATGTAAATGTAATGTTTTGTGGTAATGGTGGCATGTTCTTTAAATATGTGTAAAAATCCGTTGTGTATTGTAATGATTTTTGCACCAAATTATCCCTTATATGTAAATCCACAATCTTCCTTAATTTTTCCTAAATAAACCCCGCCCAAAATTCTGTACCAATGAAAAATTCCTATAAGCATTATTTCCATTACATATGTGTAAGCATTTATCTTAAGCATGGAATGATGTAGGAAGTCCTTAGGGAAAAAACGCATGTTTAGTGTTGATTTCTAAAGCATGCAAATTATTTTTTTACTGAAGAAGAACAGCATGTCTTTAACCTTTTAAATGCCATACTCGAAAGAAATGAAAAAAAAATGCTTTTGGATTTATTTTCTAATTTTTCCAATAATTTGACAGCTAAACAAAGAATTGAAACTGAAACCTGGATCCTAATATGGGATCAATGGCAACTAAAAGGTTAAGTATCTTTAGCCGCCTGAAGAGATATGCCTGCTACTTGCATCAGACGATGTTTTAAATATTACTATCTAACCTTCTTTAAATTATTTTTAACCAAAAACCATATTTAACCCTAACAAATTCAAAAGTAACTTTTTTATTATTAAAATATGGGAAATTTTTCTTTGGAAGGAATTCAACTGTTAATACTCAAATGTATTCGACACATATCGGGTGACTGGTACTAAATTAAAGGTTTGTTGTGAACCAATTAGACGACGCATTCCAGTTCGCTAGAATTCCATCTGTTCTCTGATTGGTTCACGTGATCACAAACCGTTCGCAAACTGCATATTCGAAAAGCCCTTAAGAAACATGCAATGAATCGGCAAAAAGTGTGGTTATTAGGTGACATAATATCTGAAAAAGATGCTGAGAATTTAATTTTGAGGCGATGTCCGAATAATTTAAATAAATATATTTAGAACAAAATTGAAAATTACTATTTTTCAAAAATGGTCAAACAAGTATAGGTATTTCAAATAAATTACCTATTTCGATTTTTTGTCCCTTTTAGCAGCTTAACCAAAGTAAAATCTCTGACATTGGTTGACACTTTCAGAGAGTTTACTTTAGTTGAGCTATTAAAAGCGACAAAAAGAAAAAACTTATCTAAAACAATATTAGCAAAATTGTGATTTTGATTTTTTTTTTAAATATGTTTACTAAAATTTGCATTTGGTCTCAGAAGTTATATTGGAGCAACTTTTTCAAATTACTTTTTTAGATATCATATCATCTAACCTCACTTTTTGCCGGTTTATGTCTTAATTTTTATTTGACACCATATTAGTAGTCACGTGACATGTGTCAAAATAAATGTTCACTCTCACTTACGCAACCTGTCTCCATCGACATAACTTATCGTATTTTAACAATAAAAGAGTGTCCCACGTGTTGCAATATTCTCACTGTTTATATAATTTTCACTTAAAATTTTTTTGACAGTTTGCTTTATATGACCTATCGAATCAAGAGTTACGCTTGTTCACCATTGGCGCCACTTATCGGATTTTTTTTTTTTGGGAAAGAATGCTCAGTTTCAGTTGGAAGATTGTAACAACAAAAAGTCAATTCAAAATTAAATAAACGTCATATGGGCAAGTACTGAAGGTGAATGTCTTCCAAAATTATTTGGAAACTATTTGGTTTTTAAAAGTTGTATTTCACATCCTATTAATTATTTAATTGGCATCCCAGTAAACTAAATTCAAATTTCCCACAATTATTTTTAGTAACTTCAAGATTAAAGCATGAAGTTACCTACGATTTTGTATTACATTAACAGTTATTTGAATACTTTTAAGTTGAAGTTACTAAATATAATTGCGGGAAATTTGAATTTGGTTTACTGGGATGGTTATTTGATTACATAGTTTTGTACTACGTTGTTTGAGGCAATCAATTGTGTCCGCCACTACTATTATTTTGACGTTTAAAATAATTCTGATGTTCTCAAACGTCATGTAGATGTCGCTGCTTATTTATTGGAATCTGGTGTAACCATTGGGTTGTTCGCTGTGCAATCAGAAACTATCCACAAACTGAACGACCCATGCGTAATAATAGCTGTGCGTTCGCGCAGTGCAACAATTTCGTATTTCGACCGTCGGTAATTTAAAATTTGGTGTTCGCACAGTATCAAATTGTAGTCAGTGACAGGTTTTGGATTAATCCAGAAAGTTCACGGATTTCTTGTGGATTTTAAATTCGCTCATGCGCACTAAACGAGAGAGATACACAGCGCCGTGTGCTCCGCCGGCTAACATATAAATTCCACAGATGGCAGTAGTGTCGGTTTTGGATGTGTTCGCAGAGCAAATTATCAAACTAATTTCAAACTACAATCCCTTTTTGAATCATGCGCATGGAAAAATCGAAATAGTATCCAATTAAGTTCTGATTCGCACAGCGAACAAACTTATTTACTTCAATGGAAATTGAGTGATTTGATAGGTTGTGCAAAGGAAACTATTAAAGTCATGGAGCAAATTGTGCCTCAATCAATTAAAATCTTACCATTCATCTTTAAAAATCCTCCTAACATGTTTAAAATCTCCTTCTATGTACTTATCTAAGAATACCCGTTCGTAAATCATTTCTTTTAAAATCCTCTCTTCTTCCAATATTTTATATGTATTTCAAATGAAATGTCTTCATCATTATCACCTAAACCGATAGATTTGCCGTATTTGCCTTGGGTTCGAGTGCCTACCCCAATTTCTGCGCTTTCGGCCAATACGTGGACAATCTTTTACTGGAACTTGGAGGAGAGAGACTCTTGAAGATAGCTTATGGTGACGAGATGTGCGGACAAGAACAGGCTTTTAAGAAATGGGCTCCCGAGATATTCAGGGTAATCATTTTCCTCTGATAAATGCGATAAAGTTACTTCAACCATTTTATCTTAAGGTTGCTTGCGAAACTTTCTGTCTGGATGATGATGACGCTTTGATGGAAGCCACAATGATGATGCAAACTGAAACTCTAACTCCCTCGACCGTTAAATTTGTCGAAACTAAACCTATGGATTTGGTAACCTCAGTGTTGAAATCTCACAATAAGAAGGTAATGCTTAATTTGCCTGATGGTCCATTCAATTCACTTTTATTCCTTAATAAAAGGTATCCTTATGCAAATTGCTCAACCGCACCAATCTACACGGAGAAAATGCTACTAGCGCCACCTTGAAGTTGGAATTCGAAAGCACACTCTCTTACAACCCTGGAGACCACGTCGGCGTCTATCCCAAGAATAAGCAAGAGTTGGTCGATAGTATCGTGGAGCGTTTGAAAGGTGTCAATGATCCTGATGCCCCTGTAGAGTTGCAAATTTTGAAAGAGACCCACACGTCTAATGGTAAATCGCAGTTGTGCTTAAATTAGCGTTAAAAATACTACTGATTTTTTTAAAATTAAACATAGGAGTTGTAAAGCAATGGACACCCCATGAGAAGATTCCTGCCGTGTCTGTGCGGGAGTTGTTCTCAAGATTTTTGGATATTCACACACCACCCTCATCCGATTTGCTCCAACAGTTTGCTCAAATTGCTACCTACGAGGATGACCAGAAAAGGCTTAGTATCTTGGCTAGCGTAAGTTATTTTTTTTGTTTAGTTTAAAATTTTCCTGATCACCAAACTCCCCACATTTTAGGATTCAGCTGCTTACGAAGACTGGAGACATTGGCGTTATCCAAACTTGCTCGAAGTGTTGGAAGAGTTTCCATCGGTGAATCCATACGCTCCCCTCTTGATCGCACAATTGAGTCTCCTGCAGCCGAGATTTTACTCGATTTCGTCCAGCAGAGCCATCTATCCGAATCAGATCAATCTAACAGTAGCCGTGGTCACGTACAAAACTCAAGGTATCAAAATTTTTATAATATTAATATTATTTGAATATGTATTTGGTATTTTAATAAAATATAAATTGAAATTTACTTATCTTTTTATTACTGATGAATATAAAAAGAAATTATGCTAAGTATTTTCTTAGGAAACTTTAATTCTTCTGTAACGCAGCGCCATCTCTTGAGTAATAGCATAATTTACTGTGATTTCATTTTAGCTCCATCTATTATCAAATAGTATCTAAAAACGATTGTTTATTGTTTGTATTATAGATGGCGACGACCGGTGCACTATGGTGTCGCCTTCATTACCTCAAGATTGTCCCAATTGTGAAGAGGTTTGCTTATTCGTCAGGAGGTAATCAATTTTTAAATATAAAAGTATCCTATTTTCAAATGATATATTTTAGTGCGCCAAGCTTCTATCTACCGTCAGATCCGACGAGGCCCATCGTCCTAGTAGGCCCTGGAACAGGTATAGCACCCTTCGTAGCATTCTGGCAGCAACGTAAAGCCCAATCGGCAGCCAAGACTAGGTTAGGGAATTGTTGGCTGTTCTTCGGCTGCCGACAGAAGGAATTGGATTATATCACTTGGAGAAGAAAACGATGGTGAAAATAAGAATAATGACAAGATTTCTTGGCCTTTCTAGGAGAATGGTATTAAAAGATGTAACAAAAAAAAACCACACAGTTTAAAAGATTTTATTATTAAAAGAGACCATTTATAGTACTTATCGTACAAGATCTCATATTGAAAGAAGCCGATGAGTTATACAGAGTGATCGTAATGGAGAAGGGGCATTTCTATGTTTGTGGAGATGTTACGATGGCTGAGCATGTTTATCAGACTTTGAAGACGGTCCTGCAGAAATATGGAAGCATGAGTGATGAACAAGTAGAAAAATATATGCTGTCAATGAGGGTAAGTAAATATAATTATAGATAGTGTTTTTTAAAATCATAATATTCATCGTTAAACATAGTTGACATTTATTGATTACGAATTAAAAGTTCTTTCCAATTTCAAAAATATATATGATTTATTACTACATGTTTCGGTCTTTTATATCATCCTCAGGTAATAATATATTTTATCATTATTATCTGAAGATGGTCTATAAGACCGAAACATGTAGTAATAAATCATATACTAACTTTTCATGACATCCAATCATGGACTTACAATCATAATTGACATTTGTAAAACGTTTCCTGTGTATTTGTTAGCAATGTTAAAAAAACAGAATTCTTTATTAAAAGCTTAAAAAAAAGTTATCCGAACATCAAAATGGTGAGAATGCATTTATGAATAGTTGATAATTATTCAAATACAGGGTGATTCAAAAGCACCGGACCACCTTCTAGGAAGCATTAAAGAATCATTATTTGACGACAAAAATGCTATAGGAATTTCCAGCAACATTGTGTAATTCATGCTAAAGTAAAACTATGTATTACCTGTCTATTTCATGTTTTAACCTTCCCCGTTGATGAGTAGTACAGAAAGACAATCCAATAATTTGACTATCTTTTTTTAAGTACTGCTACCGAAAAAGGAAGTAAAATTTGCGCTTGCCTTACTAACAAAGATCTACACCGTTCGATTTCAGACATGTGACAGATAAGGATAGTCATATTACTGCCTTGTTCAAGTTGTCTGCTGTTCCCTTTGGTGGCCCTGTTATCAGCTGTCAGTAAATTGTCACTTTCTTGTACGCACATGTTGACGCAAATATTACTAGTGTGTCAGTGTGACAGCATCTGTCAAAAGTACGTCAACACACGTGCAAACTGTTTGCATATGTACAATTTTTGATTTGATCTAGTACTGATTGTTTCATATGGACAAAAATAAAACATAAAATAAACGGAGGGATATATGCTAATGAACAATAAAATGGTAGCCATTAGAAACCCAAAAAATTACCTAAATGCCAAATGACAAAACTGACATTGATTGTCAATTTACAATAAATGTTCGAAATTTTGTCCATTAGTTAACTTGTTCAAGCAGTTTCCTAATCCTCTACAAACACTTAACTGAATATAAAAAGATTTATAGATCTCATTTTTGGAGCCAGTGAATCTTTAACACCACCCAAGAATTAGTCCGGTGCTTTTGAGTCCCTGTATATTATTATATTCTTCGAACTGATATTTTGTGGTAACAACATTGAAATGAAATTCCTTTTTTCTGTTAAATTTGGAAAAATATTCTTAAGAGGATGAAATTGACATTTATTAATAGAGTTGCGAAAATGCTATTAATGAAAAATAAAGAGCTTAATGCAAAAATTGATTCATCTTTATACATTTTTAAGGGGCTAAAAAAAACGTACATTTTAAGTTGAAATTTAAATTTTACAAAATCGATTCTCCTAGATAATCTTGTTTTTAATTTGCATTTCTCGGAACTAGTTTATAGCAATAATAAAAGATTATTTGCAGCATCTCTAATTTGAAAAATATCTACTAGATTATATATCTAGATCTAGATATCTACTAGAAAGATAACTTTAGCCTTGGAGATTGGCAAAATATTAATGACTGAATTTATTTATATTATTTAATTAAATTTATTATTATTACATGTTAAAAAATCACATTTTGCAAATACAAAGCTAGCTTAAAACAACAGAATAAAAAAATGCCACCTACTTTTGAAGAATGAATATTAAAGATAGCAACTTTTTGACGGCCATTACAACTCATTAAAAGATAATTAAGTACTTCACTAAAAACTAAATTTGCTGTGAAATATGTAATACAAACATGTCTGAATAAATTCAAGCTAAAAAGTGAAAATTCTCTTGTATAGATGTTGTGTAACATATTGTGATGTGAAATTATCTCAATTGTTGTGATATATCATAAACAACTATGAATTTTGCATAAAATCCATTGATAAGCAAATCAATAGTGACTATTTAATAATAATCAATAATTATGGTTAGTGTGTAACTACCAATCAAAACAATAGCAAAAACAAACAAAACAGAAAAGTAATTATTTTTTTAGAGAACGTTTACAGTTAATTGGTTAGTTGAGTTGTTCAGTATCAATAACTATTGATAGTTAACTTGGCTTATTTAGTTTGATTACAGACAGCAAAAAATGCCTAATGCTGATGAAATCTATTTATCAATAAAAAGTGTATTGGCGATGAATTACTCTTAAAATTGCAATTAGTAATAAAATTTCCAATTATATTTCATATTATTAGAATTGAAAAAAAAAACAGGGAATATAATTGAACTGTTAAAAATCATAAAAAAAAACTGCAATATTCTTATTAGCACTTTTTCATTAGGTTTGTTCGTTTTGGCACTAGCGTCATGCAGCGAAACGCAGCTATAAGCATTTCTGTTTGATTTGATGGAAAAACTAACAGCAATCAGAAAATCTAAAGCTGAAGTCAATCCAGCGTTTTACGGCAACGGCTTGCGTTGAAAAACTTTACGCAGCTAGATTTTCGCGTTACGACGCGGAGTGCCAAAACGAACAAACCTATTATCTCCAAACAAAAAGAAAATGGTAAATAAGAAAATTTCTGTGATAAAAATGGAGAATTTTTCGACCTTAAAATTAATGGAAACGTTATTTTTCCAGGATGAAAACAGGTATCACGAAGACATCTTTGGTATAACTTTAAGGACGGCTGAGGTCCACAACAGATCTCGGGAATCAGCTAGGATACGGATGGCCTCGGAACCTTAACATTAGATCATCGAATCAAAAACCCTCCACCTTTTTATTTTCTATTATATTACTCTTAGATATCAAAATAGGATTTTTCAAATTTCAAATTGCCTATATTACGCGTCTCCTATAATATTATAATATATGATTAAAGATTCAAATAACTTATAGCACAGAAACTAAATTCATGAATTTTATTGTATATATATACATATGAATATCTATTACATAAGTATTGAATAAATTCTACGTATTATTATTATAGATACAATATTAAAATTGAAATATATTAAAGGAAAACTAGATAGTCGAACAAATTAAACCTTTATTGTTATTTACTTTAGATCTTTATATAACCTAATTACTTACTAATATTTAATATAAATTGTTGTTAATAGTATTATTATCACATATTTTGTATGTTATTGTTTTTTTTTTACTATTATTTTATTATAATCGAAAAAGTTTAACAGGTTTTAACAAATAAAATAGAGAAAAATATTATTTAGAAAGATCAAGACTATTCTTTTATTTCAAGACCTAATTTTCTTAGATAAAATAGATGATTCGTTGTACGTATATAAATGGAAGAGTAATGTTATACTGCTGGCCTTCCAATCCTATTCCTTTCAGAAAGTGTAGGATATCAGAGGGCTCCAGGCTAGGTAAGTCTCCCTCTTTGATTTCACATGCTCCCAGGTGCAACGCCCTTGAGTTGCACAGTGCTACGCAATTTGTGACAAGATGAATGGGCGTTTCATCCTGTTCCCCACAAAATCTACATTCAGATTCCTTTTCGAATCCAAACTTACTCAGGTGTTCTTTCAGTTTACAATGGCCTGAAAGTACTCCTGTTAATATGCGAACATTGTTCTTACTCAGGTTGATGCATTCTGTAAACTCTTCTGGTTATAGCTTCTCAGAAGAATTTTACTTTGCCCCATTCGCTGGAGATTTTCTCAGTAACTGCTCCATTTCTATTTTCAGTTTCTTCAGTATTGTAGTGCTGCTTAACCCTCAAAAGGCTTCAGGCCCTACAAGAGGTATTCCAGCCCCTTTTTTTTGCGAGATTATCCGTTATTTCGTTTCTTTCCACTCCTGTGTGACCCGGAACCGACAGAAGGGTTACTCTATTCCTTTTGCCTAGCTCATTTAATTTCCCGAGGCATTCCCAGACCATCTTGGAACTAATTTCATATGAGCTCAGCGCCTTGATGGCTGCTTGACTATCAGACATGATGATAATCTCCTGCTTCGATCTAAATCGAATCATTCGATCATTTCTATCAATATTGAACTGGACGCATCTTTCAATAGCGTGTATTTCCGCCTGAAATATACTTGGATATTTTCCCAAGCTTTCGAAATATGGGGGCATATATATTCTTATACCAATTCCCTCTGCCGTTTTGGAGCGATCAGTGTACCATTTGATGGCATTTCTATTCAATTTGAAGATGGTGTTATGATCCCACTCGCTCCTGTTATTAAGGTTTGTGATGAATTCCTTCACAAAGCTGATTCTTTTTGACATGTCATCCCGGGGCAATCCGTAGAGTTTAAAAAATTTGTTAAGGACTGGTCGTTCAATCACCGAACGTCAAGTCCTCATCATCCTCGTGGTAATGGTCTAGTTGAGAGAGGTGTACAAATCTCAAAGAACATTTTAAACAAATGTTTACTAAATGAATCAGATTTACAAATGGCGCTTCTCAACTCCCGTAATATACCTAGAGATGCATTATTGGGATCCCCAGTCCAAAGACTAATGAGTCGAGTTACCAGACAACATTACCAGTAAAGGAGACCACATTGCATCCTGTAGTAAAGGAAGAGGTGCTTTCAGAATTATCAAGATTACAAGATCAATAAAAGAAATACGCAGATCGTGGAAGCAAATGTCCTGAAGAATCAATACTGGTGATCCAGTAAGGATCCAGGTATCACCAAAAGAGACTGGATCAGTGGCGAAGTAATCGAGGAGACCATTAATCCCAGATCAGTAATAGTGAAAACACAAAACGGCACAGTGTATCGAAGAAATTCCTCGATGTTACATAAAACCAAAGCCACAATACAAAATCCGATTACTGCAGTACAAACAAATAATGGAAAGGAAACATCTCAAACCAATGAAGCAAAAAACAACATACCAAGAGTACCAGTAAAAGATCCTGCTGTCCCGAATTAAGTGACAATACAGTTCAAACGAAGACTGAAGTATCAGTGACTACTAGATCAGGGAGAATTGTAAAACCGAGATCAAGATTGAATCTATAAATTCGTGTTTTATAAGTTACATATTTATTTATATTGTTTTTTTTATATTTCGATAAGTTTTTTTTTAAGGGAGATGTAACATCATTCATGTGAACGTTCCTAAAAAATATGACAGTTACAATAAAGTTGACAGATAAGACACATTATTGTATTTTCATCTCGTAAAATAAACATATTGGTGCATACCAATGTTACAACTTCGGCTTAACCGAATCGTGTGAGGAAGGATTTCTTTCTGCCCTTTCTGAAGTAAGACTGGAAAAATCCCGTCTACTCCCGGTGTTTTGAAAGGCTGAAAGGTATTCATTGCCCATTTTAACCGTTTGCTGCTACGTATGTGTCTGGCCATTCTAGTAACTTCTCTATTTGGTTTTCTATATTGCTCGGAAGGACTTTCCGAGGTTCCCACTTTGCTTTCAGGAAAGTGAGTCTCTAGAAAGAGGAGAGCTCTTTCATCTTCACTTTCAGTTAAGCTTCCGTCTGGCTTTCTTAGTGCCATTCCTGTATCGATTCTACCCTTTGCTAGATGATTCGTTATTCGTACATTTAATTCTCGTAAGGCATTCGGAATTTTATTTTCTTTTAAATTTCAGATTACATGTTACGGCGCTTAAGCAGCCATCTTCAGAAATGAAAAACGACTCACAAGAAGTAAAATTCTAAAATATATAGTTAAAAATTAACACTCCTTATCTCAATAACGAAAGAATAAAGCTTATCACACGCGCGTTTTAGGGATTTTCTCTTATAGAATTGACTAACGAGTTACTCAGAATGATACTTTAAAATACTATGTATATCCTGTATATAAAATAGTTTTAAAATAAATAATATGGAGCGAACATTGAGGCGTTGGAGATGATTATTATTAATATTTAATTTTGGAACAATTCCTTGAAAGAATTCGTTAAATCCATCCTGCATTCTTTCATTCAAGATTACTTTATTACTTCCCTGAATTCGATTTCTATTTTTACCCATACAAAACTCGTCCAAAATGATTTTTACAATATCGCAAACCTTATATTTACACGAAACAAAATTTCTCAGATATATTTTTGATCGTTGCATAAAAAAAATTAAACAAAACGTTAATTTACAAATACAAAGAAAAAACAGCAAAAAAAATACATTAAAAGATTGACTCGTTTACATTAACCAGTTCGCATGTATTTACACAAAAAGATCCTGTTAGATTCCCAAATATAAAAAAACACATAAATATATATAAATTTAATATCTACAAGGTCTATTACCACGGCATACCGCACTAACACGCGTGTATTCGCAATCTACGTCCAAAAATACAACCCCGGCTTTTCGCTATGCCATTATATCTGTCTATCTTGGAATGTTTACGTTTTTAATTTTTATAATTTCCCGATTTGAATACAAGCCTTGTTGGTTTGGTCAATCGATTCATTTACATTACTGTTGATGTTTATATAAATTTTAATTTTATTGATTTTCTTCAGCAACTAGTACTCCAGGGTACGAATTCATTATAATTAACCTAAATAAACAGATGTGATTTAGAATTTAGAATAGTAGTTAATTTGTTGGGCGCACGATATACGTGTTTAAAGATGTGCAAATGTACAAGTTTCACCAAAAGATATTTGTCAGCTTTATTTGAGATATCGTAATGAAAGAGGGCAAGCTACAAAAGATACTTCATGGTCAACGAATTGCATAGCGTGCACCTAGTCGAAATAGCTGGTCGACTGTAAAGGCACGGGGCCACTGCGCGCGAAGCGAAGCTAAGCTCAGCGAAACTAATTTTCTTGAAAATAGCTCCTATGTAATTATATGCGCATCTTCGCTAGCCTAACTTCGCTTCGCTTAGCTTTAGTTGCCGCGTCTGCATATGATTACACGTGAGCTAATTTCAAGAAATTAGTTTCGCTGAGCTTAGCTTCGCTTCGCGCGCAGTGGCCCCGCGCCTTAAGAGTAGCTGCGTCCAACTTTGTAGCAATTCAATTTAATTATGGTCGTCCAGAAGATATTTAAGCATTTATTGGGTTACAAACATCGGTTTGTCACCCCCAAGAAATGATTAACCCATATGTTTTTCGAATCGAATATTGAATCGGAGAAACTCTGCTACTTGACTCTTCATCGTTGTAATACCAAATTGCAGAAATACATACTTGCCGATATGGAATTTTGCCTATTTTTTCCCTTAGTCACTTTTATTTTCATTTAAATCGGTTGAACAATGCTTATTAAAAAAGGCAGAACACCATAAAATGATAGTTCTTTTGTGGAATGTGCTACAGTACATCATAGATGATGTATTACCAATTCATCCATCAATAAAGCATCAAATACCAATGAACTTTAGTTTTACCTATTTAATTCAGTCTTCTACTGTAACAACCGTGGACAAACGCAGCTCTTCGTTGTGAATCAAGTGCGGCCCCGACTAAAATTTTAGTTTTCTTTTTTGAATCGTTTGTTTTTGTTATACTGTCCAACCTCCCTAAATAGAATCTCCACATTTTACCGAAAAAAGTCGAGATCTAGAAAAAATAATAAAATATGCAATTACATTAAATAAACAATTTTGAATTTGTTTATCCACGTATAGCTTTTTATACAATAAAAATCAGATTGCGATTATCATTGGCCTCGTATTAGTTGTGTATAAAATTTAATGTTTACATATCCCAAATTAATTTTAAAATACTTATTGTTAAAGAGTAACAGGTGCTTCATACAGATGTACACCCAACTCAGAAAATAATGACATAGGGAAAATAATCCTTTCATCTACCAACGATTGCGTATGGGCAGATTCTAGAAATTATGTTTACGTTTAACATTTTAGCGGAAACTACGAAGGTCAAATATTCTGTGAATTTAAATCTCTAGCCGAAAACATTGCGGCATCTTTGTCACATACGGTAAAGGGTATGCAAACCGTAGAGTTTGTCAGCACTGGCACAGTAGAATAATGTGTATATTAGTTTCCTGTTCTAGCAAATTTGCGAGTACCTAATGTGTTCTGTATTTAATTACATCACTAATTTCTTGCAAATAAATTTTGGTAAAGAGGATAAGAGTTTGATAAAATTCTATGAACTAGTTTTTCCCTTAAATCATTTTTTTTTAATTAATATTTTTAATACTGAAACAATTTATATTCCATTTTACGTTTCCATGAAATTACTGAAATCAGTAAATAATACGATTATTAATATATTGGAGACATTTTAATGTAGGAATACCTAAACTACTTATATAAATTAATTGTCAGGTAAATATCCTGGTTTGCAAACTATACCTACGCCTATTTGCTAATCCGCTTAACATTTTTTTTTGCATATTCGGGCTGTTTATACCGTTAAGGTAGATATATTAGAATTTTCGCCTGTGGTTCGCCTCAGTTATACCTAGATCATTATTTTTTGGGTTGATTGTAGACATGCATAGTTTCATACCATACACTATATGGTTACATACCCTGATTCTTTTCGGAATGGTGTTAGGAGTGGGGCTATGCTATAACAAATTGGCATAATATCCAAGGGATCACTTCTACGTATATTTTACCCTTTTTCGTTCGACCCCTACACCGCTAAGGGGTGGAAGGATAGCGCTAAGGGCCCAAAATCCGACCTACGCTAGAAGAGACATTTGGAGATATATAATTTATTTTTTTATTCATGATGACGGTATAAATTGTAAAAATCTGAAAATCATTGAAATTTTAGGGGTAGCTTTCACCCCTTAAACGTGCGCTTCCGCCAAAATGGGAAGCGGCTGTCAGTGCTACAAATGCGGCCAATATCAATCCGATGAGTGAGCATAATCTCGTTTCCTTGTTAGTGGTACAACGATATAGTATAGTCTTGTATATCTAAATATTGTAACGTTTTTCTATTCTTAGTTTTAAAACGTTGTCGGGGTTTAGAAAAACACATAGGCGATATATTTAAATTAACTTATTCTATTAACACAATTACGGTATTTAAAATCTATTAAAAATGCTTATTAATTAAATCACTTAATCACTAATGTCTTTATTTATGTAAACGATTTATTTGCACCGATATTTATATTACACGTACTAATTCACTCGCGATCCGCACTATCCAACTCGTATCGACTGACTGACTCCTGGCCAATCCGACACGTTATTTATACCTGGCACGAAGCTTCCAGATGGTTCGGGACCCTTCTAGAACGTCCTTCTAGATTTCCGAATTCCGATTTTCCTCACGAATCTTCGACCCGGTACTGCCCTCTGTCATTCCTCGTAGGTAGTTCTTTCTCCCGCTATGCTAGCGCCATCTAGGGGCGCCTATCGGAACCGCCAGTTTAAAAAGTTGGCGCTCGTTACAATATGGTATAAATAATATTCGTATAATAATTTCGTTTTGAAGACACTGTTTGGTGCATGGATATTCATATCTTTAATATTGTCAGATCGTTTCAGCTATACAGGGATTGGCTAATGTGTGGGAACACCTGATTTCTGATTAAATTATGGGTTCTATTAAAAAATAATCTAAAGAAATGTTTTTGTAGTATTTTTATTCTAGTTGTAATATAGATTTTCAACAGCTATCACATGTTTCGAGATATGACGTCATCGGTAGTTTTTTAAATGGATTATTCTGCATCTTATCACATTATCGGATAGACACTTTTCAAGCATTACAACGATATACGGTAGAGCTGTCGAAATCCGCCTTTTTCAGGAGTTGGGTACCCGTTTAGTGCACTACCCGCATTCGAGCTTTACCTGAAACCGTATATTACCCGAAATCGAGCTTTACCTGGGTACTCCGTAGCCAAAAATTTCGGGTAAACGTCTGCCCGGGTATTCGGTTCCGAGCAACAGCGGCTTATACGGCTTGGTGGGTGTGCGACTATTAAAATAAAAGCGTTGGCTATTAAAATCTTTTTGTCAGATACATCTGACAGTCATAATCAATACTGACAGTTTCCCATACATACACATTTGCATAACCCTGTATATCAGTTAACACGTGTCAAATAGTATATAAATGCACCAGTGGTATTAGTTAGTAGTAGTACCTTAAGTTAATTAGATTCCTATGTTAAAGATATTCGACCTGACTATTAATTTCGTAGTTTGAAGTTTTTTAACCACATCCTACATACTCAAATTTAAATTGCCCGCAATTATTCTTAGTAACTTCAACATTGAAGCACGAAATTACCTGCCATTTTGTGCTGCATTCACAGTTATTTTAATGTCCTTACGTTGAATGCACTAAAAATAGTGGCGGGAAATTTAAATTTGGCTATTAGGGAGATATTTTAATATTGTCAGTCAAGTTAACTATTTGAGTATTAGAGCGATGGGTGCAGACTTTTGAACGTGCTTGTATATCTAAACACGGTATAAATAATATTAGTGATAATAATTTGCTTTTGAGTACAATACTCTGATCTAGATCTTGAGATGACTATAATAATTTTGATTAGAACTGTATAGAGTTCTGCATGTCAGATATGTATGAATCTATATTTCAAATTACTGCGGGTGCCGCTTCAATAAACAGAACCCGCATGCGATATATAAAAATAGCTAGCTGACAAATTTTTCGCATTAATAAGCGCAGGTATACATAGAACTTGCATGGATGTAGTATGTGTAACATCAACTTTATATATCTCTATTCCTGTCACGTCCGTATCTAAATATGTCAAACTTGAATGGTAGTTTGAATAAAATAAATATAGTAAAGATTTATTCACTGACATTGGAGGTTTCCGACAAGTAGATATATATTTATATATTTTAGAATCTATACGGATGTCACTCTCTCCATATTTCCTTAGTTTTGAATTTTGAAATCCGTAGTTTAAATTATTTTATACTTAATAATTATAATAAAAAATTAAATAAACGGAAAATATTCATGAAAAAACAACAATTGTATGAATTACAATGATTGTGTGAATTACAAATTCGGTTCTATTAAATCGGAAATGTGAAGTTTTCAATACACAATGAATTCCGTCTCAAATATATATGTATATATCATTGATATTCACAATAATTATAAAAATTATTTCCAAAATCTATTTTTGTTTGATGGTTTAATACCATTATAAATTTTATTTTTCCCAGTAAAACTGCTGCCTAAACGTAACAATATCATGTTGATATTGAGACGTTCTATTTAACTACAATATTGAATTAGTAAATTAGAGGAATATTTTAATTAAAATAGAAAGTAAAAAATTGTCATGGAAAAGTTTCCTCTTATTATATAATAACCTAGGAAAGATGTGTGGAAATATACCATGTTATAATTATTGTTAATTTTATATAATAACGTTAATAAATATGCAGTTCTGCTGGTCCTAATTATAAAATCTTTTGCACTTCCAATAGGAACTTAATTTTGTGACTTGTATAGTTGCAGCCAACTATAATGTGTTTAAACGAAATCTTGTTAACTTTATAGCACTTCTATTATACAGGGTGTTGCTATCAACACTCTAATATTAAATTAAAGGTTGATGACTTGATTGTTAATTGAAGAAATCATTCCTTCAAATTGTAGGTGAATTTCCCTTGATATGCTGACGATTTCTGCCAATACCTGATAGCTGAATCCTTCCCTTCATATTAAGAAAATATCTTAATGCTTGATACCTTTGGAAATACTGCGATTTTAATTTAAAAAAAAAGTGCAAACATCAAAATTTACATACATATAAAAATTCACGATTAATGCTTTTTTCCTGGTGTTTATTTGAATATTTACCGATGAAGTTATATTGATCTATCATATATGCACCCGGATTAATACTTACAAAGAATATAATAGTGAACGAGAATGTAAGTCATCTTTTTAAAATATAAGTCACTTTATACAAAATAAATTAAACTTATTTAAGATTTAATTACAATGGTTGTTTATAGTTCTAGAATTTTGTGATTAATATAATTGCTGTGTACAATTTCTTATCCCCTTATATGTGTAACAAGATATTTTTGTCTAAAATTAAAAATCACCATAGCTTAATTCTGAAAACGCCGCTGTCAAACACATCGAACAAGTGAGCAAAGGGCATGCGTTAGCAAAAGCTGTTCTGTAAATCGTTCAGGGAGTTCCAGCGCCGGGCACAGCGCCAGCGGTTATCGCTTCCAGCGCCGTAACTCCCTGAACGCAGCCATAGATTGTGTAATGGGCGAACGTCAAACCGCTAATTATTTTTTTATTGGCCCAGAACAGAATCCCCAATTTTTTATTGGGCGGAACAGTTGTGACGTTGAACTTAAACTTTTAAACATGTATATATATATATAATTCAAACTTCTTTTCCTTTAAAAATACTAATATCACAAACAAAAAATCCGTAAATCCGTAGTAATTTGAAGCTTTTCTTTCGAATAAAAAAATGTACGTGATATTCAACGAGATCTTTTTCTTTTTATTTCGTATTATCTTAAATAATTATATGAAATGTAATAGTTAATACAGTTCTAATACAGGATTATTCTATTTTCCCATATTACTTGTAATATATTATATATTTCAATGCATATTTATTAAATTATCTTTTTAAACAGTTTAGTTTTATTAAAGCAAACAAAAAAAATAATCTATACTTACCTCATACGTTAATTTAAACTGTATTAGCTAATGGATGGAATTTAAGTGAATCAAAGAAAGAAATAGACTTATCTTTAAAAAAATCGGTTTTATTACAAGCATAATTATTTCCATATTTTTCATTTATATAAATATACAACATTTACATTTTTAATATAAACTTTATAATGTCATAAAATATATATAAATACATATAAAACAGAACTAAAATATATATTTATTAAGTAGTGAGATAAATTAGTTTGTCATTATTATTACAAAATTATTTATCATAAATTAAAATTATATTTATTATACAACGATTAACGATTTTTTTTTCTTACATACATCCAATAATATTTCGTTTAAGTAAATTAAACTATCGAAAAAATAAAATTTAAAAATGTTTTTTTTTTATTCTTACGTATTATCATTTTAAATATATTTCTAGAACGTGATATAAAATGAAAAATAAAGTCTTAAAATAATTTATTCAATATGTATTAAGTGATGTGTGCATTTTGGAAAGATTCAGGCGTATCCCCTTCGCCTCCCTATAAAGTACCCCTCACTGTAACTATTAACAAACATTTCTTCCTCGCATACATCCATTTTACAAGACAACAACATTTTCCCATATATATTCGTCACTTTTTTGCATGTTCCCTAATTTAGTTGTATACTTGACTGACTGTACTACTCTGGATTGCTTCTTCATGTGAATGTTCCTCTCCTTTTTGCGTTGAGTATCGTCACGGCCAAGAAATAAGAACCTATCGCTCCTATGATCTATAAAAATGACAAAAAAAAAGATTATCAGAAACACAAAGAAAATATTATACTGGTTTTGCTAACATAAATATGCTATGGGAAGTTGCAATGGGGGGAAAAAACAATTGTGATGGATTTTGATGATATTTATATTCATGTTTTGTTTAATATTAGTCATTAACTTGTTAAAAGAATATTTTTTTTTTATGTAACAAAATCTACTTTTTCATTTCGACCGATAGTGTATATACAAGCTATAATATCTCTTACAATTTAAATCCTGTACCTAAATATACCCATGACTAATGCAGTTACTACAACACACTTTAACTTACTACTCTCTCGCAAATGCAGAGACATATCGGCGTTGCTGATGTAACGTAAAAATTATTCTGAAATCGCGGGAGTCATAATTTTGCCGGGTGATGTTCTGGTTGGTATAGTATATTTTAATGAGAAATCCAGTCGTCGATTCTGAAAGGCGTAACCTTAAAATATTTCCCGATCAATAAGCAGCGACTAGAACATATTTATAATCTATGCATAATGTTTGTTATATGTACAGGGTGTAGCAACGGCAACGCGGTGATCTCTCGTAGTCAAGTGGTAACACTGTTAAAGTTATACAGGGTTCTGCAATAGTGCACCAGATTTCCATTTAATTTATCGCTTTTTGGTATATTGTTTCTTTATTAAGGATATCCTATAACTATTTATCAGATCTGTCGTTGTAACATGTTTTTTTATACAATGTTTTGTATTTCACATTGATTTATGTTAATTTATTATCTAAACTTTTTATTCAGGCAGGAAATTTCATTGTTTTCATATTTATGATGCAATTCTGGTCTCATGCGCACTTCCATTAGCAAAAGCCTATACAAAAATGTCAAATGTGAAATGTCAAACCACGAGTTGCACTACCAACTTAGCATAAAATGTCACCACAAACAGTATCAGAGAACTTTACGGAGTTACAGTAAGTATTCATTGTACAGGCGAAATAGAAAAAAAGACATTCACTACATATATTTTGTTTACTTTGTTTCTACTTCTTAGAAGTTTATGATTTTTTATGTAAATTGTGAAAAATAAAGCTTCCTCGAATAGGAAAATTTTCTCTCCGTCAATGTAAATTTATAGTGGATATTTCATTTAAAATAACAAAATTGGTTCATTTAAATGCCTAAAACAAAACGCAAATAACTTTGCAGATATGCATAGGCAGTCGTGAAACTTGTTTTCAGACAATAAAAACTCCTATCAGCATCAAGCTAGACACAGCATTCTATTTAAAATAACAAAGTATGTGATGTAAAACCTTTTGGACTAGGGCTCACGTGAGTAGATTTTGTAATGAGCGGCCGGATTAATTAGCGAAAAAAGCAGTGTCTAGGGAGGATAGCGCGATAATTATGTATGGGTTAATTTCGGCTAGCGCAGTTAAAACAGCGTTTCGGGATAAAGTTGATAATGATTGGCAGGGTAGGTGGGTTACTACTTCAAATGGGAAATGGATTAGGAAATTTATCAATAACGTTACATATTTTACATACATACATCAGGCGGTAGAGTTAATAACGGGTCGCGATCATTTTAAACCATATTTATATGTACAATTTGGGAGGGTTAATGATTCGCATTGTGAATGTGGTGGGGGGATACAGCGGGGCATGTTTCATTTAAATATCCACTCGTTGATGAGTGGCGATCGCGTAGGGATGTTAGGGCATTAGTTAGGGGATTAAATTGGTTGCGACGTAAAAGAGCTATTAGGGATAACGAGTCGGTCAAATGGTGGGAATTTTTTTAGTAATGCTCCTAAAGAATTAATTTATTTATTATTGGCACAATATTTAGATAGTAGAATAGTACGTATTTATAAATAAATATTTAAAATATAAATAATTTAATATTACTATTGGTATTACATTTTGGAGATTAATTAGTAATTAGGATTATTGGTATTATTAGCATGGGTACTGTTGTTTTATTTGATTTCAGTTGATTCTGATAGTCCATCCTTCCACTGATAGAGCAGACAGCTTCATGATCTACGAAGAGCCGAGGAACTACAGTTTTCAAAAAAAAATCTCAAACTATCAAAATTAGAAATAAGTTAACTTGATCTAGTTTTCAGCAAAACATAACTTTTAACACCAATAAATTTTGGAACATTCATATTGCAAATGATTATTGAATTTGATTATTGATTATTGAAATTATAGATATAATCCGCCTATGCTTATAACCTAATGCATAACTTTACAAAAAACCGCTACTACTACAGGTTGTCTATAACATTTTGTTCATACAGCGAAGAGAATGCAAAAAGCACTATCGAATCCGCATACAAGATTTTGGCGTTCTTTTAGCACTGTCAATTTAGAGTTATTTGGAGTAATCGAAAATAATTAAACGTTTTTCTTGGATTAATTCTACCGCGTTCTTAATTTAATTCATTTTGTTTGTTTTTTACTGTATTGTTATTTAATGATAACAGTAATAATGGACTTGTACTACTTACATACGTACTTTTAACTCAGCAAATGACAAATAGCGGCCATTTTGGATCGAAATGGTGCTTCCCTCTCTGACACATGTTCTTTGTAATTGATCTGGTATTAAAATAATGCACCACCATCAAGGTACATGTAAGCAAGAACGAACAGCTACCAAAGTCGCCACTTTTTTGGAGTTTGTTCTAGCCAATAAGAAATCAAGCTCGGCCCTTGTCAGTCAACAGTTCTTGGCAATTATTTGACAGCTTTAGAGGTTTTTATAACCTACAAACGTACATTTAAACAAGTAACAGCTGTGATAAAGAAACATGTTAACCCGACAGCTAGCAAATTTTGAATGTGCGTCCGCAATCGCCATCTTTTTTGAGTTCGCTCTAGTTAATAGCAGTTAATAAGTGGACTGAAGATCACAATTTTGTCCTCCCTAGTGTTCAAAGGCACTGACGCTGTTTGTCCGTTCTCGCCGTTGAGATGTTCATTGTCACCGCCATAAGTCATTTTTTGGAGACAAAACGTCAAATCTGCCGACAGCAAGTGATGTCTCTTGTTTTATCTGTTTTATCTCTAGTTAAATCTGTCAGATTTTGCGAACTACGTTCAATTTTGATAAGTTGATTCGTCTTTTTCAAAAATAATGAATGCCTTCTTTCCTATGATGCATGGCGGTATTAAATTATTATATCAACACATTGTGTAATAACAATTCTCGTTTTCTGACATCAAATAACGTGCAAACATTTGACGCCTACGAAATAAATTTTTTAAACCGGTTTTATTAGGGCATTGTGTTTGTGTAGCGTGATCGCGGCCGTCAAATTTGTCGCCTTAAAATACCGACCCTTACGGCATATTTAAAGCGGGGAAATCGGAAGTTCACGTGCTCTATCGTAATAAAAATAAAGAGCAAAGAAGCTATCGTGTAAAACGATCTGACACGCGAGGATAAAAAAGCCCGCGCGAAAATCGTGTTGCGTACGAATGATTCATTTTATGCCCGGGAAAATTACTGTTGTTTTTTCCTGGTTTTTCACCTTGGGAAGTTTGATTTGTTCGGAAATTAATCGGGTATAGAACAAAGTTGGTTATTTGATAAATAAGAGACATACTTTTATATTTATAGTGACATTCATAAAAACAAAACGTATAAGCAGAATTAACAATATTTTGACATGGTAAAATTAATAACGTCTAATGGATGTTTCATAACCTCATTTACCAGGATCACATAAGCGAAACTACTGATATATTTGACATATTTTTTACAACAGCTGATCGTTAACAGTCATTAATTGTGTTGAGGTTTTTTTTTTGGGAATTATTTCTCGATGATTTTTTATCAAGTGTCGATTGAAAATGACCAACTTATTATTTTACTGAACTTTTTCCAGTTCAGCTGTGAATCCACCCTAATAGCCAAATTTAAATTTCCCGCAATTATTCTTGGTAACTTCAACCTTGAAACATAAAATTACCCACTATTTTGTACTATATTAATAGTTATTTTAAAGCCTTTACGTTGAATTCACTAATAATTGTGGTGGGAAATTTAAATTTGGGTATTAGGGATGCAACCCAAGGAATTTCACTGAATCCACTGTGGTAAGTTCATTGTAGTTAAATTCAAATGTCATTCATCCCTGTCCTTTGAAATATTCGAAATGCATAAAGTTGGTTTTGTTTAAGTTTAGTTTCAAATCATTTTCTGCGAACCATTTATTAAAATCTTGCAATACACTGTCAACTTCAGTTTTAATTTGTTTTGTTTTGCTCTCATTATGACCGATGTGTATCATCTGCGTATAGCGTAGTTGGGTGGGTTGTTATCTCAGGAAGATCATTTACGTAAATCAGAAATAGAAGGAGGCCCAGAACAGATCCTTGTAGCACACCTCTTTCCAAAGTTAGCCATTCGGACGTGCTACTATTGTCGCTAGACATTACTGCCTGTTTCCTGTTACTCAAGTATGAGTCGACCAATTGCAGCGACACTCCCCTAACACCCAGCAACGCTAATTTGCTAAGGAGTTTAGTATGGTTAACGCTGTCAAAGGGCTTACTCAAGTCCATCAAAACACCCAATGTGGTATCATATTGTTGTTGAAACCATTTAATATATCGTTCATAACCTGGTATGCTGCTCTTGTTGTGTTTTTATGCTTCATGTAACCGTTCTATCTTTCATTTAAGATAAGTGTTTTGTCAAAAAATTGATATATCCTATCAGAAATGATTTTTTTATCAAAAATTTTTGAGAAACAAGACAGTAATGAAGTTGGCCTACAATTACTCAGGTTGGATTTGTCTCCGTTGTTATATATTAATTTGATAATCGATTTTTTTAAAGCATTTGGATATATTCCGAACAAATTAATAACTCTTATAAATCGTTTCGGTATTTGTCAAATCTGTAAGTGATCCATTATTATTGCCTTTAATCAATCTTGTTTGAAAATGGATTGTATCTATCGGATCTTAAACTGGCCATTGTTCAACCGATATATAAAAAAGATAATCCAGCATTACTTAAAAACTATAGACCTATTAGTTTACTATCTCCTTTTGAAAAATTATTTGAATTAGCTGTGTATGAGCAGCTTGTAGATTTTTTCAACTGCAATAAATTATTTTTCCATTGCCAACATGGCTTTGTTCACTCCAAGGGAGTAGATACAGCACTTTTTGAGTTTGTTTCGGCGATAGTAAATGGAATAGATAAAAAATTAAATGTTTTTAGGTCTGTTTGTCGATTATTCTGGTGCTTTTGATAGTGTAAATCATGACCTGTTACTAGAGAAACTCTAACGCTATGGGGTTCGTGCGATAGCTTTAAACTTATTAAAGAGTTATATCAAAGATAGATTTCAATGTGTGATTGAAGCAGATTACTGCAGGAGTCCCGCAAGGCTCTATTTTAGGTCCACTCTTATACATTACATATACAAATGATTTATTTCAATTTTTAGAAAAATCAAACATACCTAATTTCTAATAAGTTATATGTTATGCAGACGACACAAACTTCTTGTTAAAAGCAAATTCTTTTAACAGATGTGGTAAACCTTGCCGTATGTGTGTATAAACAAATATCATTGCGGTCAACTAAAAACTTTTTAAAATTAAACGAGAGCAAAACGGTGGCGGTACATTTCAAAAGTTTAAGATCAAATTTAAATTTAGTAAATCATCAATTAGACATAACAGTTAAGCTGCTTGATGTAACATTAGATTCATATTTGACTTGGGAAGCACATATTCATGGTCTCCCGGTCAATCTGAGGAAACAATGTTTTGCTTTGCGTACACTAAGAGATGTTTGTAACCTGGACTTCCTAATAACAGTTCATCATTCTTGCTTTCACTCACGTATGCGCTATGGAATTGCATTATGAGGATCAAGTTCACACATGTCCAGAGGATTTTTGTACTTCAAAAATATGCAATCCGCTTAATAAACAAATTAAAAGCAAGAGACTCTTGTAGAGAGTCGTTTAAACAACTCGGAATAATGACGGTCTTTGATACCTACATTTACAGTGTGTGCTGTTTCGTTCATAGAAACTACAGTTTATTTAGTAAAAACGAAAATAACCATGTACACGATACAAGGGCAAAATCTCTTTTACACTCAGATAGGCACACTACTACTTTATATCAGAGGAGTGTTTTCTATAACGGTTGCAGATTCTAGAACAGGTTACCGAATGACTTTAAACTAGCCAGTATGTATAATTTCAAAAGGAAATTAAAGGAAATGCTGCTCATGAAAACTTGTTATGGTGTAGATGATTTCTTTAAAAAATAATGTGGGTCAGCCTAGCTGTGCATGATTATGTTTTAATAAATTTATATATTTTATATGTAGTATGTATATATTTATCTTTGTATTTATGTTTTGTATTTGTTTTGACATTGTCCACACATTTTATGTTTGCTGGATAAATAAAAATTTGAATTTTAATTTGGGTTGCCTATATTTGTGGTTACGCAGCTTTCGGGATAAACTGAAGACACAGTATAAAATTTGATTGTAGTTGAAATAGTTTTTTTTTTCATTTCATTTTCAAAATTGTCGTCGACTTTTTTTTGTATGATAAAACAAACCAGTTTTTATACAGAATTATTTGCTTTTTTAAAGTTCAATAAATTACGGAAAAACTAAATTTAGTGACGTTTTTTTTTTATTACACTACAGCTTTTCAGAGATGAAACCAATTAGCCATCGACCTCTCTTTTTTATTATGCGTGGCGTATCTGACTACTTAAATACAATTTAAGTTAGCGATAATAAAACATTAAGCAGCCATATTTAACTTTTGATATAAATAATCCTCTTCAAATAATGTCTTTGAACCGAAATAATCTTCTAATGTTTTATATTCAAAAGCGTATCCGTATCTATATGTAGTATTTTCGGACAAACCTTTTTTTTAAATATAAATGCATCCGAAATAGAATCTATAAGGCTTGTGAAACGCAATATCTAATTTAGAATGCGCCAAAAGAAAAATCGAATTTCTAAAATAACAATTCCACTTAAGTATTCCAAATTAAATCTAAAGTAAAAATATCAGAATTTTACATTAGAATTTCACCTTCTGTATAAAACTAAATTTATTTTATATCCGTCACAGTGAATACCAGGATCAGATTCATATACATATTTCTGGAAGAGAACTCAAGGATGGCATTTCCGCTTTTAATAGTAAATGTAGTCCAAGGTAAAAATTTCTGTTTATATTTATGCCAACATCAACAGAAAGCGAATAATATAAATGCCGAAATATGTAGAAACAAATAAAACCATCTTATTGGGAAAGCATGCTATACGTTTGACGAATAGCAGATGATATTTGACATAAATGGCACTGAAAAAAAAAATCTACACCGATCTCGTCATCTTTTGTTAGTTCTTCAGTTATACTGCTTTTGGTTGTAATTTTTGTAACTTTTCCTTCCACATCATTGCTACCACATGTTAAATCCGTCAAAAACGCCTCGCACATAACCTTGAAATAGCACTTTTCGAACGCTATTTTTAGTACTTTCTTTCCACTTGCTCAAAAAATGAATAGCTATTTTACACTCAGGAACACATACTCTTCCCGTTAATATGGATATAAATCGCCAAATCAGTGCTCCTCTTACGGAACTCTTACCTAAATTTCTGTTAGTTCTATCAATTTCTCAGATTTTTGTATTGAATAGATCATATGTGGGCAACAACCGGCCAGCTGTAAGACTTGATCCAGCCCGCGAGACATTTTGAAGACATTTTGGGTTTGTCGCTTGCTCCTGCGGAATCAAGTGAGCGAGCAAGCCGAGTGGCGGCGATCATCAAAGAGTGAGGCCGCAAACATCAAAGCCTTTGATGTTTGCCGCCTCACTGGTGGCGCAACAAAAGATTATAGCTTCTCAAATGTTCTACACTAGACGATTCTAGATCATTTTGCCTATATAAGCAGGTGGGTGGCCCGAACTTTAGTTCAGCTCTATTTGAGCTACCGAGGTGATAACTTCGACAAGCGATATCCTAGCGAACTGCTAGTGCCGTCAATTTGCTTTGGTGACTTTGTGTGCATCTTGAGTGCTTACTAATTATATTCTGTTATTAAGTTTATCGAACGAAAAGTAAACGAAACTGATGTCTGGTTGAAAGAAACGAAAAGTAGATGCAGAGGGTCGCCAGTTTCAAGAAAAATGGACTGAAGAATTCTTTTTTATCTTACACAATGGTAAGCCTATTTGTTTGCTGTGTAATTAATCCATTTCAGTGGTGAAAGAATTCAATATAAAGAGGCATTACTCAACTAAGCATCCTATGCTGCACTCACTGACAGGACAAATAAGAAAAGACAAAATCCAGAAGCTTACCGCAAATTTGGAGAAACAGCAGCAAATGTTTCATAAACAAAGAACACAACTTCATAATGCTTTGAAAGCTAGTTTTATAGTTAGTTCAAAATTGGCAAAGTCATTAAAACCATGTTGCCGAAGGAGACTTTATCAAGGAGTGTATGTTAGAAGTTGGCAGTGTTTTGTGTCCTGAAATGGCTGGTTTTGAATCATTTTCCATAGCATTTTTCCATAGCATTAGACGAGAGCACCGATTTGTCTAAAACAGCTCAACTGGCTATATTTATTCGAGGTGTTGATAAAGAGTTCACTGTTACTGAGGAATTTGTTTCCTTTACAGCCGTTAAAAGGAACCACTACAGGAGAGGACATTTTTAATGAAGTTGAAAAGGTATTCACAAGTTATGGTTTGCCATGGTCAAAATTAGTTGAAGTATGCACAGATGGTACACCTTCTATGGTCGGCTTACGTAAAGGTTTCATCGGAATTTTGTATGAAAAAGCAACTGAATTAAATGTGCAAAAAGATGATTTGATAGTCCTTCATTGCATTATCCACCAACAGAACTTGTGTTCTAAGTCCATTCGACTCCAGAATGTTATGATTGTGGTAGTAAAAACCATCAATTTTATTCGATCCCCAGGGCCTAACCATGGTCAGTTCAAGACGTTTTTGGATGAAATATCAGCCGAATATGACGACGTAACATATTATTGTGAAGTCAGATAGTTAAGCAAAGGAAAAATGCTGAAACGGTTTTACGAGCTTAGAAATGAGATAGCAGATTTTATGCAAATAAAAGATAAACAACTACCTGAATTGAGTGACCCAAAATGGATATGTGACGTAGCATTTCTGGTCGACCTTACAGGCCATTTGAATGATTTAAATTTGAAACTTCAAAAACAAGGACAGTTAGTAAATGATTTGTACAGCCGTTTGAAAGCGCTTCAAAACAAAATCCGCTTGTGGGAGGCACAGTTGCGGTCTGGTAACAGTTACCATTTCACCACGCTCTCTGCGTATGAAAATACTGCTTATGCTCAATATGCTGAAGAACTCAAGTTACTGTCGGAGCAATTTTCGAACAGATTTAGCGATTTTAAAAACATGGAAAACAGTGTTTCAATTTATTAGCTACTCCAACAAAAAGTAATGTACAAAATGCTCCCATACACTTGCAAATGGAGTTGATCGAGCTTCAAGAAAACTCACTCCTAAAATCTAAATTTGTAGACGTGGAGTTGTGCAATTTCTACAAAAAATACCTCGAAGAAGACCATTTTCCGGAGCTTAGAAAATTCGCAAGAAGATTGATTTGTGCATTTGGCAGTATTTATAAATGCGAACAGTTCTTTTCAATGATGAAAGTTATGAAATCAAAACATCGTACAAGGCTGACTGACGATAATTTGGAAAATTCTTTACGTCTTTGTATCAGTGGAATTCATCCAAATATCGATGGATTAGTTTTCCAAATTCAAGCTCAAGGGTCTCATTGATTTCGTTGTCGCTATTTAACTTTCGTAGTTTGTAATAAATCCAAATTTCACGATTTAATTTAAATTGCAGTATAATAACATTGTCGTATTATTTCATATCTGATATCTATCGCTAAAAATTATGAACACTACTTTTAAACGCGGCCCGCGAACGTATTTGCACACTAAAGTTTGGTCCACAACATGTCAAAGGTTGCCCATACTTGGAATAGATGGATCAGTGCAGTTCGTCATGGGACATACTGTATATTGTAAGAGAGAAGTAAAGGCCGTTTGTCGGCTATCGACTCGATTAGCTGGTATCCAAAACACTCATGGATTTAAAAGGATTAAGAAGATGAAGGAGTATTTTAATTTTGATTAGAAAAACTTACTTCGAGTAAATACAAGATAGTCGCCACAGCTCCTACTGTCTTATACAGGAATACGATTTTCTCAGATACGGCGTCACCGCATCCCTTCTGCTTCAAAGAGCAAGGTTCTGACCCGACGATACAACAGGACTTTGGAATTTCCATATTCTTGTAGTCAGTGAAGTTATTGCTCCCGCAGCAGTGGTACTGTAAAGAAGGATATCGCTTATTACATCTCTTGGGGTAATTTGAATATCCGACAGTATTACCTTTTCCTCCAGATAATGTTGGAACTGCTTGTATTTGGGCTGAAGATCGTCATATTTCTGCAAGTTATCGCCGATCTTATTCTTGGCTTCCACCAGGATATCCTCGTTGTTGCTGGCGGCGAACGAGATGCCGCTCAGGATGATTTGCAGGAGGGCTAACACGATTAGGATGCCAGCTAACTGGAACAAATTCGATTTTAGTTTCAAAGGTTCGGTGTTCGATGTTATGCGTTGCTTGTGATACACACTTAATACGGGGACCGGTGGAAGGTTAACATATAAGCGTTCGATTAATGTTTATTTATAGAGAAACGAATTTTGTAGGTTTCGAGTCACAAGGTTTACGGTAATTAATTTTGGAACAGTGAGGTTTTGCGTTTTCAGATACTGCTGCGTCACGCAAAGGTATCCTAAACTTTAATAAAGACAGGAAAATTTTATTATACCACGCGTTGTAAGAAATCGACGCCCAATTCTAAGTGAAAATGATTTTTTTTTAAGAAAATTTACTTGAAAATTCAGAGTACTTACAATCTTTGTGAAAAATTACATAATAAACTTTCAAAAATTATTTTATACTTGTAAATTAATTCTCTGTATGATGCAATAACACATTTTACAGTTTTTGACATTTGCACTCTTTCAAATAAAATCAAATATTTCATGAGATAGCAGATATTTAGTGGTTTTACACCACAGACTATCTCCAGACGACGAACTCAATGTAAATTAAGATGCCGTTTCGGATTTTTTTTCTCTCTCACAAAAATACAAAATTAGGTTAGATGGCGCTTGAGTGTTCCCGTTATTTTCAAAAAGTATATACTCATCATTTGTATTTATTTTAGAGGACAAAGTGTTTAAAGATTGTATTCGACTATATTGTTATTTATATACATATAAACAAGAATATAGTCCAATACAATCATTAAACACATTACAATAATTTTTTAAAACTTTATTTCTTCGTACTACTGCATAAAGATATAACAAACTAAAGATAATATAACTCGTTGATTTTATTTTTCTCATTTACAAAATATTAATACGTAAAACAAGTAGCAGAAGCTATTTTGCTTTCCACGACAGCTTGATAGGTAAGTTTACATTAATATATGTAAGTAATTTATCCGTCTGTAAAGGCCGCTTTACAGTTCGAAATTTTTTGTATTGCGTGCAATAAAAATAGCGCATACTCTCTTTCGTGTATTGCACCCGTAATACAAGTAAAATTGCACCCAGCTGATTGAAATCCATTGAATGCGCATGCGCTTTCTCTATTGTATGCAATTTTTATTGCACGTAATACAAAAAATTGCGAACTGTAAACCGGCCTTTATAGACGGACAAATTACTTACATATATTGATGTAAACTTACCTATCAAGCTGTCGTGGGAAGCAAAATAGCTTCTGCACTTCGGTTTTAGAACGACCACAAACTATGCAAAATATTTTCGCAAAATATGTCACAAATGTCACTATTTTTGAAACAATTTCGAAAAACAGCAATATATTTTGTAATCTATTGGTAAAAATGAAACCTTTTATATTACAATACGAGGCGCCATCTCTACTACTATCTCGTTTTTAACATGTTGTCGTACAGATTTCTATAATACGCAATCTTTTAAACAGCGCCTATACACAATTTTGAGTTTTTTTTGAAAAAAGATAACCTTATACTATATTTCCATTAGATAGAAAAGAATAGAGAGAACGGTACATATCTGAATGCGAGTTCGTCGTCTGAGGGTAGTCTGTGTTCTACACGTAGAAAAAAAATGTTGAATTAATCAAAATCGCTTTGTTAAGCTCAAATGCGTTGATGTAACAATATTTTTGTTTGACTTTACATAAATTAATTGTTACAGTAAGAATTTCTTTTAGTTGACATAAATTTGTTGAACTAAAGAAACATTTTAGTTGAATGATGAACGAAACGAATTTATAAATATAAACAGATTATATTAACTCAAATAATTCTGTTAAAATTACTAAAATGTCATGATCAAAACTAAGCTTCTTGGTAATTGTTTTAACAAAAAATTATGGTTAATCAAACACATACAATACATTAAATTAAGATTTCCTATATTTTTAACTTTAGGCGTATATCTGAAATTCGCACTGAGAAAAGAAAATGTATTCCGTCCGTAATGTTTGTTGCGTTAACCAAAATTTTAGGTAATCTCGCAAGAATACCGCGTAATGAAGGCAACCATATCGTTTTATTAATTTAACAACGCCTATTGGGTTCACGTGTGTAACAGTTTTCTTCCACATAGTAGTAAATACTGCTATGGTCTGGCACCCCGGGTTTCGGAAATTTAAATGTGTATTTTTGTTTATTCCAAATCAGCCTTGTCAAAACAATGATAGAGTTTCCACAATTCTTATATTTGTTTATTTATATAGAATTTTGATTTAATTGTTTGTATCATTTTATTTGTTCAGTTGTGTATAGTTAATTTCATTTATTTGTACATTTTGCGTACTCCTGTATATAGTTTATATGCTAGTTTTTTCTTTGCGATGCGTTGCGCCGTCATCGTTCACAGATGTAAATTTCATATATATGCGAGTGTTACCTTAGAGGCCGGAGAGTTACCAGATAGCCGAGCGCGTGTATAGTCTTGTTTAGTTGTCTTGGTTACCGTTTCTGGTAATCCGTTTTCAGTTTAAGATGTAGTTCGTTGCTTTGAAATTTTTAAAATCGTCCATCTAGTAATTCGTTTATTAATTAGTGTTAGATAGTTTTGCACAATATAGATGTAAGGCTTTTTAATAATTTTCGTTTTAGAAGCAATCGCGTTTAGAGTTTAAATTTTCCGTTTTTTTTTTGTAGTTATCAATTAATTTTATTTTTATCACCTCGGGGTAGGTGAAGTGAAGCTGTGAGCTTGTTTTAAATTTCATTTTTGATTTTGGTTGTTTCTTTACGTTATTTGAATTAAATTTTAGTTTGCTTGAATTTTTGAAACCACGTGATTTTTTGTGGTATATGAAATTCCTTCTAGAACGAATTCACCATTTTGTTGCTAAAGGATTTGCATTGTCCTTTTTAATGTAAATTCACGAAGGGGTTATTTTAATCCAATACTTTCTGTATTAAGGTTTTTTTTTCCCCTATTGTTGTATCAAATGTTTTTTTTTTTTTTTACAATAAAAGTTAATGATTTTAAATATCATCTTAAATAGTTCTTTTATTTTTGAATCTGCCATTCCAATTTTTGGGGATTTTAAAGAAAGTCAATTTTGCAAACGCCCACTATTAATTTTTAAAAAAATTACTCTGAGATTTAAGAATCTCTGGCGCCCTTTTAAATTCATTTTTGCTGAGCGAGCTAAATTAATTTTGTCATTTTTAATTTCTTTAAACTTGTATGCTTGGACAATCAGTTCACAGCAATACGTTAAATATAGGTAGGTATGTATTTCAGAAATCGCAGAGAAGATGGCGTTCGTTCCATTTCACACTAGTAAGTGACACATAAGGGTCATAAAGCACAACAGTCAGAGTTCATAAAATATTAATCTAGTGCATTTACCAATCAAACTTTCAATACGAGTTGCGACCATTAAAGCAGCGATTGGTGGTGTGAAATGGCAGTGATGTCAGTAAAACTGCTATTTTTTGAGGGTTTTAAATATACCCCGCCTTACAGATATTTTACACTTTACGTTGTGACTGAGATGATAAATGTACAATACCCAAGATACTTGAACATTTCCCCTTATAAAGCGAATCTAAAAATCCCCGATAGGTTGCTGTAGCAATAAAATATTATTAACTAAACAGCAAATCTGTTTTGGCTCAACATAATTTTCATGTTTAACACAACAAAAATTGTTAATTTGACATAACAGATAACATTTATTCAATTTAACCTAAAATGTGTATTTAACCTACCAACTTCTGCTTTTTATTTTAATGAATTCTTTTGGTTAATTTAACATGAAATAGTTGTTTTTTTTTTTTACCTGAACCACTTATTGCCCTAACAATATTGAATGTTTAAAATAAAATTATCTTGATTGTTAAAACAATGCTAAAAATATTGTCAAATCTACACAATTATTTTAACATTCGCATTTTGTTACTTTAACAATGGTTTTTGTTTGACTGTATTTAACCCAATTTCGTAGTTAAATGCCGCGTTTTTCGTTAGATTAACACATGTCGTTCTTTACGTGTACTAAAGTCGATGTAAATACAAGGACCTATAGCTATAAGGTGTTATAGCAATAATCACTGAATCACATACAGGGTGTTGAAAAACGCGTCTCCAATGTGGATACCTTTAAGCTAACAAAACTTTTTTCTTTCAAATGAAACATGGTATTTTTTACTACAGCATTGAATGCAGCGCAAAATTCTACATCGATTGATATTAGGGTTTGGTATACCTATTCTGAATAATTTTTGAAGTATTAGCATTTCTTGCAAAAAATTACTAAAAATATGCCTAAGTTCCAAGTTTCAAACAAATAAATGATTTTTTTCCTACAAAACACACTGTACATTATTTGCCTCACCTATCTAAATATTTATGTTTCAGATATCTAACGTTTCTTACTAATAGTAATGTCTTTTAGTCATAGAGAACGTACATTAATTATTAGATATTAGTAGGTCATGATATATGCTAACAAACAAGTGATATCCATTGTTGGTAATTTACCAAATTGCGCAGTGATAAATCTATGCATTATTAACAAGTCATATCTTTTATAGTAAGTCCTAATGCTGTCAACTCCTTCACACATTTTTGTCTAACAAGTAAAATATTGTAAATCGAAAGAAATAAGAAAAACATTGAAAATTACATATGCAAATAACAACACTTTAGACTTATTCCACATTCATGAAGAATGTAACAATGATTAGATACCTACACTTATTTGCAATGAATAAAAACCTCAAAAAAATAAAATACAAAGGGAAATTAAAGCAGATATCCTAAATACACCCATAATATTTCAAATATTGTTCACTTACTAGGTACTAAGTATTTTCTTTGTAGGGGAACTGTCTGACATGGAATCTTCGAAAACAATGCAGCCTCTTGGCTTTTTGTATTAAACTAGGTATTAAGCGATACAGACAGACAACATAAATTAGGAACAAACTATTAAAAGTCTTCGAAAATATCCAATATAAATGTTCTTTCAGAATAATAGTTTCTTAGTTTTTTTTTTTTAATTTGACGTATTTTCGATGTATTTAATAAGCCGGCAAAAATATTAACATGTAATCTGCTGTCGCATAATAATTATATGGTTTATTAATATTTTATAAATACAATTCCATAAAATTTGCTAATAATTGGAAAACTTCCAATGAATGGAAACCAAACAATGCAAAAAAAGATAAAGCTTCGTTCTAGAAAGTAATATACAGAGTGTTTTTAGGAAAAAACATATTTTATTTATTAAAAACTTGGAAATTAATCATATTTTAGGTAATAAATGCTATATCTTAAAAACTATCAAAAATAGGTATAACAAACCCTAATGTCAATCCATGTAGAATTATACGCTGCATTCAATGCTGTAGTAAAAAATACCATGTTCCATTTGAAATAAAAAAGTTTTGTTGGTTTAAAGGTATCCACATTGGAGATGCGTTTTCGAGCACCCTGTATGTGATTTGGTCCTTATTACCATAACATTTTCTACCTACGTCTTTGTACTTACATCGACATTAGTAGAACCACTAAATATTTGATACCTCATCAGCTATTTAATTTCACTTGAAACAGTGCAAAAGTCAAAAAAAACAACAAAATTGGAAATATCTCAAAAACGGTTGAGTTCAGGGATAGGGAACCCTCATGTAAACTAATTGCAAATGACTCGATACATTAATTGTACCGATAAAAATTGTACCATTCCATTTAAAAATAAGAAAGTTGATATCAACACCCTGTATACCGAAAGTGCTATAAAGTTGAAAATATTTTCCTTAAATAAACTACAGTGGGCCATGGTTACACTGCAAGTTTCAAAATCAAATTCCAGCTAGAAGCTCTAAAAAATCTAATGACCCAGTTGGGTGGGAGACCCTATATACTATCTGTAAAGTTCCTTGGCTTATAAGTAAATCAGCATTAATTGAAAAGATTCCAATTATCTCTGAAGTTTCTTTAACCTCGCTCGAAATATATTCACTTTTGTTCATTATTGTTTGTGTATTTGAGACTTATGCACATGGGAACATGAATAAAACTAAAAGTTATAAAACTTTTCATTTAATGCAATCTCTTTTATTAGTGTGTAAGCTGTAGATAAATTGCGTTGGATTAGTCTTAATTTGATTTTAAAAGCTGCTCAAACTTTATACGTTGTTGCAATTCTATAAAAATTCATAACAAAAAAAAAATAATCCACATTTCATTCATTCCAATCAAATGAATTTTTTACACACTGCAAAGTGGGCAGAATTTCAACTTTGTTTCTATTAAAAGGAACGTTTTATTTTGAAATTTATGGTAACATTATTCTTTATACCTACTGCATTTATTTTGGAATAAAACTTCTGTTATTTTAGAATGTTTCACAACCGTTTGAATCTGTATTATATTGACGAATGCAATGCCTATATAAGTATGTATAATATTTTCACATGGTTTTCTATTACATTCGGCCGAATACAAGGTCATGTAACGACTATCTAATAACCACGTTATGCTCGTGTGAAATTCTATCTACAGGTCATGGAAACAAATTTTGCGGTATCGTTTGAAGCAATGCTTTTGCACTGACAAAGTAACGCGTAGATGCAAATATGGTAAATGACGAAATCCTCTATACTTACATACATGTATGTATTACATGTTATGTGTATAGCAGAACGTTTAGAAATGCTAATTTAAAAATATATTATCCTCAAATACAATAATATGTTAGCAAAACTTTTTTTTATATACATATATATTCTACTGCATAAATCCCATATGTATTGTGGAAGATTTAATCTTTATGTCAGGCATCGTTAAACAAGATGAGAATGATCATAACATGCCTTGTTATTTACTATTTAATTCACGAAACTATTTTTGTCACATTTTCAATGTCATGACGATTCAACGGCATACGAAAAATAGTGTTCGATGATGTGTTTTCGACCAGAAAGATTTGTATAGTCACAGCAAATATCCTGCAACAGTAGAAGTCGTTCTATACTACCCTACTGAATGATCGTTGTTTTTGTTTTACATGTATAAATAATACGTAAAAGACAATGTGAACACATTATTAAAAGAGCTATTGGTGACACAAATAACAAGGTGGAGAGAATGTCAACACATGAATTGAGATAAACTGGACTGCATAGAGAACACTTTATTTATGGAAACTAAATTATTACAAATCTTCCCAACCCCGTGCTCCACCTAAAAAAGGTAGGGGAGGGTGGGTATAGTTGTAACATGGGTATGGCTGTAACAGAGCAATGTCAAGTGGAATGACAGATATAATTGTTTATGAATGGTATCACTAGGTGACGCTTTATATTCGTCATTAGTAGTTTGACGTAGTAAGGGCACATAGTTTACTTGAGAAAAGAAAAGGAGAAAAAACTGTTTTTTAGGTAAGATAGTAATTTCTTCAGCTGGAATTAATTGATTATAAATCATTAAGCAGTCAATGTAAGTTTGCCATCCTTGGCTAGCATAAAATAGGGCTTCATAGCTGCTTTCACAGTGAACTTCGGGTCCTTGCAGCAGGTGTGTGTTTAGTGATGGCTGAAATTTAAAAATAGGGGGTGTGGGGATATTTATAACAACTTGTTACATCCATACCCAATACTTATTACCACTATCCCCACCTTCAAATGGTAAGTATTTTTGTTAAGGCCGCTTTACAGTTTGCAATTTTTTTTTAAATTGCATACAATAAAAATTGCGCATGTTCTATTCCATGTATTACACATGCAATGCAAGTAAAATTGCACTCAGCTGATCTAAATCCATTGAATGCGCATGCGGGCAATTTTTGTTGCACGCAGTCTTCATTACATGGAAGAACTGTAAAGCGGATTTTACAATAGCTATTTATGTGACAAGTTGGGAAATGGAAGTGTTTTAGACGTGATATTGACCAACAAGGTGTAAGCCGCATTGGTCAACACGTCAAGTGCGTGAAGCACTTCTTTCGCAACAAGTTACATACATGATTTTTTCTACAATCGCCAAATTTTTTTATAATAAATTGGATATGTGACTTTGTCAAAAATTTCTTGACATTGTCAAATTAACAGGATTGTAAATTATTGTGACGTTAATATATATCGAGTACAACATTATTTTTTCTACGATCGGAGCCTTGCAGAAGAAAAAGCCCAGAGAAAGAATGTGAAAAATCTTAAGGCAACTAAGAAAATATTGCGCAGCAGTTTCACTTATTCTAAAAAATAATTATCAATAAATAAATAAAATATTAATTACAAACTTCTTTTTTTCCTCTTGTTACATCTTACCCCACTCCTTGTTACAACTGTACCCACCCATGGGGTACGATGTAACAGTCGACTACCCTTTTTGTTTCTTGTATTATTTGTCAATGTACAATGTAGGAATTATTAATTCTCTGTCTCAGTAAGCTTAGAAGATGAACCTTAAAAATGGTACCATTAAAATATTTTTATTTAATCAATGATGGTTGAAAATATAAAAAGTGGTTACAACTATACCCACCCTCCCCTACTACACGAGGCTACCTATTCTAAGTACTATATGGATTCCATAACAATTGAAATGTTCCTACTCTAACTAAATAATTTCCCTATGATTCTTAACGACAAAAATATAATACAGTAGCCTCGCAACCATATGAATACTACTTTTGTGAAATGATGAAAGATGTGAAATGTGATTAGTTTACATAATCGCGAGTCTACTGTAAATCAGTCAGCTATCAGTTATTATTAAATGCGCCCATGGAACGACTTTCGTAGCATAGAGAACAAGTGAGAAATAACAACTAAACTCTCAAGTCAACAGCAGCAGCCCTGAAGATGACCCTTACGACTGTGGACGAAACGTCGGCTAGGGGAAGATCCATTAAGCGCATATTGACAGCGCCCTATTTTTCCCGCTTCCAATGGGCAACCTGAACGATACGATTATGTGCACTAGACATTCGCGAATGCGAATACGAATATTAACTTTTTTACTTTACTAGCGTCATCTATTAGCTCTCAATTTACAACTATACGAACACTTGCATCAAGCGTTTATGGGCACACGCAGAGAATTAAATTTCTCCATCACCGCAGCGAAACTAGCCAAGTACCACCGAATCGTTTCGACTTTTTACGTCTTATTCTTGTCAATTTAAGTTAAGTTTTGAGTTATTGATGGTTATTCTAATGTAAACTGCAAATTTGTGCTCAAAAGGTTGTTTTAGGATCTCAATGAATTTAAATATTAGTTTTTTTTTTCTTCTAAATTATCCATTTTAATAGGTAACTTTTTTATTCGCAATATTCGCATATTTATTGCGAATGCGAATATTCAAAAACATAGGGATTCGCAAATGCAAATCACTAGTGTAAACGATTAAGACAGCGTTGCGAACACTGCAGAACGAACCAGGCCTGACTAAGATCGAAGCTAAATAATTTCTTGTTACATTACCGGAAGGCTACACATGCTACTACTGGTTCATCACCAGCTACATTATTTTTAAGCCGAAAAATACGCATCAAACTGGACTGATGATACCAGATGTTAAACGACGAGTACAAAATAGGAAGTATGTTTTGACGTGGGACAAAAAGTATCTTCTAGAAACTACGGTGGCTATAGTGAGTGGAATTTTGGAATGGTAACTAAAAAACTTGGTTCGGAGACTACGAGACTCAATCTGGTGACAAAACCTACATACGACATGCTAATCAAATGCTTAACACTCAAGTAACTGATGCTAACATAACGAATTCTGTACCAAAGAAACCTACGTTTACGATTGTTCCAAGTGATCGAGATATTAAGGCGAATCTGGACGTCCAAGTGTGCGACAGAGATAAATATTTCGGAAAAGTATTCCGCGCTTTTTGGGAAAACGGTACGACCGATTTTGAAATTTTAAACTGTATTTGTCTTAAAATAATGTTTGAAATTGCGCCAACGTTTTAATTTTTTTATTTTCCATGTATTTAAATTTTTAAATGTTGTAAGTTTGTTATTAAAACCAATTTCTAAAATCGGCTCAACGGCGCATTTGAAGACCAATGTCTTAATGACAAAACTTTTTTAATTTTTGAATTTGGACTAATAATAAAGCCCGAAACAGAAATATTCATTTTTCTTTTTTCCATCAAATGCCGACGCCGGCTTCTATCGTAACCTAACGCAAGCCCGATGTTTGTTTTAGGACGTATCTACGTACAGATGGTCTGCTATGGCATCCCGTAAGGCATAAATATAAGGATATTCAATTCTACTTACAGTACTGTTTTTTTGTGTATTTTACACAACCCAACCTACTTCCTACCTATGTTTTAAATAAGTGGGAAATTCTCAAAATGTGTAAATGTTAATAATAGATGATGTATCTACTTTTTATTAACGAGTAATAATTATAAATACTAAACCACTTCAATAATTTCCTTGATGCCAATAGTAGTACGAAACAGAACATCAATAAAATGCAAATAAAAAAATGCACGCAGTCATTTTTTCGGCTGGGTAAAATGTACCTATAAATTACAATTTCTTTTATATCTGCTTAGATTACATACCTAGTATCATAGTCATTTATATTGACCGCCCTAGAATTATTTTTGGATTTTGGCGCACTGAAATACGCAATGACAAAGTAATAAAATGTCTAGGTAAGTAGATATGGAACTTACAATTTGTACAATAGAATATTAAATCTTAGAAGAAGCCTTCTTTCTTTTCGCGATGATACGAAGATGCTTTCGCCTTTTGACGAGTATCTTTTATCCATTTTTAGATAATGCGGTTTGCTACTTGTAAGAAAGTAAATATTCTTCATACAGTAACTGCACTGCGAAGTCAGTTCCAGAGAAAAAACTTTAGAGGTACTTGGCTACAGATGTGCGATGTCTGTGTGTGTGTTGAGTGAGGTTTGTATGTTTGTGACAGTGTGTGGCACCCTGACTCATTTATCACAAGTTACCCTATAGGAAGTTGTATTGTAAAATCATAGATACAGGTATAGAATAACACGCAATGAAACGTAGCGAATACTCTAGACAATCTCAGCAATTGATTTTGGGCACATGTAATATAGAAGGCAAACAATTCATACCATTCAAAGAGACAAGAAGTATCTTTCTTTTCGATCTGCCTATCGCTTGAGGTTTATTCCTGCAATCACGTGTTCTACAAATGCTCTTCACTTTTGTGCATACCTCGAGATAATTCAGTTTTCGGAAAACAGCAGTTACTCAATTTACAAAATAAGTCAGTGATTCTACTAATTCATAGTACGGATTACATTATCAGTGCTATAATTATGTATTTCTGAATTAATAGTATTCTTTGTAGCGTAATAAATCAAATAAAATTACTGATAGTAGGTATCTTATTAATTTGCATTTTAATTTTGATTTTTCTAAAAGAACCATATGAAATAGTGTTACCCTATACATTCAAGTTCACATGACAGACTAACTAATGTTTTGAAAAGACTGTATGGTGTACTCGAACCAGTATCATTTCTGTAGCGCACTCAATTCGACGAGTGTCCTAGTTATGGTTGTCCCGGCGGACGAGATCAAAGAGAAAACATTTTCCTCTTTCGGACGCTATTTGCTATCAGAAAGAAATTGAAAAAAAATGTTTTAGTATTAGTAAGGACCGGTTGAACCGTCGCCCTTGACCACTTTTTAATTTTTCTTTTTGGTAGCCAAATAGAAACCAAACAAAAATTTAAAAAAGAAAAATTAAAAAAAATACAAACGTTGGCGCAATTTAAATACTGTTTTCAAAACAATCTCTTATCAAATTTAAAATATTTTGATTGGTATTTCTAAAAACAGCGGAAAAAGATCCGCGCCATCTACTGGAAGAGAATCTCATGTTAAAAAGCCGCTCCAGATTCAGCCTAATCAATCATTGTCAATATTCCCCCTTGCATACTATGAAAATAGCAAACCTTACAGCACGCCTATTATGTCCGTCAAAAGACCCAATTATGGCTGAGTCCCAACTTCCAAGGAGAATCTTGCAAGCAATGTCACAAGATTCGCAGCAGCAACGGCACTCCAACCGGAAGCACCGTGCAAGAGCCACGTGGACGAAAAAAGATCAGCTGCACCAACGATTCTCGACGGGGTATCAGCCACCAAGAAGGTATTCGCTCCCCAGGTTCTAAATAAGGAGGGAGGTGTTGTGTACGATGCAGACGCGCATCTGGGAAGCAAATACATGCATTAAGTAGTAAGGTGGTAACACTGACTAGACAGAACTGATGTATGCAATGGGTTAATCTATTGTATACTTTGTTCTACATTTAAGAAGTTATGAAAGCGTAAGTTTATTTACTCCCATTTTTCAACCCAAGTTATACAATAGTTTATAGCTGTGATTTTTGTACATTCAATGTATCTTATGTGTACACTGGGAAAAATGGGCTAGTAAAGTGTTTACTTGTAATAAAAATTATTTACAATAGATAAAGTTTACTTGGAACTATTCTCGTTAATTAATACCTGCAACTTAAACCTATTTTTGCTGAATGCAAGTTGTTACTGTAAAATAGTGCTTTTATTAACGGCTATTACACAACGTACCTGACAAATTTGTGGTAAGTGACGTATTACTTATGACTACTGGTACTGTATCTAACTATACAGCACATGCTTAGTAGAAGTAACACCAATGCTGATCGCTATTAAACTCATGTATTTTCTTAATAGGTAACAACTTGCCACAACTTATGTTTTATTTGAGTTTTGCTGCCACCCCGTGATTGTTTTACTATTCCTGATTGACTAGTACGGCGGAGTAATCAAATAGTCCCCGAGAGGCTACGCACGCAGGCGCGGGCTAGCGTCAAGTAAGGGTTGGATGTGGAAAAGGTCGTCGAAAAGGGTGTGCAAGGACGGCCATTGTAGGCCACTTGGACGCGCAAATATATTAAAATACCGGATGGGTTAACTCAAGACCCCATCCGTTTAAAGAATCCCAGCGAAAGAAGAAGCACTGACCCTATAAACAATCGGATGTATCAAGATTGCAGTTTTAAACCTACGTGGTGGGATATTGAATTTTCCCATCATTGTGATGATATCTGCGCCCGCTGGTGAAGTTAAAGTGTGGATGTCGTCGATAGCTGAATGACAGTTCAAGTGCCACCTGCAGTTAGGGATAGCCCCGACGCAAGTTAGCCGTTTTCGAGCGATCACCGGACATAACCGCCACGTATGCCGACAGAGGATCAACGTCGCCGAACAACGCCCAGTGCAAAGAACCAACAGAAAACTGCAAGTTTACCGCCTAGGTATATTATTTCTTTGTTTGTCATTAGTTGGTAACTTCAAAGCATATTTCTCTTTTCCTTTGTTTAGATTTAAATAATTCAGTAACTAAATAACGTTTTCCAAGAGGGCCCATTAGCTTTATCTTTATTATTGATTTGTTAATTTTTTCATTATAAGGAATATATTTTATGAGTCATTACGTTGTAAATGTTTAAAAAACTGTTGTTAAAGTGGAACCAATTTTCATTTATATCAGGTAGTCACTGTGTTGTTTGTCCTATACAAATAAAAAAATAATTACCTAATATACTGCTTTTTTTTTTCTTAAGTAGTAAGTATTACGTTACCATCTTTACTTGCGACTTTTAATCTTCAATTATTAATGCAATCGAACTCTACAGCACTTGAATAGTAATTAAAATTTATTGCAAACAATTTGAATTCCGCATTGCTCGGTACGCAGTACTTATAGTTGCAGTTGCATAAATACTCGAAGATTTGCAGAACTTTTTTTTTTTTACTTTATTTAGTTATTCAGCAAGAGTACACGATAAGCTACTATGAATATCACTAAACTTCTCGTCCTACACTACCTATAGTTGAGGACAATTTAAGGTTATATAATAAAATCATTACCTTCTTATATCAGTATTTAGTGAACGTGCATTTGATACTCTTTCCTTATAACTTAATCTCTGCGGGTTTCGCCGCTCTGTGTCAAAACTTTCGCGCCGAACTCTTCCTGTTCATACTGACAGCTCTTCGGGATAACTGAACTCATCACAAGTAACTAAATAGCTTGTTATTATGAAGTGTGATAGGTTGATGGATCAGTTTACTCTCAGCAATACACCTACTACTTACAAGGCAGAATCTTTGCTTACTGCAACTACATATATTCTTTGGCTTAAACTTCCATGGTTTATTATCATAGTAACTTCATAAGTTACCGGTATTGAAGCAACGGTAAGTAACTTAGATTGCTTCTTGTTGTATCAGGTTTGGATTCTTTTTTACTTTGCTAAGTAATCTGTGTTTTTGTTGCTCCTATCTGTGGACTTTTTCTTAGGTAATTGTATTTTATTTGATCATTAATTTTTCTCAGTGTATTGGTGTAATGGGAGCAAGACGGCCATTTAGATGTTGAGAATGCAAGTGGCAGATTCAGGATTGACACAATATATTGACCAGCTTGGCAGGACGTTTTGGGTAATAAATAGAGTACACGATTTACAATTTGTTTACCCGATCGGATAATGAATCGATCTTGCTACAGGTTCGGAGTATGGTTTAAGACGGATAGGAACCGATATGTTTAAGGCTGGGCAAGTGTTACAATCCTTGCAAATCGGTATAGCTATAACTTCCTAGTTTTTGCATATTTTACGGAAGAATTAATGTAAAAATAGTTATTAATATTTTTAGTTGTTTGAGCTCAGTGGCATGTTGAAGTAATAAGAAAAACTTAATTTTAAACTAACTATAAATACGAACTAGGAGTTTGAACCGCAGATGATGTTACCATACATCATATGTACAAAAAGAAAATGAAATTGTACAGTGGTTATGCCAAAACCTATTCAAAATGAAAGATTGACCTTGGTCTTTTTTTACAATACATGTACAAAGAAGTATTTGGAACACCCCTACGATAGAAAACACCACCTTTGTCCTTTTGCCGTAAGATGGGGCCGTAAACGTATACGGAATATTGAAATATGATATATCCTCTAATAAATGATGATGTTATTTAATTTAAGATAAATTCTATATTTTTCGTTTATATTTTACTTTAATATCCGTATTACGTATAAAACTGCATAGTACTATATATCCACAGTGTTTCCAGGGCATATGAGTGAGTTACATAGATATGTGGGTATGTTGAACAGACGAAGACAACGGTCGCACTATACCCATTTGCCTACGATGGTCCTTAGTTTACAACAAAGGAAAAACTATTTGCCGTGTCTGCCTGTCAGGTGAATTGCTGTACACAATTTTGTGGGATTGTAATTGGTTAGCCTTAGAGAATAGAGATAGATATACACGATATCAAAATAGTAATAAGAATTTATATCTTTCGGCGACAGCAGTAGATACCGCCGTCATCTTAATTTTCTTTGTCATTTTTAAGAATAGATCATAGAAGATTGAAAAGTTCCTGCAAATGGGTTACCCTACGTGAACGCTCAAGGTGTTCATGTATATTCAATAAGCTTTCTCCGAATATTTTTTGATTCGATTATTAGAAATTGCATTAATTTGAAACACTCAACTATATAGACTTTTGCTTTCAATTTAAATATTTTCAACAGAACTACAGCAAGGAGCATGTCGGCGTTAGGAACTAATACGTTGTTGAATATATCGGTGTGCGATAAATTCGGAAAGGAGAATAAAGATTACACATCAAAAATAAAGTACGTTTCATGTAGGTATGTTTTATTATTATCTATTAGCGATAATTTATTCACATGACTCATACTCAACTTGGTTAGGAATTCAAATTTTGACATTACGCATTTTAGCTGTGTTCAATCAGTTATTCCAATGTCAATTTTTTTTTGCCTGGTCAACTGTAACACGGTGAGTGACTAGTGCGATAAAGTGTATAGCATTTTTTTTCATTTACAGTTACTTGCAATGTAAAATATACAGATAACCTTTCATTTATGTAAAAAAAAAATTTACCGCCTATATTATCTTGGTACCTACACTACTGCTCTGTACGATGCAATCAATGCAATCTATCGCCAATCGACAATGAAATATGTTGACACATAGTAAAGTATGCTACACATTTCAAATCGATTCAAATATACTATGCGCCCCTTACTTTCACCATTGCCGTTCTATCCTATTCTCTTATTTTCGTCAAATACTTCTCTATAACCACCCATTTTTAAGCATAATATTTTTTTGTTAGGAGCAGTTAGAAATGTACCTACAGGGAATCTATTTTTAAAGAATTTATGAATTTTAGCAATTATTTGACAGTGATGAATTTTTTTTTATCTTTGCCCACCCTTAAGTAAGAAACACAATTGCTCACCTTACCTCTAAGAAAAATCCACTGATCTTTCATGACATATGCAACCGAGAAATCAATAAGATTATATTTGTATGCATGTTTTAACTAAGTTAATTTGTTTGCAAATTACTACGGATTATTAAACTACAAAACTATAAGGGTATCGAGTTTTATCCTTACAGTAAGACCTTTTCCTCTTTATTACATCGTAAAAGATTCCAGTCCTCCCAGGCTTATTAAAAAATTAATTGACTCTATGTTTTAAACATAATTGCTGTTTATGAAATGGTAATTCGGGCTGTTCTGTAGCAGTTACGGTTAAGTTAACTCGCATTAGGTGGTACTGCGTTACCAACAACACGCATATTACATAATATTGATTTGTTTTGAATATGACTATTTCAATTCAACGTTTAGTCTCGTGAAGATTTTTTTTTTTAATTCGATTTTAACCGTGTATATATTACATTTCATGAAACGCCTGTTGCTTGCTCACTCGTATGTTCAAGGACCTTGACATGCCCCAACTGTTCTCGACCTACTTTATATACACAACAACAAAATACTAGTGAGATCTTGAAATAACTATATATGCATGTACAATATGCTCACTCTTGCAACACAACGATGACACATTCTTTAGTAATTTCTTTTTTTTATTTCCAAATAGGATGTAGTGTGTAAATTTAGCAGTAAAATAGGTAGTAACAGGCTTTCAATTATTCTTGACGAACTTACTAAAGGAGGCGAAACAAAGAAATCAGTGTGTGAACATATGCAATGATTCTCCGGAAAAAAAAAAGACCTTTACTACGACTTATTATTATATTTTAATATTTTCTAACTTTTATGAATATGCAGGGATAGGCAAATATATGGATTCAAATATCTTTATATGGCTACTTTGATTTTTAACAATTTTCGTTAAATGTTGAAATCGGGGATTCGATGAAGGATATGTATATCGAGTCAGACTTTCAGTTTATCCGGAAAGGATGTTAACTTTTTTATTTTTAATGAAACATCTTGTACAGTTTTTACGAATTTCAATGGATCCGAGCTTCAGGAGTCGAGATTAAGGTTTAGCATCCGACATTTAATAAGGACAAAGATAGTTTATTACAATTTTTTTTTTTAAATTCGTGTTTTATGTTTAATTATCCATGAATAAAAATTCAGCCTTTGATTTAAGTTTGTCGAATTAATTCTTTTAAATGTCGAAATATAATAATGGTTAATTAACTGAAAAGGACGTATTGAAATTCTAATGATGATAGGGTTAATTTGCATCAAGAATCGATTTCAATAACACGATCTGCCGTTGGTATAATTTGAGAAGTTTAACCTTAATCGGAACCTTTACGAAAAGTGACCAGCTAATTTAATTCAATGTTGAAGTTCTTTATTTGACAAATATGTATACATTTATATAACAAAAATTAAAGATGAAAAAGGTAAAAATATTATCAATACATTGATACAGTCATGCCTTCGTGTCCGCTGTTGCTTCTCGCTCTCTGTCCTCATCCAAGTGGTGAGCTGGCCTGCCTCGCTCGGACTAGCGGTATCGAGAGCGCATCGTAGTAGGTCTAGCAATCCGTCAACTTTTGCGGTTTTATATCTTGTGTTGCATCATCATGGTTTTTATTGCCCTTTTGAATTTGATGTGTGTCAAGTCTTTAATTTCCTTGGTAGTTTGTTATATTTGTTTAATGGTTTCAATTATTTGGGTTTTATGAGTTTGTTGCTAATAGTTTTTTAAATTCTTAAATGAGAGCGTCTTCTTATATTGTGTGTGTGTATTTCTGTATTTTTTACTAGTCTAGAGTCAGTTTTTACCATTTTCTTCTTTTTATTATTAACGCCATATTATTTAATTGTTGATTTGTTGTATATTCAGTTCTTGTGTTTTTGTATATATTTCTGAAGTTGGTGTTCTTCTCTCCATGCCATAAAGTATTTTCAGTATTTTATTTTGTTGTCTTTGTAATTTATTTAAATTTTGTTGCTTGTGTGGCTCCATATATTTATTAAGTAGTTTATGTTGGATGTGAATATAGAATGGTATATTGGTTCCTCATATGTAAGTAATATGTTTCTTATTTACTTAATCCCTGCTATTGTTGTTGTGTTTTTTTATTAGGCTGCGTATGTGGGTATCCTTTTTAAGTTGTGTTCTATTATAATTCCCAAGTATTTTGTTTGATGTGTTTGTCGTATGGTTTGATTTTTACTGTAATATTGATTTGGGTGTTTGTCGTTTCCGTGTGAAGACCATGTATTCCGTTTTGTTTTCGTTTATGGTTATTAGGTTATTGTAGCACCAACTTTCGATTTTCTTTATATCGTTGTTGATATTGTGCTGCATTTGCTGCAAATTCTTATCTGAGTAAACTATGCATAGATCGTCTGTATGCGTAGATCTCGCCTGAGTTTGCCGTTGAAAATATCGTTGTATATACAATGTATAACAGGGCGGTAGATTACCACCTGAGTATTCCATACTCGCTTTTAATCGTGAACTCTCTGTTTTGTTCACTATAGTCGTTTGTTCCTATCCCGTAAGATACGTTTTGATCAAACATGTTTCTGTTTTCCTTAACGCCAATACTATCCATCTTTCAATCATTTTGCTTTAGATATTGCTGCCAAACGCTTTTTTCATGTCTATGAAAGCACTACTGTGGTATTGTTTTTTCCTACTTCGGTTTTTATTTTGTTTATGAGATCGTTGTAGCTGATGTTGTTCCAGAGTTCTTTGGTATGCGTATTGCCTTTTGTTTATAATATTGTTTTCGTGTTAGTATTCACTCAGTTGATTATGTATGATTTTTTCAATATTTGTGTCATTAGTATAGTTCATAGTAAACAAATAGGTCTGTAATTCTCCGGGTGCAGTTTGTTGTTTTTTTTTTATATATGGGTATGATTATGGTTTGCTTTATTCAATGTTGCTTTACAGAATTGTATGCATCCCACCGATCTGCCATATTTCATACATCGTTTCATAACAAACTTCTTTTCTTAAGAACACTGTTCAAAGTGTTTGATGTGATGTTATATATTTGGCTCTAAAAACCTCTAAAGAACCACTTCTTAAACAATATTTGTATAACTCACTGCTTTGTACATGTCATAATTGTGTTTCTAATTCTAATAGCACATTGACAATGAGTAGAATAATCAATTTTTACAGCGTTTATTTCGTATGCACTGTATCCACTAACCTAAAATGAAAATTTTGGGTTAGTGGATGTAAATTCCTTGTTTGCTTATGGATGAAATTTTGCTTATGGTCGCAACATGAATGTTTGGAGTACTCGCTACTCTCTAAAAACGAAATACTGTTAATAATATGACATTAAAAATATATGGATTTTATACATACTTCTCGCACGAAAGTTAAAACGGGAGACGCGTTCTGCGTCGAAAGTATTAACTCCTTCGATTGTTAACACAATGGTTTCGGCATGGTTTAGTTGTAATAACTTCTTATTTTAAACAAATATATACCAAGTATAAACGCGAATTCCCACACATTAACGAAAACGCAGAATATAACCCTTTGACAGATGACAGCAATAACGAAATTGGTGGGAAGACATTGGAAAGACGTGACAAGCATGCAATTTAAAAAAAAAAACTGTAGGCACCAACATAGTATCTTTAATTGCATATGAAAAAGTTGTATGTTAATTAGTTACTTTAAAATATGGTATTACATGGCCCGAAATTGCATGTAATGACGTAACTCGTCTGTTAATGAAGTATATTTTGAAGAGCTTATTTATTCACCTGTCAAAAGTGTTTTAACAGTTAAATAACCTAACGGTTTGTTTACCTTTTCGACAAAGAGAAAATATGCAACACGGTCGTGACGTCATAGCAAACTGACTCACGTAGTGAGACTGACTACCTCGTGGTGTACCTTATCTCTGCTCGTGTTATGTGACATGGAAAGCGGTTCCTGCCACTTTGAAGTAATGCAAAATTAGTGTTTCTGCGCGAATTACGGCACAAAAAGTAAATTTAATGCCTTGGCTAACTTTAATTTACGGGCATTAAATCGCCTATTTTGTTGCCTTATTAAACAAATAACCATAGCCATGGCGGTATCGTAAATGGATTGGGCGTTTCGACATATGAACATAACCTCATAGCAAAATCGTTCTTGACAATCATTTGACAGTTCTCGAGGTTTTTATAACCTATAAACATACATTCAAGCGAATAACAGCTGTGATAAAGAAACCTGACAGTAGAACATTTTTTTCAACAAATCTAGATTTTAGGAATCATGTCTTAATATAATTCCAATCAAACTCAATTTTACAATTGACAATTGGCATATTAACTGACTACAGAGACACAAATTGTACAATAGCTGAATGCCAAATCGCTAATAAATTTTTTATTGGGCGGAACAGTTGGGGTGTTGGACTAACATTTTTAAAAAACATACAGTTTCAAACTTCTTTTCCTTTAAGAATACTAATCTCACAAACAAAAAACCTGTAAATCCGTTGTAATTTGAAACTTTTCTTACGAATAAAAAATAAAAGTTGGTTCCCCACCCTATTGTCGATATTGGTCAATAAATAACTCTAATTGGTTGCTAGAAAAGCATACAAAATGTCTGTCATGTATTCTATAATAAGTAATAAGTTGAAAATTATTGTTATGTTTTATCTGAAGAGGATCCGACTATTTCATAAAAAAAATGATTTAAGCCTACTATAAATCAATTTATATAGGATATTTATACAAAAATATAAGTGCTATTCTTATTATAGCAGTTACACAGTATAATTACGGTAAATAATCCAGTTATGCAACAGTACTATTAGCAAGACGTAGTAACATTTACTCTAAGTATATAATATGGATATTTACTGGAATTAATACACAATAACCAGCAAAACAAACATTAACTTCAAATAAAGCAAAACATTCGAAGTAAATAATGTTTTTTATCTACCAGGAAAACTAAAATTATTTATGCTTAGCCATCATCATTGTTAGAAATAGAATTTTACCTGTTGCAAGCAGTCTCATCATTTGTCACATACAGTACTCCCTCGTTAAGACGAACTAGTTCGCCATATCCGATTGTCGAATAACTTACTTTAATAACTATACTTATATGTATACTACGAAGTACTTTACGATCTATTTATGTTACTTGAAATAGCTATTGAATAAAATAATAAGATAAACCAAATATAATTATTTTAAGAAATATAGAGAATGATTTATGGCCATTTTCCACTGAAATCTAATCAGCCATAATCGAAATGATACAGAATCCACCCAGGCATTCTTCTGATGAGTATAGTCAAATGGTAAAATTAATCGATTTATTTTATTTAGGCATCTAGGATTTTTATATTTTCCAATAATCCATAATTTCAATTTTTCTGAACCGTTGGCATTGCAACATAAAACTGCGGTTAGGCGATCTTTGCTTTTAGCACCGCCATGGCATTTAATGCCTTTAAAGCCTAAAGAAGGAACAGGGAGCAAATTATAAAATACACCTGTTTCGTCGAGGTTAAAAATATTTTTTGGTCATATGATTTTTCTTATACCATAAAGGTTTTTAAGCCATTCGGTTATATCATTTTCATTCATTCTATTCGCTTCGCCACTTACAACATGAGAGGAAGTTTTATATCCTTTTTGAAATCTCCACAGCCATCTATCTGAACATTCGAAATTATCTATGCCGATCGATATACTTATTTCTTTGGCCTTTTCCTTCAGCAACCGACCAGATATGGGAAAATTTGAACTTCTAACATTTTTAAACCACACTAAAAGTTCATTTTCGACATCTTCGTGTGATGCCTTACGAATTCTTTTCATAGAACCCGATGGACCGGATGCGACTGCGGTGTCTATTTTTTCTTTATTCTTTATAATAGTTGATAAAGTAGATTTAGGAATATTATATCGTTCCGCGATTTTAGTTTTAGTAAAAGCACCTGCTTCTATTTCTTCCAAGATTTTCAGTTTTGTCGAAATATCTATGGACCTTTTTGCACACATTGTACGTACACGAGACCGACGTTATCACTGTGTAAACAAAATTCAAACTAACCAAAATACGAAAAAATAATAGCACGTGCAGACTACATACATATTTTAGCAGGGGATTTACCTACTCATTGCATGCCCGAGTTCGTGTTAACCGGGCGCTTCTATTGCACTGTTAATATATTATTGTTCGTATTTCGTGTTAACCGAATAATTCGTATTACCCGAGGATTTTATAAAAATTATATAAAAAGTATATCGCATTTTAACGGGGGAAAGAATAATGTTCGTGTTAAACGACAGTTCGTATTAAACGAGTTTGTCTTAACGAGGGAATACTGTATATAAACGATTTTTTTTAGTTACCAATAGTAAATTGGTAACTAACCAACTTATGGTTAGTAAAAACATTTCTCAGTGTTTTTTAAGTAGTATATTATAGTCCTTACAAAAATTTCAAATCATCTCAGTGCTTTTTTGATACTTTTCAATGAATGACGGATCTATTTTTTCCATCTCAAGAGCATGACCTAACCGTATAGGAGCGTGCAATTTCCGGTTATACGTTTAACGTGCTATTATTATAAACATCCTCTTATATCCTATCTGTTTATGACCAGTTCAATTAAGTGCTTTAATGTAGTGTCGGGCAAATTTTTTCCACGTTTAATTAGAGTATGATTTTGATTAAAGTTGGTAAGAATGCTAAACACCTAAAAATATTTGGCATGTCTCTTTTTAGCATCCCGTTTTTTGGTTCCTGGGGAGTGCAATGGGGACTCAGAAGTTTCCCCCAAAAACACATTTTTTTTTTTGCAATATTTCAGAAACGAAAATCATTCCATCTTAGCAGCTATACATTTTAGGTTGAAAAACGAGCAGCGGCGCACTCAAGGGCTGGTTAGAGGGTTAGAAAATACTATTTTTTTCTCACCCCTGCTCTTGTTGATTATAAATTCAATTTTTCTTTTTTTTTAGTCTTTAAACTACATGAAAAAATAAAGGTTACATTTTTTTGGATTTTTTTCTAGATGTTCATTTTAGAAAGTTACCGTCATTTCTAAATACACCTATAGAGAAGACTATTTCCCTTCATATTTTTGGAATTAAATTTAATATCGCATTGTATATACCATATTTAATTGTATCGTTTGTTATATTAAAATATAAAAATCCCAAAAAAAAGTTCGTGCGTTGTTGGTCATCTCGTAAAGGTAAGATTTCTTTCTATGACAAACGAATCAAGTGATACCAAATATTATATGAACCACCTTTGGAGTAAGACATTTTTTTTAAAATTAAATTTCACATTCAATAGTTATAAGCGCTATACTTCCGTAAGAGGACCACTGATTTGGCGATTTCTATGCATACTAACGGAAATAGCATGTGTTCCTGAGTGTAAAATGACTATTCATTTTTCGAGCAAATGAAAACAAAATACTAAAAGCAGTGTGCGAAAAGTGCTATTTCGAAGCGTTTTTGACAGTTTAACGTGTGGTAATAATGGCGTGGAAAGAAAAGTTACTAAAATTTAGACAAAACAGGCGCAAAGTTCAAACGAACTAGATTGAATTGTGAGTGCAATTGTCAGTGTAGACATTGCAATTAATTTTTCTCTAAATCCTCCTGTTCTTTATGGTGCGTAGGCCTATTTGTAGAGATGTTTTGCCTGTTAGTGCCGCCGAAATAAAATAAATTAAATAGGTTTCTGATTTCTTTTAACGTGAAGCCCTAATTCTGACTATTACAACATCCGTCCAGGAAATGTTGATGGGGAAGAGCATTGTAATGCATCGATGACACTGCTTGGGTAAGTGTACACAAAAGATAATCCATATTTAATTTAATGATCCCATTTCAGTGTCTACTGAAGTTTCGATGTACACACATTCTTGCAAGGAGAGACACCCTCGAGTAAGACATGGGAACCCTCCTTTAACGGGAAAATTGAATTGGCATGGAAGTTGTATGGTGATTGTTATTGCGATGGCAGAAACAGGTCAGACAAATTTACGGTCCCAGAAAAGCAATAGCAAAAGTGGAGGTTTTGCTGAAGAAAGCGAAACTGTGATCATTAGTCACGATAAAAATCGCTGGATTATTAGGATCATAGAAAACGATTCTGAGTACTTTAGGACGATATAACACCAGTTATATCATGGGATCTTAAAATACATAAAAACAAATATAGGTAATGTGACCGATAACAAAGACATTTTATGATATGTATAGTGTAATTCAAATTAAATGTTTAAAATCAAACAAATTCATTACATTATTGTGATTTAAAGGTTTATTTAATAAAATTGAATAAAACAGTTTGTTGTTTCTATATCGTCTTTTTATAATTCGAATTTAAATGTGAAACGAAGCTAAATCAGTGTACATATTAAATCAAAATACGGGATACTTAGTTATTTTGCATATATTATTGTCTTAGGGGCACTAAGAAAGAGGAAAGAACTCCACACCACCGGTGTGAACTTGGCAAGCAACTTTATTAAAAAAAAAAATAAACGTAGTACGGTTCGATTGTACTTCGTTTGTACCCGTTTGTACCACCTTCAGTTTCGTTTGTACCTCAAAGGTTGAAAAATTAGAAAGGGTTAAAAAATTGGGTTGATTGAAGTACAAACGATGTAAAAAGAGGTACAAACGGGTACAAACAATGCTCTTTCGAATGGCGTTGTCCGTTTTTGAATATCTTGTACTTGCTTGCTAATTTTTTTTTAACCCTTTCTATTTTTTTAACCTTTGAGGTACAAACGAAAACGAAGGTGGTACAAACGAGTACAAACAATGCTCTTTCGAATGGCGTTGTCCGTTTTTGGATATCTTGTACTTGCTTGCTAAATTTTTTTTTAACCCTTTCTATTTTTTTAACGTTTGAGGTACAAACGAAAACGAAGGTGGTACAAACGGGTACAAACAATGCTCTTTCGAATGGCGTTGTCAGTTTTTGAATATCTTGTACTTGCTTGCTGAATTTTTTTTAACCCTTTCTATTTTTTTAACGTTTGAGGTACAAACGAAAACGAAGGTGGTACAAACGGGTACAAACAATGCTCTTTCGAATGGCGTTGTCAGTTTTTGAATATCTTGTACTTGCTTGCTGAATTTTTTTTAACCCTTTCTATTTTTTTAACCTTTGAGGTACAAACGAAACTGAAGGTGGTACAAACGGGTACAAACGAAGTACAATCGAACCGTACTACGTTTATTTTTTTTTTAATAAAGTTGCTTGCCAAGTTCACACCGGTCTCCACACCTCATTGCATTGACAAATTCATTTATTCAAACAAGTTATTACTTTTTATTAATGCTTTACTTACGATGTAATCAAATAAATTGCTTTTATATAAAATAATTCTGTTATAATTATAATTTCAACTATACAATATTAATTACTGTTTATATGTAAACTTCCTACGAATCGTCTGTATGAAATATAAATTTATTTCTATCCGATACACCAACCAATAATGAGAAATGTGAAAACTTATAATAATTCTTACACTTGTACTGTTCAAAATAAACAAATACTGTAAAACAAACAAATTTCAGGATATTGTACCGAACCGCTGCCTAATTATTACTTTAATTTACAACTGATTCACATTAACTTAACAAATATGTTTGTATTTGGCGCCTGTTTTATCTAAAATTTGGTCAGTTTTAGTAACTTTTCCTTCCACATCATTGCTACCACATGTTAAATCCGTTAAAAACGCGTCGCACATAACCTCGAAATAGCACTTTTCGAACACTGTTTTTAGTTCTTTGTTTTTATTTGCTCAAAAAATGAATAGCCATTTTACACTCAGGAACACATGCTATTTCTGTTAGTATGCATGGAAAGCGCCAAATCAGTGGTCCTCTTACGGTCAGTTGGGGTAACTTTGTATATTAGGGTAACTTTACACCACTAACACTAAAAATCTTTAGAATTAAATATTTCTTAGAGAAACCTATACTACCATGTTTATCTAGGTTATAACGAATTTCAATAGGCTACTGCCATCTTATGCGAAATAGTAGAAAGACTACATTGTTTGTAAAATTAAATAGGGCTGTTTTGAAACTGCTTCGGACATGTTTCAATCACATTCATACTTCAATTAGTGCGTCAAGTAAGAAAAACATTCAAAAAGACGTAAGTGATGCAAAAGAAATTAATGTTATTGTATGTGGTTTTATGCTTCAATACATTTGTGAAGAAAGTAACACTTTAAATTTGTGAATAACCGAAAATTTAATTCGTGTTGTGTATTGGAGTAAATTAGGGTAACATTGGACCGGTTCAAAGTTACCCAATGCGGCACAATGTTATCCCATTCGGTGTAATGTTACCAATACAATTTTAGAATTATTTCTTATTCTTTATGCTTAACTAATGATATTAGAGATATTACATACTCAATGACCAAATTAGGAACAATTACAACTTCCTAAAAGGATTTAAATGCCGAGGAAAAGCGGGAGGCGGGCTTCTACGCGCTGGGCTATGCCGATGACATTACCATGCTTGTCTGCGGAAATTTGATTGCGTGGTATCCGAAAGGATGCAGGTGGTACTCAGGCTTTTGTAGAGAGGTGGTGTATAAGAGAAGGTCTTAATGTCAACTCTAGTAAAACGACTATGGTTCCGTTCACATGGAGGAGGAAGCTTAACAAAGCCATAAGGAACTTCTGGTCCTGTAGAGACATGTTCGGTAAAACGTGGGGGCAATGGTACACTGGCTGTACACGAAAGTTATAGTACGGTACTAACGCCTCGCTAGTCTAGTGGCACAAAGCAAATCTATGCTATGCTATAAGTGCGCTTAGTAAAGTCCAAAGGATTGCCTCTTTGGGTATCACGGGAGCCATGTCCTCGACGCCGACGGCTGCTATGGATTGGCCACCATTCTTGGGCTTCCACCACATCAGCATCTTCAACTACATTGAACAGACATTACCACTGTCCATAAAGGCGGATAAGATCTTGCCTGTTTTCAGCTTCTCTGGAGGATACAGCGTAGATATCTCCAGCATGAAAACTACAATAGCGTACATCCGCAAACCAAATTGGGGGACCGTCCCGCTGGTTTGTCGATGCCTCGAAAACGCGTAAACGCACAAGCATTAGAATCTGGAGGTACGGAGAGCGAGACGGCGAGCTTTCGGCCCAGGGGCCTCCTTCACCATTTTCCAGGCCGAAATGGGCGTCAGCGAGCTGCCGTTCTTAGGTCCAGAATCGACATGTGGTAGCTCATATGTCAGTCTTTGTTGCCGGGGAAAGGCAGTTGCTATGTTAGCTCTCAGCCAGATTGCGAACTTTTTTGATAGGGTACAACCTGACTGAGAGGGCTAAAATTGACATGAGGATACAATAGATCTTTCTGGCCGAGTTGCCTTCTGCCCATGGCGGAGAAGATGTTTTATTTTTACTTTTCTTATATTTTACACATCAAATCTTAGCTGCTTTCTCTACAAAGAGGTCGTTTAGTGCTTACCAAAAACTCTAATTTGTCAAAACGGGCCTCTATGTTCTGCATTCGTGGACATCAATAATTGTATAATTTAGTAGGTATAACTAAATCGGTTTTATATTCCTTAAATAGATAATTATGCTCTAAAATTACCTTTCACATTTCGTATGCTAGGATCGACATTTGTAGGTAAGTTATTTTTGATATAGTTGCAGCATTTATAACGAGATTATGCTGCTGTAGAATGTTAATATGGACATTAAAGTATGGTCCAGAGTTACCCCAATAATAAAATATCGATTAATGTGGCCAAAATAATGTAAATCGTAAAAGTGGTGTAAAGTTACCCAAGTCATGTAGATAACTTTAGACCACCACTTTTTTGCCTCTTAAAAATATATAAATAGACGAATTATACAAAATAATTATTGAAATATGTGCAAAATGAATTACTTTATATACTTAAAATAATTTTAAAGGTATTAGATGTGTAGTTTCTTGAAAAAACTTAAAAAACTTTTATTATTGGTGCAAAGTTACCCCAAATGACTGAACTCTTACCGTTATAAGCGATATACAATACTTTTTCCTCGCCCTGTATACTTGCTAAATAATTATTTGATTGAAATATTTTTTCTTAGTACCTAAGTACAACATTTCAATTAAAAAAATAATTTATTTGGATCAATGCATACCTATTAATAAATCTCGTTTCTTATAGTGTAGGGCGTTTTATATCCAAGGTATCCCACGCAAATCAAAATGATGTTAGCTGCTGCATTTGTCCGAAGATATAACGCGCTCTACGCTACGACAGTGTACTCCAATATGTATTGATTTTCGATGATGACGTTAAGGATAATAATATACTTAATTACCAATAACGTCGTTGAAGAAAAAAATACAGTGTAAATATACGTATATATGCTTTCCAGTATAGTTACTGATTTGATTTAATGCAGAAGGAATCGATCTCACCCGCACAATCTGGAGGCATAAATATTTATCATACAGTGGAACGTGGATTGCGAATCCTACGAGTATAAATTAATTTTTATTATTGCCTCGAGCCGACACTAATAAGCCACACGCTCCACTTTGTTATTTATTATCATTTTCGCGGACTGAATTTCCAATTAGGATCACTGGATCTCGGTGCTATTCAGCTGGACGGATTCGCAATGTTTACCGAATAAATTTCAAACGATTTGTTTTTACATTCCATATAGAAGATACATATATACTATATAATTGTGGAACGTTTTGGGCGTACGTAGATTGAGATGTCTTCTTCGTAAATTCCTCGAAACATATTTTACCGTCGATAGTTCACAAGTCTATATTTCATTTAGACATCTCGCGAGTTCAATTGAATGTAGAGTCCAAGTTCTTACATCCAAATAAAGAGGGAAACATTGATTGAAACGCTCTGGTTCCATAGTTGCTTCCAATTTTATCTAAATTAATTTTTATTACTACCCAAACAAACCTCTCCTGCAACTGACTGCTATTGACTAGAACCAAATATTATACTAGTATATTTATATTGCATTTGCTAGAACAAACTGAGCCAAGATGGCGATTGCGCGCTGTTATTCGCCTGAATATACGTTTATTATCGCAACAATTTGGTCGGGATGTTTTTACATTGATTTAAAAGTAGTTTTCAAAACCACATTTTTAAAATTTGGTATTGCACGAATTATTTACAAAAGTTAACTTTTTCTAAATAGGACACTCTAGGCCAGTGGTTCTGAAACTTATTTAGACACTGTACCCCTTTTTACCCACAAAACATTTTAGGTACCCCTTCTCAGTTACCGGTACTAAGTAAACTATAATTAAAATATTAAACAAATCTTAAAGTAAGTATAGTGTTAACCTTTGAAACTGAATTACGCATCATGTTTAAATAAAAACAAAGAGATATTGTTTACAAACATTTTTATTACATTAAAAACAAACACACACAAAATTTAAAGAACAAAAAGCGCTTACTTTCAAAGAGATTAGTGAGAAGGGTGAGCTTGTTTCCCTTTGCACAGTTTATCAAAATTGGGTTTTAATTTGGTTAAATACAATCTTAAATCATCTTCAACATTTAATTTTGTTTCTTGATTTATTTTTAAGATAGGTTAAACTTGAGAAACCCTTTTCACATAAATAAGTGGTGGAAAACCCAACAAGAAATTTAACAGCAGTGCTTGACAGTTCTTTGTATTCCTTCCCAATACCGATCCAGAACTCTAACAATGTAGTACCAGCAGTCAAATATTTGTTTTTCAACGTGGGATCACATGATACTTCAATGAGGTGTTCCTTTTGAAAGATAGTCAGGTTAGTGTCCATAGCATCAGCATTAAAGGGTCACGTATCCAGTTATACTGTTTCTCCAAAGGTGGAAAGTACTCTCTTATGCGGATCTTCAATGCATTCAAATGCTGGCCCATTTGAGTCTTGAGTTCAGTGAAATCAGATATGTTTTTTCTCATTATCTTGCAAAAATGTAAGTAATCTTTCAAACGGCTCGCAGTTGTTATTTTCTATTTGTTTTTCCCAGAGAATGATCTTTTTTACCATTGCAACAGTTTCTTTCTATATTAAAAATATCAGAAACACTGCCTTGCATGGATAATTCCAGATGTTGAGTTTTCCAAAAATATCACTTAAATAAGCCAACTTCAAAAGTCAATCAAAATCAGTAAGTACAGAAGACAGATGGGATTTGTGCTCGGTAAAAAAAATATGTAATTCTTTGTGGAGTTCAAATACACGGGACAAAACATTTCCCCGAGAAAGCCATCGTACCTCAGTATGTAGGCAATAAGTTCTCATGGAGGCTCCCCATATCCTGGCATTAGAATTTTAAAGTAACGAGATTTTAGGGCCTAGTTTTTATGAAGTTCACAATTTCACACTCTGATCAAGGACATGTTTAAGTTCACCAGGGAGGTGCTTAGCCACCAAAGCCTCTCGGTGAAGGACACAATGAGTGAACTTACACTCAGTTGAAACCGTTTTAATATGGCCTAGCAGCCCTGTGATGTGACCGCTCATAGCCTTAGCACCATCCATACACACTGGCACACAGTTTTTCCAGTCGAGCTAGTTTTCGGAAAAAAAAGAATCTAACAAATTGAAAATATCTTCACCTTTTGTCGATGTTTTAAGTGTCTTACAAAATAAAATATCTTCAAATATTTCATCTTGAAAAATGCCACGTACAAAAACGATCAGTTGGGCTAGGCCAGCGACATCCGTGGTTTCATCGAGTTGTATACCAAAGCAAGGACTAGCTCGAATTGCTCCAACAAGTAGTTCTTTTGTGTCATACGCCATATCACTAATTCTCCTTGAAACTGTATCATTTGATAATGGAATTGCTGTAATTCTTTTTGCCTCGTTCTCTCCAAACATACAAGAAACAATTTCTGCTGCGGCAGGGAGGATTAGGTTTTCGCCAATAGTATGGTTTTTACCAGACTTCGCAATTAAATGACTAACTTTGTAAGAAGCTTTTAGAGCACTTTCATTTTGTTCTGCACTAGAAAAGTGTTTTATCGTGTTTTTCCTACTTTTCAAATCTTCCAAAAGACGTTCAAAGTACCGTAACTCCTTTTTGACTAAGTTCTCATGTTTGCTTTCAAAAGGGCGTTTTAAAAGAGAAGGTTTCATAGAATTGTTTGATAAATTTCTGAACAAACAACGCATTGTGGATCAGGCTCGTCTGAGCTTCCAGTCCAAGTAAAACCTAATTTTAAGTACAACTCGTCATATTTTCTCTTTTACTTTTATATTCATTTGCCAGTTTTTCGGGTTTTTTTTATTTTTTCCTTGAGCTGCTCATTAGTAACAAGACGTTCAGGTCTACTTTCATTTTGTGAAGTTGATGGCCCAGAATTTTGATGCAGATCTTCATGAGGCCTTTTCTTTAGGAGCCATTTATCCATTGTTAATTTTTATTGTAAAATTCACTTACGTGGTACCTGACTCAGTTTTCAAACAGATGTCCGTAAACGTGTGTCAACAGGATTGAGTGTCCGCAGAATAACACAACACACCACAAAAATAACACAATACTGAGAGCGAGCTTGTAATAACAGGCAATGCTACTGCAGTACAGTGACACGAGTGATTGGCCGGCCACACAGCCCCACTCTGATGACTAAGCCCTTAGTGGCGCGCGCACGTCAACGTGTCCATACGTGTCCCGGGTTGTTTTATTTTATTGTTGGCCGGCCGCGTACCCCCTAAAAATTTTCGCGTACCACAGTTTGAGAACCACTGCTCTAGGCAATTACGTTGCATTTTTTGTTCGTCATATAGATACCTATATACAGGGGATTCCACGTAAGTGGTTCATTAAAAGTTTATGATGTTCTATTATTTACTTATATTTGAGATTTTGGCACCAGTATCTGTTCGACTGGAACTATAAATGTAAAATACTTTAACCAAAATATCACTTCCGGTTGACCGAAAATGGACGTCAACTTTGTTATTTTAAATAGAATGATATAATTTTTTATTCATTTTTGGATTCTACGACCATAAATACCTCAGTATTTATTAGTTATTCCTATAGCTACATGTTGGCGTTTTCGAGTTATTTAAGTTTTTCTTTTTTTTAAGTTCTTTTTTAAGTTAGCCAATGAATTTGACATTAATCCCATTCAAAACCAGCTACAAACACGTAAAGATAGGGCTATTTAGTCTGTTTAACAAAAAGTCGTTCATATCTCAAAATCTATTAAAGATAGGTATAGGGAATGCTGATATAAAGTGATAGGGGATGATATTTACTTCTTAACTCTGAATTAAAATACAGGGTGTTTTATTTAAAAAAATGTGTTTTCTGCATTTGAAAATATGTCACTTTGTTCCTCAGTTTAGAACACCCTGTATGTTAGAATGTAAACTGTGTGTACCGTTCTTAGAGTTATATCTACGTTCATAACATAGCAAATTTGGAGTCTCTACTTGCAGTATTAACCGAGATATTAATTTCTCAATGATGCAATGATTATGATTAAAAAAAAGAAAAGCTTAAATATATCGAAAACGGCAACATGTAGCTATAGGAATAACTAATGAATACTGACGTATTTATGGTCGCAGAATCCAAAAATGAATAAAAAAATTATATCATTCTATTTAAAATAACAAAGTTGACATCCATTTCCAGTCAACCGGAAGTGATATTTTGGTTAAAGTATTTTACATTTATAGTTCCAATCGAGCAGATAATGGTCCCAAAATCTCTAATATAAGTAAATAATAGTACATCATAAACATTTAATGAACCACTTACGTGGAATAGCCTGTATAGTTTAATTAATTCCCAGTAAACCAAATTCAAATTTCCCGCAATTATATTTAGTAACTTCAACTTAAAGGTATTCAAATAACTATTAATCTAATACAAAATCGTAGGTAATTTCATGCTTTAATGTTGAAGTTACTAAAAATAATTGCGGGAAATTTGAATTTGGTTCACTGGGTTGTATATAAGGTTTTCCACGGAAGTGGCTAGTTAGAAGTGTTCCGGCTTAACGAACTTCCTCAGTTTTAAAAATTTGGGGTTTGCAACAACTTGGCACTTTTTTTTCTAAAATATTTCCAACTTTTTGCACTTCCGGTTAACCGGAAGTCGCCATGAACTTTGTTATTTTAAATAGAACACCCTATATATTATTATACTTTTGAATTTGCCATAAAATTCTATGACGGTTACTACTAGGGTTTCCTATACCTATCTTCAACTGTTTTTCAGATATTACGATCTTTGTTAAAATTTTGACATTTACATCGTTGTATGTAATTGATTTAAAATTAACAAGTACTAAGATTGTTTTACCAAAACGTAATAAAAAAAAAATTCATTGAAATTATACAGGGTGTTTAAAAATTAGTGGCATATCAAAGAATTTTGAAAGTTGCAAAACTTAATTTTTTCAAATAGAACACCTGTATATTTTTGTATTTTTTGATGTAGAATTAAATTTTACACCGATTTGCTGTAACATTCTCTAAACCTATCTTCAGTAGTTTTCTTTTAAATTACTTGTTTTGTTTATTACCGCTTTCAAATGGTTGAATAATTTCTATCTGGTGGGCCATGACTTTAACATCACAACAATTTATTATTATTAGGAAGTATTAAGTAGTAGTATAAGACAATTTTTGGTATATGTAAAAAAAAGTAAATATCAATAATTAGTAACATTGAAATTAATTTTGGTTAATTGTATGGGATAATAAACGGATTATCATTCATTCCGTTAAAGTAGTAACGAGCCAGCTTGGAGAGTCCGTCTTATCCTAAATTGTGAGCAAAATCATCCTTTTTTTTTGTGCTTTACAAAGTTTGTTTCTTATTTCCCAACGAAGATATGTATACCCCTGTCAAAATCGTTTTATTAAATTTGTTGATGCGTTGCCATATGTATAGCAATTTCATAAAATTTTATTATTTTATCATCTTACGGATGCGAGTATGCCTCAACTTCTCCTACTATATAACTTATAAGAATGATAATATTTTACGTTGATTCAAGAAAAAGCGTATTTTCTCAACACTTAATTCCAAATATCTAACACCTCTTACAGATTAATAAGAAAAACAAATAAATTCTGTGTTGCTATATCAAAAAGGATTGCCAATACCCCCTTTATCCTTTATAAATAGCCACCAAAACATCAGTCTCTTTTAGAAGTTCATTCTATAAATATGTTCCACAGTTAAAATTAGATATATTTGTTTTGCTACGATAAAAACAAGCAGCTTTGATTGAGACAATGGAGTGGGCCTTTGAGAAACTACACGTAAGTGTATTGACCTACTTGCCAAAATGTTCCGACACGGCACTTCATTATGTGTAGCTGTGTTTTGAACGGTGGACTAACTAGCAAAGTAAAAAAAAAAACACAAATTTATGAATGGCGAATCAAAAAAAAAAAAAAATATGACCGATGTGTTTTCTAGTGAATTTTTTTTTTTTAACTATCTGAAGCTTTGAAGAATTTCTGCTACTGAATTCCATCATAATCTAGAATGTTTCAATTTCATCGCCAGCATGAATAATAACGTGATTACCTGGTAATTGTCAAGTGTTCAACTTCCCTTTTTCACTATCTCTTATTCCACCAAAAAATCACAGATAATTTGATAATGTTTTTAAATAAACATCAGTACATAATTTTGAATGAAATACAACTTACTTACCACTTTCATGAGTAAATGACTTTCCTTAATAGCGCCCCAGCATCCCAAAATCGCTAGCAAGATGCCCACTATGCCCTTTGACTAGAAAGAACAAAGCACCCAATTTCAGCGCCCTCAAAGCGTCGTTTGTCTCCACAGATAAGGCGGTGGCGTCTTCATCTAAGCTCGTCTGCAATTCTTGCGTGAAAAATATGGTTCCCATGGACAATAGAGCGACACCCACGATCTGGAAGTTAAGAAACGGAAAGAAATTAATTTAATTAAAAAGGTTTACGTGATTCTTTCCTTTAGTTTATTTTTTAACCCCCAAAATGGTGTGTTGCCAAAATACAAAATAAATACCTTTTTAGAAAGTATAATACGATGAATTAAATTCAACATCTAGCGCAAGCCATGTTGTTATTTATATTATATTACATCATAGCTTGCTAGAGAGTAAATTTGATTGATTATATTGTAATTTATTTATTTTATTTAACAAAACACGAAACATGACATTACTAAAAATGATTAGTACTCCCGCGCTTTTTACCTACTAGCGTCTGTCTTTTTGCAGTGACAGGTTTGCCAACTTGTTAGTTTATGTAGCACAGACACTTGTCAGCAATGACATAAAACGCGCTCAGTGAATCAGAATGACACTTACAGATAATATCTGGGGCTCTTATGGCCACGTTAGAAACAATTGCAACAAATAGCGACTCGCTTCGCGATCGACAGCTTAAAATTCATCTTAACCTATATTTATAACCTGTCAAATTAATATCGCAAATTGTGTAAGCATTTGACAACATTTCAAAAATGCAATGTATTCTGTACATCTATAGTTTGTTCGCGTCGCATAAACTATTTGCAGTATTTACTTTTTTTACTTACTTTTGTGTGCAAGAGTGCATAATAGTGCAAATAGTTCATGCGACGCGAACAAACTTCTAATCTACATACATTATAGCGACAATATATTATATTTTTGTTTAACTAGTAGAATCAGAAAATCATGTGTATTTTTATAAATTGTAGTGATTTCCCTGGCTAATGTTTTTTTACGCAAAAGAAAAATAAATAACTTTCTTTAATAAAACAGTGCAATCATTAATAACATGTATAATTCATTAACAAGTTTATATCGGAAACATATAAAAAGTATGAGAACTCTTATTCAAGGTGAGTATACTTATTTGGAATGTTCAAAACAAATATTATCAATTATCCAGTATAATTTTAGATTCTTCAATTGAAAAAGTAACTTTTAAAATATCCCGCGCTATCATAAGAGAATAGAAAACCACCAACCACGTCTACCAACTTAAAAAACTAAAAATTTCAATCTCATAAGAAATAACAGTAACCTCAAAATATTATAGAAGTTATACATTCATTTATTTAAAAAATTAAACAATGCTTTGACCAGATACCTCGTTTATCGGTTTACACAGACACCAGAGTACCTCCAGATGGAATTTCCTTGTAGTGACAATCCAGATGAGCTTGTATATTCACATAAAAGGCTCAGATCAGGAGAATAACATAGGTACCACAAAAATTCAGGGAAACAGACCTCCTCCGTTACATTCAGGATGTATGATTAGACTCAGAACAGCAACCACATGTATAATTCTATGTAGACTATGTACCCAGGTATAGTAAACACCAAATTTGTTAATTTATCCCCTTCGATACCAGATATACCACAGCAATCTGGTTTAATTCATTATATTCGATGAGAAAATGACACAGCTTTTTCTAAGACTTTTCATCAACAACCTCACGTAACCAAGGATTTTCATACATTTTCTTTCAACGAATTACATTGAGTCACTACCCCATTCAATTAAAATAGATACCTAGGATACCAGGCTATCGTACAGTTGTCAGACGATAAATTATATTCAACTTCCATGACTACTAATACGATTTAATCGAAATTATACTGGACTTACAAACATAAAATAATAATTACATCTAATATGGTTGATAGCTTTCCTCTTATGAAACACAGCAATATATTAAATCATAAAAATAAGTATAAAGTACCAATTAGTATCAGAATGGCATTTAAATTGCGCACTAAAAAGAAAATAGTATAGCAATAAGAAACAGGCGTCGCTAAACGCAGTTTCAGGGTATGACAGTTATGCCACACTATAAACAATAAGGACAATGAATGAGAGTCATGAGAGAGAGGGTCTGAATTTCTAAGCCTAACTTCACTTCAAACAACAGCCTCCCAATATGTTTATGGAGGCTTGTTATTGTTTACATTGGTACCTACATAAATTAGTTTACTCATCCGTTTAATCTCATGATTTACTTGTTTTATTTATTTATTTTACGTATTTTATTAGTTTTAAATTACCCCTGCAGTTTTGAAAACAATTGATAAGGTGCATTGTGTAAAAGGTAAGGTTAGTGGTCATAACATTTACATACTTTGTTATATATTATATTGTCAGGTTAAAGTGAAATAACCGTGATAGAAGACGCCAATGGGCATCATGCTATTGTGCCATTCGCTCTTGCCAGATAAATCCTGATGTTAACGATGGTTGCAGTTTCTTTGAATTCCCGAATGAATCTATTATATACAACAGGACAAGAATTAAGAAAGTACATGGATAAAAGAACTATTGTCGTTGCGCAGAGGTTCCTAGGCCATATTAAATCAATTTATTTGTTAGATACTCATTTTAAACTGTATCGCTATTTATCACAATAACTAACTTAATTCATTTTAAGTTCACTTTTTAAAATAATGTGATTTTGGTCTGAACTGCATTATCACTAATATAAATTTTAATCCTCACATTTCACATTTATTCACATTATAGACGACTCGATATTATTAAGCGAACGTCTGAAACTCTATCCACTTGTGCACCCTTGGACATCATTGTTGACAAACCACTGCAGTGTCGGATGTTAGAAATGAATTAGTCGAATAAAAAGGAATAATCTTTGTATTACATAGGACGATGTAGTTATAACTCTTGAACCTTAATTATAAGTTGATGTGTGTTCGTGTCAGAAATTTGAAATCTACAATAAAACCCTTCCACCGAAGTCGTTGCATTTTTATTAATTTATTTGAAAAAGAACCTCAACATATTTATTCCTGGAAGAATATTTTATACTATAAAATCTATAAATAAAGATTTAGTTTTACAAAAAGGAAAGAATGTGAACTCAATTATTATAAAACACTTGCAAATATATGTATCACTTAATCAAACATTATTTTACTAGAATCGTGTTTTTTTATTACTGTTGTTGAGAAATATTTGCAATAAAATCACAATAAAAAACGCATAAATTTGTGGATTTTTCTAATCTATTTTCCTACTTTTATTAAAATATAAATTACTCCACACACATTTGAAATTTCCGGCAACAGCTTTACAAGATGGCAGCTAGGCTTGAAGGTCATTGAAAACGGACCACACAAGCATGAAGGATTTAGCGAGCTCGTCCTTACTGATTCTGCGATGCAATGTTATTGATTAACGATGACGAAAGTCGTTTCTTAAGTTTAAAATGTTATATTAATTTTGTGATTTTCTAGTTAGAAATATTAGAAATATTTATTAATTCGTTGCCGCTTATTGCCCTAGTTATGTATGTACATATTTAGTTAAAATTTAATTTGTATCACATACACAAAAAATATACTGTGCTAAGCACAGTGTTGTACCTACAACTTTTTTTCTTTTTGATTTTTTTTTTCGTAGTTGCTCTTTTTAGTTCTACATATTATTATAATATTTAGACAAAAATGACAAGAATGGTCCTCTAATCTTTTAAAACAATAAAAAAAAAAAAATTTTTCCATAGTTTCGGACCAAAATATAAATTCTGTTTACATTTCGCGGATGTATTTTTGATTTCGTCCGTAGTTAAATAAACTGGTATAAACGAATACGCAGAAATAACGTTTCCGTAAAAATTATTAAGCAATCATCAATTTGCCCCAATTGCGTTATTATTAAATGTTCATATGCACGTTGGAGTGTATTTGAATCACTCGGAATTGGTCTAGAAACGGTTGCGAAATCAACATAGTGCATATTGCAGGTTCAAAGTTCTTAATTCGTTACAATTATGAATCACTTTATATGGAGAAAACTGTTTTACATTTTGTCTGCATAGTATTATAATACAACGTCACTTTTTGCGTCAATACTATTGTAAAAGTATAGTTTTTACGCTGATATATCAAATTATGTTGATACTTGTATTACAAATAATAATGTAATTTCTATTTATTCCACACCATTTTTTTTCGAGCTTTATATGTTATTTAAAGGGACAAGGATATTTTTTTTTATTCACGGATAACTCAGTTCTCCCATTCGGCAGTTTTTATTTATTTAGACTTGGCCATGGAAAAAAAAAATAATTCCAGGCTTAAAAGACATGTTTATTTAAAGTAGGAATCGTTAGCATTTAAGACGGTTTAAATTGGGTAAAAAAAATACACAACCGCATAGCAAAAATTTATGTTTTCTTTTTTTTTC